>VZSV01000100.1:2538851-2648932 GCA_013398735.1 Nothocercus julius
TATTTTTCCCCTCTGGAACAAATTTTTCTTCAGGGTAAAGCATTTCACAAAGACACATTTCCCCGTTATATTTTCCCCAGGAGCATGGAGATTTTTTCAGGTCTTTTAAAAGGAAGCAAATGTTCTGGCTTTGATTTTTTTCCTGAAATAAATGTTTGGGTTTCATCAACATGAATATCATTTTTTTTCACTTTGAAACATAAAAACATTGAGATATTTCCTTTTATCTTTTCAATGTTAGCACCTGAGCTTATTGTAGAATCTTGTCTTCTGAAGTTCTTTGATGTTACATTTAAAAAAAACAAAAATGAAAAAGCTTGAAAATTTCTGTCTTTTGGAGAACTTAAGCTATGACTACTGAGTGGCTTATACAAAGTGATCTCAAAGCATAGTGCTACATTCCAAGATAATTACTATGACTTTCAAGTATTATGGTGTTTGATTTCTATGTTAATTAATATACATTTTTTAAAGAATTTTTGTAATTTCCTAAAATCAGATCCATTTCCAAGCCAGAGAGAATTAATAGGAAAAGGATGAAGATTTAACTGTAACATACTCCTAAAAAATAACAATATCAAAGCTGCATAGAGCAAAAATACACATTCAGTCTTTGAAGTGCTCCTGTAATAATATTTCAACTATATGACACACAGTCTCTGCACCAACAAAGCAGCATATTTTCTCAGGATCAGCGTTATCTCAAATTGTATGAAATCATTGTTATTGGTAATACATACTTCTGTTCATATATCACAAATATTTAAGCAATTTGCCATATCAGATTCCTTAATAAATAACCTGTCAGCACTGCTTAGTCTTGCTCTGGCAGGTGAATATCAAATAAATGATGGCATGAAATCTTTCATGTAAAATTAATTATTTGTAGTTTTGCCTTCAGCTCCAGTTGCAGCTATAAATCTGTCTGTTCTACTGTGAGACACGGTACCAAACTGCACATCTGCATCATGCCCAGGTTACTAATTCAAGGACTGAACCAAGGTCACCTGATGTCAGTAAAAGGGTTGCCTTTAGCTTCAGTATTCTTCTGAGCAACCCTGTCAGACTCAAAAAAGAAAAATCACATCTTCAAGGAAATACCACTGGCATAAAGTGGCAACCCGTGGTTCAAAGTGGAGGAAAAAGTTGAAATTAGAAGATGAGGGCATGCGATGATCAACAACGTGACCCTGGAATGAGGAGTAAAGCTCAAATCTAGATCCTTACAACTGGAGTGAATGAAGAATAATCCTGGCAAGCAGTGTCACAGACTGGATGGAAAGTAAGGTTTCTTCCGGGTAACTTCTCTGAAGTTTGTGTGTTCCCTGTGAGTTTGGGAAGTAAAGCTGTTTCCTGTGGTCACAGCAAAAGAGCCATTTGACAGAAGCACTGGTGCTACAGAGGGAGAGAAAGAGGCAGAGATGCTGTCAATAGCATCCAAAACACATACACACACCACACACACTCACTTAATGGATGGTAGCCAAAAGGAAGTAATCAAATATAGCTCAGATAAAGATACAAAGAATTGGGGTTAATAGCTTCCAGAAGAGAAAGTTGATGTAATCTTCCTGTGAGAAAGAAAAAAGTTTAATTGCTTTATAGACTACGAGGAATGGACTGAGCTATACTTCTCTTGAACATAGCGTGCTCTCACATGGGTACGTCCCTTGGGTACTAATGGCAAAATGTTTAAGACAGTGGCAAACAGACTTTTAAGTAATGTGCTGCCATTCCTGCAAAATGCAATAATAAATGAACATTCTCTTAAACAAGTCATAACAGAGTTGATACAGGTTATAAATCATAAAATTAGAAAAGGTGAAAACATCTGCAAGTGTCTTTTTGTGCAAAAAATGCCTTTTCAAGAAGTGTCCAGGCTAGAATGAAAGGCAACAAGATAAGGTTTATTTAGAGATATGTCAAACTGCTCAGTGAATGTCTAAGTGAAGACTTGCCCAGAACTTAAGAAAATTCAATTTGGAGGTTTGGTGCCTGATGTTTATGTGAGCCAGAATAAAACAAAGTGAACTGTGCAACAGCTTGAAACAACTTTTTTAATCAGTCTCAGGCAGCTGGAAATTTGAGATATAAGAAGCATCCAACTGGAAGCAGTTGTTTCCAAGAAGACTCTTTACAGTTGATAAATTCTCTGGTGTTGATTTCAGAGACCATAAGCCTAAAACCAATGGGACGGTAGAACAAGTTGCTAATGCAGTGTGTTGTGGGAAGGAGATATAATGATATTTACACGATCAGCAGGTGCATATAGAGAAGAGCTTAGAGAGCTTAGCTGAAAGAAATAGGGATTCCTGGGAATACCAGGGTAAAGATACTTGCAAGAGCATCAAATAGATATCTCATCTCACTTGCCTACTCCCCTTGGAAAAAAATAAGTAAAACTAACTCTTTTAACATTATCTTTTTTCCTTTAGTATACATCCTCGTGAAAGCATTTTTTTTATTCTGTGTTGCCTCTTGGGCTTGAGCAAAGCATCTCAAAATGCTTTTATGAATCCAGCAATAGGCAGTGAGATTTTCTTGTGTGGTTCATCATTTAGCTGAAACATAACCATCAAAATCCATTAGAAATAAGCACATATTCCCCTCTCACAACCATATGAGAAATCAGTATTCCCTTTCTGGGAGCCTTCCAGAAATATCCATTCTTACTTTCTTTCCTAAGAATGATATTCACAACAAAAAGTTATCTCAGGCAAAGGTCTTCTTTCAAACCCCTCTGCAGGCATAGACACTGATACTGTGTTTTGCCTCATTTGTGTCTTTCCCACTGAGATCATTAGTAGCCACAGGTTCTAATTATGAAAGGACACAGTTTTGGGGTCAAGAATATCCATCTTGTGTTCCATAAGAGCTTTGCCATTGCATTACCAGCAAATTCATGTATTTTTGGCTGTGCATAAAAGGATGCAATTCATTCTTCAGGATAGAGTAGTCAAAGAAATCCAGCAGCCTTTCTTGGGGCTAGGAATATATTCCCCAAAGAAACCATATTACAGGGCACAACTACCTGTGACATGGCATAGGGGAATGGGTCTAGGTACTGAGCACCGGCTCAGAGACAGCAGCTCCCAAAGCCTAGTGTGCTGCTAGCTTGGCTATCTTCTGCTTTTCTTAATTTTTCTTACGCTATACATTTTCAATAATACTGCTAAAAACAGGATGTTATTGTATATTACATATATGCTTATATATATATTTGTGTTATATAACTATACATGCATATAGAATACTTCATAACAGATAACATGATGTAGGCCAAATTACACCGATAACATAATTGTATATTTGGTTACTGTAGCGGTCTGTTCTAAAACCATGATAAATTGCAGGGCTTAACTAGAGAAAACAAGTAGAATTTATCCATATATTGCACAGCCTGTACAAGACTACTCTCCTTAAGAAACATTCAAAATCAGTCATGTAAAAATATGCATAACACTAAGCACTGTAATTAATAAATACTCAGACAGCCTTGGGTATAGGAATATTTCACACATTCATTTAATTAGACAGGTAGTCTAATCTTTGCCTCCAAAGCAGAGATAAACAATCTATAACTAGAAAATACATGGTGGATTGTTCATTTTGCAGGGGGAGGAGTGAGCTTGCTTTTTGCAGAGAATACACATTATTGATGTATAATCCTTAGCAATGTGCAGGATGTATTTCAGTATACTGGGCAGATGTACAAATCTGTTAAACTCTGCACTTAAAACCAATCTTCACATCTGCTTTGTCCTAAATGCTAGCCGCAAGATAAAGAATTGGAATAGTGATTAAGGAGAGTTTATACCAAGACCAAGTTATACTAGTTGTAAGTATCATAAAACTACATACCAAGGTTACTACTTCAATTCTGGTAAGCGTCTCTCTGATTCACTGATGTAGTTTCCAGATGCCGTTACTGTCAGTTCATTTATAATCCCACAGTTCCCCCAACCCTGGCCCTACCTGAATCACTTTATCATTATTAAGAGACTTCTGGTATTACAGAAGTAGGCACGCTACCTATGCTTCCTGTAACTGCTGCTAGGCAAAACTATAGATCCATGTCGCCAGTCTCTGTTCCCAGAGACTCATCCTAATGGCATGAGATACTCTGCTCAGCACTGGCCTCTAGTACCCTAACGGGCAGAGTGAGCCATTTATTCTGGTAATATCAGTTCAACCTACTTCACAACTAATTCCCTCTTTAACCACAGGCACCATGAGGAAGCAAGCTGAGACACAAACTCTGAAGCCCACTGTGTCTCACTGAGCAAATAGTCAACCTTCAGTCAGATTGCATGGTAGAGCCTTGCAAGGGGCTTGCGCACACCAGGCAAAAACAAAACAAGATCTAGTCCGAGGTAAGTACATCACTTTCAAAGTTCAAAGAAAATGTGTCTTTGAGTAGAATCTGATGCGAACACCCCTAAAAAGGGTCAGCCACAGAGCTATGGCAACCAACACAAGTACGTGCAAATCACAGCATTGCCAAATGAAGAAGTTGGATCTCTTGAGTGACAATGTCTACTGCCAGAATGACACAGCACAGGAGGATTCCTTTTGCATCAAAGTTGTTTCAGACTGCATTGAAAAGATAAGTTTCTAGCATGTATAATTACTACAATAATCTTCTAAACACAGAGCATACCCAAAGAAATCAATTGCCTTGTTTAGCTCAGCATTACTTAATTCTGAAGCCCACTGAGATCATTTATAGACTAATATTCTTTTTTATTATTATTATTATTCAGCATTTTCGCTTTCCAAACCTTTCTCTGTTAATACCCCAGCTTCCAAATTCCTAAATGCCTAACTCACAACTACATTTCTTTTCAAAGACAACTATGTTATGTGCTGGCTGTTATTCTAAAGTATTTTAAGCACCAGCAAATGTGGGAACAACATAAATAGCATAATGCAAATAAAAAAGTCATATAAGTAAAAATGCCCCAATTTTTAAGTTTAGCTGAAGTTGTTGCAATATGTTCATTTTAACTGATCTGGAGCATCATCTAGAGTGGTATGTCCTGTTGCAGGACATAAGTCAAGGTGATGCAAATGATGTAGAGTCTTAGGTGTTATTCCTGTCTGCAATTCTCTGTTTCTGCTTTTCATCTCCCGCCCTTTGTCCACAATAAGGGATTTGTTCCGACCAGGCAGAAGGTGTCTTTTCCCACAGCCTGTGCTACTTGGGTGGAGACTACTGTGCTTTTGCCAAGTGGCCTGAACACGAGGGATTAGCTCTAAATGCGCCAAAGTTTTCCAGCAGGACATCACCTCACCATGGAGTTGTTTCCAGAATGTTGCAAATGCAGGAGATAAAACCATCTCAGGCAACTGCTCCTTCAGTTTCTAAATACTATTTGAAACAAGCTGATTTTGTTCCAAAAACTAAACCATGTGAATTTAGAATACTCTCAGTAATTGCATTTCTGTTCGTGTTCTTGTTCCTTTAAGCTTGTTTAAAAACACTCCAACATCATCAGTAACTATATTCGGAATTAGCAGGTGAACAACTACTTTAGAAACAGCCAGTTAACGACCCTGTGGCTTTTGTATCATTGCATGAATCATTTGTATCATTGCACAGAGCATAACTGCTAACAGTAGAGAAAGCTTAAAGTTTTGCATGATTGTCCTCTGCACTTCCGACCATCTTTAAACTCTTATTATAAGAAGACTTTTATTCTACAACCTATCTGCTTCCCTGCTTAATATTCAGTATGCGGAACTGTAAAACTCTGATCTGTTTCCCAGGGTTTTTTTTTTTTTGCACTATGAGACTGACTCCTGCCAGCCCCAATACAGGCAAAGTGTCCTGGGCATTTTGAAAATCATAACACCTAGCAACGAGAGCTTAGGAAAATTTGCTCAGGATGCAAAGAGAAGAATGATGTTTCCAAATGGTTGATATCAGTCATATTGGTAACTTAAATTAAATGCTCAAAAATAAGGTAGAGAAACTTGGAAATATAGAATTAGAAAGAAAGGTATCTACTGGAATTTTTAGTTTGTTATTTAGGTATTCAGGTATAGAGCTAACTTTTGTCATGTTCTTAGGCTGCATTACTGAACAATTTGCTGTCTTTCACTTAACCATCAAATATCACAGAATTAACAGAACAAAAACACAACAAGAACTGTCCATCCTATTCTGTCCTCTGGTAGCTATGACAGTGTTTCATTAGCGGTTTTTCACAAATGGAGAAACTAAAATGAAGAGTCTGTTCATGGCCCTCAGCTGTAGAAGAAAGCAAGAGCAAGGTTAGCACCAGCAGTGGCCTCTGTGCATTTTGGACTGCTCAGAGACCCAGAGGAGCTTCCCCAGCAAGGGAGGGAGGGAGGGAGGGAGGGAGGTAAACCCGTCTCCCACATCTGCTATTCAGCCCACCAATAAATGTCTATCCATCTGCTTCTTGATGCTTCTATCATAAGAGAATCTCCCATAAAATAAGGTTCTTGAATAAAACACAAAAACCCACCAGCTCATCACACAACCTCCACGGCAACACCGCATTCCCTCCTACCTACCTCTGCTATTAGGATCACTACTTACTTTCCCTGTTCTCCTAACCCTTCCCTGACTGAAGGGCAAAGACCAAGGCTTTGAAGAAAATAAACAAAGACCATTTCAAGGAGGACTGGAGGGGAGCAAATACTGACTGACTCTTGTGAATTTGAAAGGAGGGAAAAGACATTTACATTCATTTCTGTTTTTGAACAGCTCCCTAACAAAAGAAATCAATATAAATACATTAGAAGTGACAAAGGTACTGTCATTGCCATTTGAGTCCCACAGGACATTTGTACATTAAACCAAAGAGACAAGAAAGGCTAAAATTGGCAAGTGTAGTAGGATAAATAATTAATTCACAAAAACATCTGAACATCAAAATGGCAAGTGTAAAATATGCTATAAAAATGATCATCAGCTGTTTGCTTGTAACTTCTTTTTACCTTAATCAATGGATTTATTTCCAATATGGACAACTTGTGGCAGTACCAAAAACCATATCCTTGCACAAAACCAGTGTTTGGCTAGGACACACATGCACACACACACATATATATACACACACGTGCGCGCACACATACAGGAAAGGATCTCTTGCTATGCTTTTTGCTGTTTTGTTTAATTTAAAGCACAGAAGTCTTGATTCTTCAGCTGAGATCTGCATCTTTACTTTCCACTACTGGGCGGTTCTTCATCAACACATTTCTGCAGAATTCACAGAGGAATCTAGGAACACCTACAATTCTGTGTGAGAGGATACACAGTGCGGATCTAAACAAAGAAGGAAACGGAGACGGCTGCGTGTGTAAATATGGTACTATAAATATTAACCATAAGCAGCTTATTCCAAGGGCACTAAGCAGAATAAATATGACAGCACCTCCCAATTCAGATTTCAAATTACAGGCAAGCACCCAAGGTTGTTCAGTCCATGGATTAGATTTAAATCTTTTGCAGGTAAAGTAAGATGGGAAATAGTTTTTTTTTTGTTGTTGTTGTTGATGTTGTTCTGTTTTTCCTCTTGAAAAGCAGAAAACAGGAGAATATTGCGTTCCTGCTCTCCATAATTTGGAGCCTTCATTCAACATTCAGTCTAAAACACTAGGGTCATGGCTGAATGCAAGCCTGATGCCTAGCCACCTAAAATGCTGCACATCATCAGGGACGTGGGAGAGAATAATTACATCAAGGAACTGCATGGATGACCAATACTGCAATCAGAGCATGAAGGATCAAGAAAATGGGTTCCTGTAAAGCTAAGAAATCATTTTAAAGCAAACAACAACAAAAAAAAACATTTCAAAGAAGTTGCTGCAGGTAACTTTCCTAAAAGGGCAATAACTCACTACACTCCTCCATATTGACTCCATTGCTAAGAGATCTACACAGACACAAGACAAGAATTCACCTCTCCAGACCTCAGCTGGGTACATCTGAGCTACTTAAAAATCTATCATTTAGAAGGACAAAAAGGGACAAGCTTGCACAAGGTTTAAGCTGAGTTTAGATGTCTACATGGACTCTGGTGACTAGTGACTCACTACTGGCAAGCATTTTTGATCCATTAACAGGGTCTATATGAGGAGATGTGTAATGTATGGGTCCACACGTACAAATTGGGAGCTGCACCCGTGTTCAGCTACTCTGTGCAGTAACACAGCAGTTTCAGAAGCTAGCGTGCACAGGACCAGGAGCCAAATCCCATCCGCGCCAGTAAGCACTGCTCTCAGTGGTAGCAACCTGGAGGAGGTAACATTCCTCCTCTCAGGAGCTAATGCAGTGTCATCCCCTACTTAAGAACCTCTTCACCAGTTTTGTGAAAAGAGCAAATACTGTTTGTATGTCTGTCTTAGGCATGGTTTACTTCATCTACTGCTTTGCCAAGCCTATGGGAGAGAAATGCCAGCAGATTTCTGATAGTGTTTAGCCATGTTCTTCAGTTTGAGGGTAAGCATAAGAAAGAGCTCATCTGTCCCTATCTCTCTCCCTCCTTCCCGACATCACTGCGTCATCTGAAAAAAAGCAAATCAGGAAAGTACGAGGTAGCGCTAACAGCTGGGTATGCTCAGCCCTGAGAAGATGATTGGCAGGTGAAGAGCTAAACTGGGCCTGCAAAATCAGGAACCAGGTTCATGCAGTGGCAACTACAACACTGGGTTATTCTGATCCTAGCTCTGTTTGGGACTATCCTTAAGCTAAAGCAAAAGAAATATGTAAATAAACTAATAACAACCTCCCTCCCAAAACTCTAAACCCATCCTTTCTCCACAACTTATGGAAAGTCTGAACTAATTTTCAGATAAAAATAAAAAGTCAACATGTTTGAATATTTCTGCCTTCTGCATCCATTCTATGTAGAAGATGTACCAAAATAACACAAAGCGAGTGTTCTTCCTCCCATGCTCCCAGCAAGACAGGAAATACTGTAGCCTCATGAGAATAAAAAAAAAAATAATAATAAAAACCACACACACCCCACTGCAATGAGCTCCATAGAAACATCAATGGAACTCATTTTTGGACTGTAGCCTAATGCTGAGCTTAAACATTGAGTTTTTTTTTTTTATTTTGTTCAAAACAACCTACATCTCTGATACAGCTCTGTTGGCCTGTCAGAAGATAAACTGCATTCTCCAATTTCTTTAAAAAGAAGATACCAAGCAGCCATGAAATGGAAGTGACTTTCAATATTTGACTCAGTAACCAACAGGAGGAATGCAGGTAAAACTTTGTTGATTAGTGCTGAGTTATGTTAAGTCAGGATCAGATTAATACTGTTACTTTTTCTATGCTTGCCATGATGAATAAAAATCCAGAAAAGCTTTATTTGAAATGTAAATGTGGCTGGACTGAAAAACCTCCCGTACCTCTTTCAAAAATTACGGTTAGAAAAGAATTGTCAGTCTACTTTATAAGGAATAATGAGTGTTAAGTCTCATTCAAGGTTGTTACTGCTACTGCATTTTACATTATTTTCTTAGAATTGAGCACATTATATTGATTCACATCCTTATGTACCCCTATGCCCTGTTCTTCGAATGATTTAATCTTTTGTATATAAAGCCGCAAGAGAATCCTGAAAGACCTTTTCAATTTGTCAATCTGAAAAACTTAGGAAGCCTAGTTATTTTGTAATCTTGACTTCATTATCTCACAAAGTACAGCTACATGTGTTCCATTTTAACCAGTAAGTATGTCCCTGAAAATTTTAAATATGCCATTCAATATGCAGTTTTTTTCACCCATCTGCAACAAAGTGTTCTGCCAACAAATTCACATTTGCATGACACTGCAATACTTGTTAGCTTAGCTGATGAAAGGTTTAGGAACTAAAAACACTGACAATTTTCAAAAATTAAAGAAGTTTTTCCCCCATAACTCTTTATAGAGGGGGAAAAAAGACACCTATAAACCAATTTAAAGATCTGAAGCTAATCATCATGATTTCTTAGTTTATCTAGCTACTTACGTTTACTTAAGGTAGCGCAGAAATTAACATTTCTTATGTATTGATATTTAAAATATTTTGAGGAAATCATCATTATAAATGAAAGGAACATCCTGTAAATTTGGGCATAACACCACAAGAATGGGTCACACTGACATGAGTAAAAATAATCCAGAACGCTGTTTGGCCCTAGAAGATTACGCGAGTCAAACACCAAAAGCAGTCAAAAGGAAAAGGAAAAAGGCTAAGGACAGCAAGGACAAAACCTGAACCAATATCTGTTATATAGAGCCTAACAGAAGCTAGCAAGCTTTAGAGAAACTCCATCCTGGATAGGTAAACTGAGACCACCAAAACAAATCTCAGCCCTCAAACGAGGGCATGCCAAAAAGCCATGTAATGCAGGATATACTAAATTCTGTTCTGTCTATATCCACTTTCCACATCTGCTGGAGGTTGTGGCAGACCCCTTTGAAATGCAAGCACCCTCCTCTCACTTGTGGAGAAAGGCAACAAATTCTGCAATCAGACAATTACCTTTTTTTCCCCCCTCTTATCTTTTTAGATGTTATAAAACACCACACACACACACACACAGACACACACACACACACACACACAAAAAGACAAGTATCATCTTGGGAAAATCATCTTGAATTTAAAAAAAGATTAGATAAGGACTTCAGAAAGCACCAATCCCTTTCACACTACTCCCAGGTCCAGAGTCTCCAGGAGGCAGAGAAAGCGGGGGCAGGGGGTACACTAACCCTGTCTGGGTTCCAGCTGTTGTTAAGCAACACTCCTACATACTTTAATGCACTGATTAAATACTGGTTAATGACCTCACAACTTAACCTTTAATTAGCTCATCACCTTCTTGCCATTAGAAAGATGCAACACATGCAACTCTATTCCTGCTCTGCATAAAGCTAACTTCATCTTGCTGAGGATTTTGTACATCAATATTTGTAAGCACATGATGTTTCTAAAATGAATAATCTAAGCCTTACTGTGTGGGAAAGCTGGAACTTGTCTTCTGGAAGTTTACCCCGAAATAACTCTTGTGGCTTCTAGAAATGCTACACAGATGAGAATTCAGCCAACCCTGACTCATAGCAGTATTTTTTTTTTAAATATCATAAAGAACTGAACAATAATAGACTAAGAGGTCCATTATTAAAAGTCCAAACTGCAGGAAATTCTTTACAGACAAATTCTTGTGCCCACACTTCGCTCCACATAATGTAAAAGAATGCCATATAAATACAGTGTGTTCCTCTGCAAGACAATCCCTTTGAGTCTGAAGCCATATTTTAACTTAAGAATTTTAGTAGCCCACTAAGATCTCTAGCCAATGGAGGAAAATTTTATGTTGCTCCTTTTCTACTTCCTCTCCAGAGGACACCTTTACCATCTGCAGAATTGCAGTGAGCTATTGAAATCATTCCAGACACAAATCAGCTGCTACTGCATTGATCTACTCTGCCAAGCTATGAGGAGTAGGAATAAATATATTTGGTTTTAATCTCATTTAATGCATCAGTGGCAGAGCTGAGAAGCTCTGGGAGAAGCTGGGAAGAATTTGGGGCAGTACAAAGGTTCTAGTAGGAAGGAGCTCAGAGACTCATGTTCTTCTCAGTACGACAATATGATGCCCACGTTAATTTAAGTGGCCTTACCTTCTGAGTTTCCGGTTCCTAATGCTCTTGATTAATTTGTTCACACAGCTTTTATTAATTGAAAACAAGCCTGTGAGGGACCATTTAAAATGTCTTTACATTTTTATACCATTAACTCAGAGCAAGAACAATGCCAATCTAACTAAGCACAGTATTTAAAACCTCTAACAGCAGCGGGTGAGAAAGAGATATGTCTAATGAGGCACAGCCCTCTAGAACATATGTTTGTCAGTAATACAAAACAAGGGCCTGAATTTATTAAGTAAATTATTGTACATTTGCTTCTTGAGTCGCTGATACTAATGACACTGTGTGAAACCAGATCACATTCAGGGGGGGGGGGGGAAAAAAAAAAACAACAAAAAAATCAAGAAAGAAACTACATTATTCATATCTGACTGGTTTTATTTCTACCATCCCTTCTTTAGCATCAGCCAAATTGCTTCTTGAGACAATTCTTTTAATCTAACAGTGACTGCCAATGGGTCTCTGTATTTGCATCTGCAAAGGGGTGGTACACACTGCAAATCACAAAGGAAGTAACAAGATCCTCTGACCCAAAAGACCAATTTAATTTTCTACTGAATCTGAAGATTATAGTGTATTCTCATGCAGTTTATGGAAGAGCCCTACCAGTATATTTTTTTTCCAAATAATATGCAAGTCAATTTATCAGTCAGACTGGGAACTCTGTTGGTGATAACAGCAGGTGTTTCACTGCCTTGTTCAGAGACCTCCTCTTTTGTAGTATGAATTCCACAGCCTCTTAGAATGATTTACTGGAAATACATGGTTAAAATATATAGTCAGAAGCACCATTTTTTTTTTGCAAGGATGTAACGTCTAACAGTCAAGCAAACACAGGCAACACAAACCACCATGGAAAAGGAACACTTTACATCACTACGGCTCCTTGCTTTAGAATCTGGTCTTTCCAAAGTCCCATAGCCCTAATCCAGCATCAGAGCACCTACCACCACCATAGCGGTCCTTTTCTATTTTATTAGTTTTGTATAGAGAGGCTGAGTAACTCCTGTAAGAACAGTTTCAGCTATCTTCTCCTTAGGAAAATAATAAAAGCACAAAATGTACAACACTAACCTCCAAGAAAAGAAACCATTTTTCAAGTTAACTTTCAAAAATATCTGTTGTAACCTCCAGTATATTTTACAGGCAGGTAGTCCCAGCTCCCTATTAACCAATTTTAAGCACTTAGAGTTACCCTGGGTATCCTGGGAGATAATGAGCCACCTACAGATGACAACTGAGACCTCAGTGGTGCAAACAGCTTCCTTCTCTCTACTGACTGCAGGGGAGCCTTAGGACAATTATGTCTCTAACTAAAGTGCATCAATTATGTACCTAAAATTAGACAGGATGAATGTAAGTCTACAGAGCTGAGCATTTACAGGGAATCAGTAGGCCCAAGGTGCTTACAGAGCCATTCTTGAAAGAGTCTTTTATGCGCCGTATTAAGTTTGTAGGGGTATGATTCCCACTGAATTCATTTGGAGTTGGTGAATAACTACTTTTTAAAGACTTCCTACAAAAGTACATTTAAAAATACTACTTCTGTTTTCATGTGCTTTGAGTGGCTGTGCACAACTACAGAGCAGCTGAATATCTAGGGAGAAGAGCTAATGAATTACTGAGAGAGATACAGTCAGGGAAGAGAGAAAGTTGAACAGTCTTGCTGGAATTTCCAGCATCTTCTGGAATTGCTGGAGAATCCTTCTGGCTTTATGGGACTGACATGGTTTCAGAAGGTCATGGATGCTACAGCTGACCACATTTCCCTCAGCAAGGAAATAAGAGGGGCACAAGACAGTAACAATATGCAAAATGTATCTCCATACTACACAGCACTTAAGCCCTTTCTAAGGACATGTTTGATAGTTGTTTTTGTCGTTATGTGCAAGGCAAAGATATCCTTGGGCTGGCACATGAAATCAGTCCCAGACCCAGTAAATCCTTTGAAAAAAAATAAATACACAGAGGCTCAAAGGAGAAACCCAGAATAAAAACAAGGGAAATTGGTTGGCTGTATTTAGCATACAGAAATCCAAAGAGAGTAGAGGATTTAGCAGACCAGTTCAGACTACAGAAACAAGTCAAAGTGTCTATCACCTCTGACATAGCTGACGGAACAGAAGGTGCATTAGCACAATCCTCCTGTACATGATATTACTCAATGCAAATCACAGGCCTTCCCCATACTATATGATTCAGTGTCAGATTTTCATACAGTTAGTGACATCGCACTGCTGCAGCTGCTCCTCAGTTTGATAACAAGAGGATGTCATCCTGCTTGGAGAAGGGCCCTTCCACCTCTAAATAGGTGGAAGATTCAACAATCCTAGTAGTAGAGAGAAAGAGAAATAATGTTTAGCAGCATCACATATCACCTACTCAGGACAGGCCTATGAGTTACTTTCAAAGAACAGAAAAAAAAACAACAAAAGCTGTCCTCATTAAATAAGGTGTTGATCTGTTGAAGGAATTGGGCACACTTGTTCCCTGCGTACAGTACAAAACTGGAGCTCATCTGGGTCACATATGCAAGGGGATGCTGCAAAGCTAAAGCAGGGAACCACTGCCAATATTTATTGGTAGAAGTGGTAGAGCAAGAGACAGAAAACTTACTATCAAGAAAAGACAGCTTCATATGAAATAATTGGTCAGAACTGAAAATGGTCCATTCCCTCTTGTCCAGGACACAGCAAGATGTGTTGCACTGGGCACATTCCTAAATGAGCTGAAAGATGGAATGGACACCTAAAGTTGTATTTGTAGTTCAGATTTTATTTATATAACCTGTATTCCAGCTAAGCTCAATTTCTGTGTTCAGCCATGAACTAGTACTACGTTGAGCTTTCTTATGCTACAGCTGCAGCACTGCAGGTGATTGTGGTTAGCAAGAAGTTCAGGGAGTACTGGGAAATGAAGTGCTTCACAGCAGTACCAGTAGACAGCTCTGAAGAAACAAGAGGTCCAGAGAAAGTAAGAAACAGATTTTTAGTTAATATTTGCCTTTCATGAAACAGAAATAATGTGCATTTCTCTTACAAGGGTAACTGTGAAGATGAAAGAATATTTCGCACACCTAATCCCTCTCCCCAGTGAACATAATCTTTTTACAAATAGATTAAAAACCTGCTGGATATACTCCAGTTTGATGTAGGCTCTGCAACTTTTTCCTTCATTACAGAAAACATAAAACATATGCTCATATAGGATGCAGGTTATGGCCTTCCTTCTGGTTTCTCTTTGCAAGTTCACCCTGTACTGGTAATTCAAAAGCTTTTCATTCTTTAATGAGGTTTGTGGTGGCCTCTAGTGGTGTCTGTGTGAATGGGACATCTCCCTCTCATGGCTGTAGGACAAACTAAGTGATAGCTCTGAACAGAGAAGGAAAATAATAAAAAAAAAAAAATCACATTCTGAATTATGGCACTCACATCCTCATACAGTAAAGGCAAGAACAAACTACCCTGCAGTACTTTTGTGTAGCTAGGATGAAGAACACAAACTATTTAAATCTGAAGAAACAACTTCATGGGCTCTTCAAGCCTTTGCAACAAGCTAAACTAAGTCCTTACCTGATACTTTTTCAGGTTTCATCCTGTTGACCAATAATCCTTCTTCTTTCCTAAACCATCTCAAAGTCTTCAGAGTCTCTCGTTTAAGATGCACTGATCTTCGGTCTCAGCTTAGAGTGTGTGCATCTGTGCACATGCACGTGTGTGTGTGTGGCTAGAAGCTAGCCTTTCCTAACAGAGAAAAAACATTAACTTTCAATACTCTTGCAACACATACTTCGATATAATGCAATATGAAGCAGTCAAAGATGCTTTTAGAGTCTGATTTTCTCACAGCGGGAATTTCTCATAGAGCATGTATAGTAATATTTCTTCACATGTAAGGAAAAACTGCACAGACTGCCAGGCTTCAATCTTTTTTTACTGGATGCCATTTATCCTTTCTTTCTGACCTACCTTGAAATCACTGTTTTAAAAAGCCTTCATTATCTGAAAAAGGAGCCTGTCCTTTATGCAGAAATGGTTTCCCCTTTCCTTTTCCTCTTCCCCCTCTCCATTTCAAACACAAACACAGACCTCAGTGCTGTGAGACAGTCTACAACTGTCAAAGCACTGACAAGAAGATTTAGCAGGAACAGCATTATTCCTTTTAGAAGTCACATTATCTATATTTAGTGGATCCAAGAATCCCTTCCTAACACACTTGCTAGCAGCAGCTGAGTTTTACAGAGTGATTATGAAAGGTATCTGAAGTCAAAAAAGGCTCAATGAATGATGAATCTACTTGAAATTAGACAAGTTACTTCCCCCCCCTCACCCCACTCCACCTCTTTCTATACTGGCTTGTTCACAACTCAGTTTGGCTTCTGGTTTTGTTTTAAATGCAAAATGGAGGAACCCACGAAACAGCTTTGAAGTGAGCTCTTCTGTGGGCTGAGAAACTGAGGCACAAATAGATGAAGTTCATGCTGATAGGACGTGACAAGGTCAGAAATAAAACACAATATTTCTAATCCCGAGGACCCTCTCTTAATCCTTAGGCACATTCCTTTCCTTGCAAGGGGTATTTCAAAATGAACCATTAAATCCCACTGTCATTCTCATCTTTCTCTGGCCGGATATCACATGTTGCTTTCATTATTGCTTTGTGCTATCCTTTGGCTCTTCTGCACCGCTACACAGCCCTCTTGGCTTGGCCCACAATCTCTTCAAAAGCACAGTGCAAGTATTATTTCTGTTTCATGCAAAGCTTGCCTAAATTTGTGGCAAGGAACAGGCTGTGGAACTGTATCTTGTGACCCCCAAATGAAACCAGCTGCCTCTTCTTTCCATGTCTGTAACTTTAGACTAAATTGTGTGAGCTGGCAAGCTAATCTTCCGCCACCCTTTGACAAAGACAAGTTCTTCATAGTCATTTTTATTTACATTTCATGCTGCTAGCATAGAAACATGGTCATATTTGTGATCAAGTTATATGCTCTCTCTCACAGCCAGTTTAGCTTTTAGGCTAATTACAACAGCAATAAGGGATATTTGCCTTAATGCATCTTTAAATTGTACCTGTTAAGTCTACAAATAAGAGGCCCTGAAAAACTTTCAGGGGTCACTGAGGCCCAGACACTTGTGACATTAGCAACTACAGAACTCTCTCCTGGAGTCAGAACAGTTTCCTGACACTGTTTTAAACAAACAACACTTCACACTATGCTCCATGCTGCTGTAGATGTCTTCTGGTATCTCTAATACTGAATTTAGAGACATACTTCCTTATTCTTGGGGGGCAGGGAAGAGTCAGAGAAAGGAAGAAGCCAATATTCCACCCCCCCCCACACACACATCCTTCCTGCCTTATCTCCTTATTTTCACTGAAATTATTATTTCATATATACATGTCTGCACTGAGTTCTGCATATCTCTCTGCCTGCTAAAATAAAACTACTGTACCTGTCTTCACAATCTGTACTCCTACGTGCAAACACATCATGTCTAAGCACCATGGCAATCAAGACTACATAATCTGCAGATAAATTCTGCTTGTTCAAAATCTGTGATAATAGAAAGAACATTAAATTGATCTTCAGAATTGGTTCTGTCTTGTGGTTTGAGTACCTATACATGTGGTTCCCACCACTGCACACAGCATTTCTAATACAAACTACTAACAAGGACTTCAAAACCTCAATGGAAAATACTGATGAAAGCCATCAGTAATAAAGCCAAGGCTGTCCTGACCTGCTGGACTCATTTATTGATCTATAACTGCTAAAAACCCTAACAAACACCTGGCTTTTGAGTGGGCCCAAATACTCATTTTTGGAAGCTTAGCTGTCCTCAGATCATCTTGTCCATTGCCGGGGAGACTAAGGCTTATATTTTATGAACTTTTTCTCCCCTCAGCATTTCAAGAGTTGCCAGAGATCAAAAGCCCATGTATTCCAAAATGTAAAAATAAAAAATGGCCTACTAAATCCACTGAGAAATTGATATTTATTTTCCTGCATAGAGCAGCAGATTTCTTAGAGCTCTAGTCCAAAACAAGCCATGACATTTTTTCCTTTTGGAGGAACTGATAAAGATACTTCACTGGAGTATTGTGCAATAAAATATCTACCATTGATATTATATAAAAATCTGAGGATCCAAAAACAGAAGGTGGTAGCAGCTACATGCCTCAGTGCCAGGCCTGAATTGTTATGGCCTGTTCACAGCCAGCAACCTGACGCCCAAAATAAATCCTGCAATATACATTCTTCTAAAAAGAATTTATGATCAGAAAGCAAGCTGACTAGTGGTATGAGCTCACTGTAAAGCAAACACATGCACAAATCCTGGTACTTTTAGAAGGGCAGTAAATTCAAATCTACTTCCAGCCAGTTATTTCCTCATTTTCAGAGGGCACAGAGGGATGAAGGTATGGATGCAGCATCTTAACCCTGCCAGAGCTGTGTAACATATACCAGCTTATAGCTTAAGGCAAAAACATAACTTTACTTAGACAATCTTGGGCTTTCTGGCTGCACATCTCTGCTTGTGAGCTTTCCAGGTCCTCAGCCTGCTCACATCTCTGCTTCAGCAGCTCTTCAGACTCATAAGATAAATAAAACAAAACCTTGGTTAGCCAGCAAACCAGGCACACAAACATGTTCATTGTCTCCTCTGAAAACATGGATTTGCAGAAAACCGCTGTTTTTTCTATAATTTATTTTAGTTTTCAATTTGAGTAAATGCTGGAGATGACTTTTTAATCTAGATTCAGAACAACATTAGCAAAGCTCAAAACTGAAAGTCCAAGGTCCCGTACAAGCCAGTCTCGCCATGCCTGTGGGTTTCTTTTTACAGAGCTAATTTGGAGGTCCCAGCTCCTGTTGATTCCTACAGATCTCATTTTTCTGTGTAGTGCTGCAGTACTCGGGGTTTACTCACATGCTAGTAAGCAAATTCTATCTTGGCTACTTGACATGAGGGAAATCCTCTTGTTTTAGATGAATATTGAAATATCGTGCCTGTGTGCGCGCACGCGCATACCTCAGTATTAACTCAGCCTACTGACTACGTAAACAAAATCTGGTGAGGGTAAGTTATAGCACATATCTGGCAGCATCATGCATAGTTTGGCCAATATGGCAATTTTCATCTTAACTCCTTTTACATTCTCATTATTCCTTTGCTTTTTATTATTATTATTATTATTAAACTGATTATCATTATAGCAGCACTTAGAGGCTCAAGCCCTTTTTCTTAGGTATAGCGTTTAGCAGGCAGAAATGCTGTAAGATGAGTTTCAAAGGTATATCTCAACTCTTGGTGCAACACAATCAGAGCTTCATGGGCTCAGTACGGCCCCAGACAACACTCGGAAATCCCTGTGGGTGCCATACAAGGCACTGACACACCCTGCTGCACTGGCAGGATTCTGACAGGTTATAGTGCCCAGGTGACATGCAGCTGCAACATTCACAAATTATTTTAAGGTCATTTCCTAAATGCCTTTAGCCCAATTTCTTTCAAGTGTAATTTCTTCACTATTTAAGTCTGCATTTTGTAAAATAAGATTTCTTTTTACAAATACATGTGCGTGTGTGTGTACATATATATATATATAAATAAAAGTAAATGATAGCATGCCCTTTACCAGGAGCTAGCAGAACACAGGCAGGCACAGATTTAGCAAAAAGCTCAAGGGTAGGATAGCCAGCCCCTTGGTGGCACCATGTCATTTTTTTGATTCAGTGTTGGACCACTCTGAGCACTCACTTTGATAGCTTGTTAGACAACTAAAAGCCCAAGAAAAAAAAAAAGAGGAAAAAAAGCAATCTCCTCCTTCACATACTGTATACAGCCAGCACATACACACAGGAGTCACTGTGTATTATGCCAGAATTCACTGTGCATTATGCCAGGTACCCGCACACTTCATTTGTGTGTTGCAGAGAACATGTTGTGGGAGAACTGCTTGAGAAAGGGGAAATTAGAGAATAATTAGGGCCTAACAGAAGTTATGGCATTACAGAGACTTGCTTGAGGTGAGGGACAGTTACCACTTCCAGGATGGCTGGTACGTGCAGAATCTTCTTCTCCATGATTCCCTTGACAACACAATCTGCCTTCCTAGCACACATTAATATGAGCAAACAAAGAGAGGGGTAGAATGGAGACACCATGGCCAAACTTGGTTGGCTTCCCTGCAGAGGTGGTAATCTGATGGTGCCGTGCAGACGATGAGTGACTGGAGGGTGGCGCAGAGTGGCCACAGCCAAACTCTGTCGCACTCCCTGCAGAGGTGGCAACTTGGTTGTATCACATAGCTGATAAGCTACATAGTATTGTAAGATGTCTGGTGCTGGGCCAACGATGGTGTCAGGTCAGTCCGTTCCAATGGACTTGGCTCAAACTTCTCCTCATCCTAATCTCACTATAATATCAACACACAACCCCATCCCAGAAGTTACCTGCTTTCAAGGAATGACCACTGCTCCCTGAGCATGCTCTCTGGATTTTCAATTAACTCAGGAGACATTTTAAACCAGTCAATAACAACAGTAAGTATGACTAGAGTTACTCAAGCTTCACCTAAATGTAAAAAAATTATATAAAACAAATGAAGGGGTGGTGGTGGGGGGGGGGCGGTGAAGGGAAAATCCCATCATAACTTCTGGATCAGTCAATGATCTGAACTCCTTTTCCTCCCCCTCAGGTCAGGACACTGCCTGAGGAGACTCCTCAAGACTGATGGCCCTCTCCCGTCTTCTGGGAGACTGGTGATTGTGCATTTGTACACTAGGCACCAGCTAAGAACTCCACACTGTAGTAGAGAATTTCCTCTACTGACATCCAAAACCCATTTTCTAAGTGCTGTTTTTGAATAAATCATACTATTTGTGAACTCAACTATTTGTTTTGAAGGCGATCAGACCTACAGTCAATAGACTGTTTGTGAACCTGGCACTGCCTGAGTCAGGCCTATAGTTACCGCAGTATTTGGTATCCCTATTAAGAGATGAGCCCAGCTGCCCCCAGTCCCTCTAATATTTGAGGATCAGCTGGAATGCAAGGGGATTCATCTCTTACCAAATTTGTCCCCCCTTCTCTGTCACTATCAAACTGACACACACATGCACATATTTCAAAGCACAAGTTCCAAAAACAAAAGGCAGTCTCCGCATGGCATAATAATCAGCTCACTTTATATGATGCAGCTATGCAGGTTCACAGCCTGTTTCTTCTCCCGTTTCTGTACAGTTGTACTGTAGTAGAAGCATCCTAACAGCTCCAAAGCAAGTCCCAGAGGCTTACACAAAGATGAAACAAGGATATAGAGGCAGACACAAAAAATACAATTGCAGGAGCAATCCAAAGGAATCAGCTCTTCAGAAATAACACAGCCTCAAGTGTTTTCACTCTTTTTGAAATTTCACAACACAAATAAACCCCAAAGGGTAAAGCCAGACTCATGCCTCCTTTGGGATGTACAGCATAATGACCTAGGTGGCACGAACAGGTTATACGTGAAAACAACCACTTGACAGAAGTGCAACATGAACAACTAACAAATGCACTGAGTTGGAGCTGTAGTGTGCTTAAAGGCCTGAAGCCTTGAGCACTTCCTAGGGCAGCCTCAGATGACAGATGTGTTCCCACAACTACAGCAGACCCAATCTAAGCTTTTCTCAGGTGACGTGGTAGTACAGAGGCAGGTCCGCTACTTTTTTCAGTTTCTTCATGAGGAAGGCTTACAGGCTTCATGTGTTTTTAACCAACTTCTCTATTTTATCTGTGGTAAAATGCTAGATTTTTTTTCCTTGTTTTCACACATACTATGGCCTTACATCCACTTCCTCATCAAGTTGTTCTCCCGTTTCTTGGCCATGTGCACATGGCAATGGAGAACACTGAGCAGCAGCATTGACCTGGGGTCTTCAGCTGTACCAGGGTGCCAAAAAGGTCCTGTGACTGCACCCACTTAGTCCAGTCTTTCTTGCAAGGCACCTTTGCTGTTGGTCACAGCAAAGGTGTTTTATTGGGTTTTGTTCCTTTTTTAAAGCTTTAGTAGTTATCAGACTTTGATGGCTATTCAAGAAAGCTTTGCAATATATGACTTACAGGCCTCAGTGGGTGGTGCAGAATCTCAAGGCCTGTGTCTTGCAAGATTAGAAGAATAATCTTTTACTTACTTATTTTTTCCATTTGGCAAAATAAAAACCTCACTATTTTAGGTTGGACTTAGATTAATTGGAGACTACGGTAGTATAACAATCTTAGTGCCATTTTGATGCTGTAGATTAAGAAAGAGTGTGACAGTTGTTAAAAAACTCTACTGTAGATGGCAAGATAATGGAAAGAAAACCTGAGACTGCTAGAACTGAGCAGGAATCTGAATAAACGTGTCAGCCTGGTGTGACACATCTCAGCCTCAGCAAAACTCCACACGAGCAAGATCTAGGACAGGCTGCATGGCGATATTTACTATGAAGACAGCACAAACATGGGACCAAAACTCACATTACAGATGACAGAAAGAGAGCCAAAGTGTTTTTTAAGACAGACCCATTTACCCAGTGGAAGGGGAGGCAGGACTGAAGTATATGCCACAGCATTAAGATTATAAATACAGTGGACAGTGTAACTTCCTTTTACAGCTATTATCAGCTCAATGAAATGAGTTGGAAACAGGATGAAGCTTTGGGTAAAACCCCAAGTGACCCCTAGCCTTCTATTTTGCTTTCAGCACACAAAACTAATAACGGTTCTCATCACATCACAGAAATAAAGCAACATTGCTGAAACCTGCCAAAGCAAGTGGGCATGGAGATGCTGCTCCTTTTTTAATATAAGTTTTAATAAAGATGTCTATACAAACCTTGCAGTTCTTTAATAAAAGTCTGAGCCTGCACATTGCTTATAGGCTTCAGCTTCCCTTGAATTCAGTGAGCTATTTGAAAGGAAACAATCTTGTGCTGTCCCAAGGCAACAACTAATATTATCTAACATGTCTTTTCCATCTTGAAACTCAGTGATTTAGTTTTAATTATATCAGCTGGAGAACACATATGAACACAGGAGGGCAACTACGCAGTGCCCACTCCCTCCCATCCATGCACATCAAGGGTTGGAAGGAGAAGCAGCATCTGAGCTCCCCAGCTGCCTTGCCATGCCACAAGCCCCAAACCCCCCACAGAACCAGAACACCACAGCACCACCCGAATCGTTGGCTCCATCGCAGGACTATGGAGGACAAGGCCAGGGCCAGCAACAGGCCCCACTGCTGCTTATAGTGTAAGGACCCAAATACTCCACATCACAATAGCTGGCAATGTTTTTTTCATCAAAATACTCATCAAAATGCAGGAGGTGACAGTATTGGACATCTTACTTGCAATAGCTAATGAGAGTACTTTAGGAGAATCATCACAAAAGTACATTTGGATCTAGATATTCAAAATTTTAAACTACTAGTAGATAAATAAAGCTAGATCAATACTGGTAGTTCTGTCTTCAAAGAGGAGATCTGAAAGATTGGAAGAACCAGTTAACAAAATTAGACCAGCCCCCTAGATAGAGAAAAATGGGACTCTGAATGCTTGCTTACAAGTTCTGCAAGTCTCCAGTACTTGAACAGCAAATTTACAGTAGGCCTGATAAAATACGGTGCTTGTGACAGCAAGAAAGTAAGGCTGGTGAGCTTATCCATCCGTCTTACCATCCTTATTCCCCAGTCTCGCCTTCCCACTCCAACATCTCAAAGCTCATTCTCAAAACCTGTTATTGTCCAGTCACCAGCCAAAATGGACTGGGCACTGGTATCCCAGCACTAGGGGAATTTCTTGCCTCATCTCTGTTTGTATTGCCTGGGAGCACAGCATTAGAATATTGATGAAATCTGACATTTAAGTTTTTACACAATGTCTTACACATACACACGATGTCTTATAAAGACGACAAATAAGACAACTTGCAATCCTGTTTTCTCATCATAAGTTTCTCCATTCTTTCTGCCACCTGGGATGATAAACATTCTATTAGAGCACATGAGCCCAGAAGGCCCCATCAGGGAGCTAAGAACAGCAACTAACCACATATAAATCCAAATATATTTAACTCTTACTGCCTTGATCCTGGAATGAGAAAAAGCAAGTTTACATATTTTCAGAATCTACAAAACAAAACAATGATTAAGGCTCATATAGGTTTGCTCTTGGTAAGCAGACATAGTTCCAGGATCTGAAATGAACTTGTGTATCCTCACATAACAGAAGAAAAAGATCAAATCTGATATCCAATCCTTAAAACTATTAGACAGTCAATACTAACAGAAGTACAAGCAAAAACATGCAAGACAAACAAGTCCCTTCAGATCAGAGGCAAATCTGGGAATAAAATTTGATCCTTTTTATGATTCCCTTCAACTTGCTCAGAGAATAACACTAAGATTCTAGTCACCTTGATTTTTTGAAGAAACTTATTTATGATTATAATCAATGATGTGCTCAGAGTTCACTTACTTGCAAAAGGATGGCATTTCTTTTATGCAGTGTATTATAACTACTAAATATTACATCGAGAACTAATTGCTTTAATGAAACCAACAACAGTGAGAAAAGAAATAACAGACTTCTGAACTATGACACCTCCTGTCCACTTCTAGTAATAGAGGAAATAAATAAATGTGTAGGTAGCTCCAAGTTTATGGAGATTAGCCCTTTGTATTTAATAGCAGAGACATTCGTATCCTTTTACTAGGAAAAGGATTGATTCTCCTTTAAGGCTAAGTCAGATGGAGCACTCCTATCAATACCGCCTATATCCTTAAGCAACCACAAGGACAGGCAGGAGGTAGGGAACAGAAAAAAGCAACTGACATGAGATAGAATTGAGACAAAAGGAATTAACAAGGAGGAATAAACCTCTTGTTATTCCTTCCCCACTAGTCTCTGGCAGGATAGTTTTATTGCCTGACATTCTCTCCAGCCACATGAACAACCAGAGAAAGCGTTGGCAGCACATGAGACAAAAAATGCCAATAATGTTTGTTTGGTTTTATCCTTCTTTCACAGCAAACCAATCTGGACAACAGCTGCTACTGTGCAACTCATTCAAGAAACAGCCATCACAAGACAAACAAATGTTGATTCAGGTATAACATGGAGATAAACAGCTTGATGGCTAGAAAACTGCTAATGACAAGGTGTTGCTGCTACAGACCAGGTGAGTTACCAGCAAAATTGTACAGGTGAAACACATTACTCAGACTCATTTCTAAGCCTCAGACACATTACATGCAACACATCCTCCCCACTTGCTCCCTTGGATCTTAATATTTCCATTACCATCAGCCAACCAAAACAACATCAAGCACGCATCATAGTTCTTATCTGGCTGCCCTTCTCCAACTGTGGGGCTTTCATTTGCCAAACACAAACTTAATGCTCTTTTTCTGTCTCTTACATCATTTAAAGTAGTAATCAAGCAAGAGATGCCCTCTTTAGAATATTAAGCAACAGGATGCAAGATGCAAAGCCAGCAGGTCTCTATAAGTCTCTACTCAGCCAGCTCCTTAATGTCTACACTTTAAAAGTAGAACAAATAAAGTTGCAGACAAGAAAATGACAACTGCTAAACCCACAAAGCTGTGGTCAGAAAATACTCTACCATCAGATTAATCACAGTGCCTGAAAGGTAAACAAAAATTTATTTGTAGCTTTCACACTATAATATACTTATCTTTCTAAACTTTGTGTTGTACAGGGGAAAAAAAAGTGAAGAGTGTTACATTTGCCACTGATAGGTTTCAAATATTATTATAATATTTACCAGTCTTCTCATTCTGAGAAACTGTACATAGTAAAGCACAGATTCATTTAACTGGAAGCTTTAGGAATAGAGGGACAAAGAAGAATCATTAAGCTGGAAGAAAAGGTAGTTACCTATTCTACCTTCACTAAGCAGTGTGCTAGGTGAAATGCTTACCTGATTTTTCACCAAAGCTTTTACCAGCATCAGTCATAAAGGCTCAGCATCTAGGATGTCCACAACATCCCATGCTATGCATAGGAGAAACTTCATTTCAGGTAGTAACTTAGCACACAGTATGGCAACAATACAGCTATTTTAGAAGCTGCCATGGTGGGGAAGAGAGAAGTTACTTAACTTAGTTACTACCAAGGCCACTGCTAGACCAACCCCCCAGTAACCCCAGGCAGCCTCACCTAGAGCCTCCCCTAGCCTTTCTCATGTGCCTAAGGCTTCCCTGCTTAAATAGGCTGAGGGAGGCTCCAGGTGGGACGGCTCTAGGCCGTTAGGGTCTAGCAGTGCCCTCAGGACCCTGACACCAGCAGGTCAAAGCAGCAGTCTCTCTGCCACTCAGCCCATGCCAAGATAGCACTAAGAGACAACACCTGGTGTGTAAGGGGCAGAAAAATCACTATTTGGTACAGCAAAGGAGTCCCTATGTTCCTCAGGTGTAGGTATTCACGTGAGAGGCACTTTCAAAACAAAACAATCCTTTTATTGTGCTCCAGGAAGAAACACGCATAATACAAGCGAAGTCTTTTGTTTGTTTTGTTCCCAGCTCTGATGACTCACAGCAACTGAGATTACAAATGACATATATGTTAAGGTAATTTGGATCTTCACAGCCCAGGCAGCATTTTCCCAAATGAAAATAAAATGATGCCCACTGGAGACCCAAGCGAGTAATTAACCTTTAGAAAACATTCAGCATCTCAAGTAACGTTATTCTACAAAGCAACAAATCTTTCAAGTGTTTGCAGGACCACAGGGACTGAAGGAGAGCAGGAATGTGCCAGAAAAGGGGCAAAGTTGCTGCCTACTTTGAAGTAGAGAGGGGATGGGTTCCCTGAATGATTTGACTCCTCCAGGTGTAAATCAGCTCTGAATCATGGGCAAGTTCATAACGTGGACCTCTCTTGCCCTTGGTTTTCCAACTTGTGCATGTCATAGTCCCTGTCTCTGAGAGCTTATAACTAGAAAGGATAAAACAATAGCAGCAATACAGGCAAAGGAGTGAAAAAGAAAAAAAATAAAAGCAGTTTCCGGTTTTGTCACTTGTGCTTTTAATTAAATCAGTGGTACAGCTTATGAGACACATTTCCTTTGCAGGTAGAAGCAGAAGACTGACTACATAATCAAAGCATAATCAAAGCATTATGGATGGGCTTGGGATTCAGCAATAATCACACAAAATGAGGTGGCTACATCAAGCACTTACTCAGGTGAAAACACCCAAGAGAAGCAAAGCATGGATAATTACTCACGAGGCGATACTTGCCGGCAGGATACTGAGGCCGAACAGCCTCTCGAGCCGGCAGATTAGCAAGTTGCTGACCGGCGCCCAGCTCGGCGCGCGTCCCCCTCCGAGACAACGCAGGCCTCAGCGTCAGGAGTCTCTCCCCGTCTCGAGCTGGCAGCCAGCCCGGTGCGGCAGCCGCCTTCAGCTGCTTTTGGAGGAGGTCCGCCGCGAACCCGGCTGAGCAGCCGCCGCCGTGCTCCTTATCGCTCAGCCCAGGCGGGCAAGCATCTTCTTCTCAAGGTCTGGATTCTGTTTCGCACAATAGTTTTATGACCTTACAGATCATAAAAATTTCCACCTCCTATACAGCATCAGACAACATACACTTCTTTTTGACAGTGTTTCAAGATATTGCCAAAAGAAAAGGGAAGGGACTCAGGGGCAGCAAAGGCGAGGGAGGAGAGCAAGACTAAGAGCAGAAGGAAGATGAGGAGAAGCAAGGCGAGCTGGAAGGGGGCACAAGTGCAGCCAAGGCTGCAGGGGTAGCAAAGGGGCCTGGCTAACAGGACTAGGCTGCAAGTGAAAGCAAAATAAGGAGTGTAATTCTGGAGGCAAGGTATGATTTAATTCACCACACTGACAGGCTCTTTGCTGCTGGTTCTGATGCCTCCTTGTGAAATCCTCTACCTGGAAAGGTACTTTGCCTGAAAGGTCTTGTTTTTTTAGCTGCCAACAGCTTTCAAAGAGGTTTCTTACGGTGCTGAAGTCACCTGTCTTATGGTAGATAAGACAAGCCATATACAGCTGTGAGGCTGGGCTCACAAGCTGCACAAGGGTCTTCTGATTTCAGTCTGTTGTTTATATGAAATACGGAAGATGACAAAACATAGAGGCGTCCTGCACCGAATCATTAATAAGCCAGACTAACTCAGTGCTTGATGCAATTCCCTCATAATAATTACAGACTGCACCTCCCACAGATTTCTGCTACTTGATAGAAATCACGGATAACAGATCATTCTGTTACTTCACTGCATAATCTTCACAGCAGTCAGCAATTAAGAGCATTAAGCAGAAGAGCAAAACAACAGGGGGAAAAACGATCCTGATACATAGGACTAAAAGAGTCTATTTTGAGTGGCAAGAAAAAAAAGATTGTATTCCTAGCTGGGCATCAAGAAAGGACCTAATCACAAAAATTATTTGAAATCAACCCCCCCTTGAAATGAAATTTGGATAGGTTTGCAGGGCTCCACTTGCAAAAGGTAAATGTTTTGCAAGGAAGTGGCTACACTATAGGTGTAGCAACATGGGTCAGAAGATCAAGACTCTCTCTGACTTCAGAGAGTTAAGAATAATTTTTTTCCTCATCTTCCTCAGCCACATATGCACTGCTAATAGTGACCTTTGCAAAGTGCTGATGGACGCTATGGACATCATCATCTACTCGGACATCACCAGAAATGAAAATGACCAGAATTTCTTCTATTGTCTATGAGTCTGACTATGACCTGAAAGGATCTGGGAATAAAAAAAACATAGAACACAACTAATAATCACATGACACATGGGAAGAGCTCTGGAGAAAGCTGTCACTATTTTCCGGGGCGAGATATTAGCATTAAAGGCATCATTAAGAATCTGACCATTTTAAGCCAAGTTATATATCACAAAACTCTATTATATGCCATCGGACCAAAGTCATGCACGAGAGATGTTCTGTGATTTATAATGACATGCCAGAGTATAAAAAGAGTAAAATGACCAGAATGATAGAAGGAAAGTGAAAATGAAGGCTTCAAAAATGTCTATAAATTGAAAATCCATGTCATTCTTGGTGTGTATATTTTCACATGACTGTCAGCATGCATAAGCTAAGCAGTCTATGAAATTCAGTTGAATGAAAAATATAGTAAAGCATAAGTTACAGCAGTAGAATAATGAGCAATAATTATGCTGATATGGTCAATGTCTTACAATCTTATTAAAGAGTATGTATTTCCAAACAATGTACAAGTCTCTGATTAACACATCTTGCTGTATGTATGTTTTCTAGCCTGTGCATCAAAACACTTGGAAGCTGGCCTGTGTTTTATGTCAGTTCAGTTTCCAATTTGCTTGTACTTGTCAAATTAACAATCCATTTTGTTTGCAAATTAGCAGCATACAAGAAATAAATTCCACGCATAAACTCAACTAGTGTGAAATAAGAGAGACAATTTAACAAAGGTTTAATGAAACTACATCCACTATTTGGGGTCTTAATTATTTATGGAAAAGAAAGTCAGGCTTCTTTGCACAAGTTCAACAAAACAGCATTTGTAACGCTCTGATTTGAAGTGAAAAACAGTGCAATCTTACTTCAGCTTACTATAGTGAAAAGCAACAACATTTTTAAAAGTTAAGAGAACAGTCAAAAGCAAGGAGGCTTGGAAGGGATTTATTTATTTATTTGAAGGCCACAGATGCTAATAGCAAAATGAAAATTTGATGATGGTGCTATTTCTCCATGACTAAGTCAAAGTCGTACTTGAAAAGCAGTCACAGTGCTCTGCAGTGCCACCCCATGGCACCAGCTCAGTTGTGACTAGTTTTTTCTCAGCACAGCCAGTTCCCAAACACAGCAGATATTTAAGAGATCTCCCATGCGGGTGAGTCTACTGAAGGTCAGCTGGCTCAATGAGACAGTCTGAAGAAATAAATATTCAGATTATGTGTAATAGATATTCTTAATAATAAAATAAAATATTCTTTTAATAATATTGAATATTGATTAATAATTAAAGATTTAATAATAAATTGTGGATTATTAAATGATATCATTAGTATGCTTATTCCCCATGTGAACACTGAGATACAAATAGAGTGATCAAGAAAATAGCTTGTATCACACAACAATCTTTTCTTTGGAATTCCTAGAGTGAAAGAGAGAAAGAAATACCCTTGAAAAAAATATACCTAATACATGATTACAATTTTAAATATCTGATTCCTGTACAATGTTAGAGCCTGAGCAGCCACGGATATCTGTTATTTCTGGAGGACAGTAAGTACAGACACAGATAATGGAGATTCCTTTCATAGCTGAAGGTTTCTCTCTGATCTTTAGAGGTTTTTTTCTGCCGATATTTGAATTTCTGTTTAAAACAAAAGAGTAATGTTATTGATACAAACATGGCCACTCTCTCATGATTACCTGAATGCACTACAAAGAGTTTACTTTCCTGAAGATATAAAATAGTCTTAATATAGTCTTAATTCTAGCTAGCTAATACAATGTAAAAATCTAGTGGAAATTAAGACCTGTGTTGTTTTGCATGAGTTACCAGATAGGATAAAAATCTACAAAGCAGAGGAGAATTTACATTGACTGCTAAAGGAAGTGAAAACTACCACCTGATCTGCATTAGCCTAGTCATTCTGAAGTTACTTTTTTCTTTAGGAAATCCACTGTCAAAGTGCTACCCCTCTTTCAAGTCTGTCAGACAGTTAAGGCTTGGTACATGTGCATCTCTGATAGTCCAGCTGATCATTGCAGCTGGCCTGACACCTACTCACTTTTGGGTTTTTCCCTTTTTGAACTACCTGTTGAAGAAAAAGATCCAAGGCTGAAAAAGTTACTTTGTTCCAAAGTTGTTCACAGATCAAAATTGAGGAAATAGCTCTTTTCCCCTTCCTGGCACGTACCCTCAAATTATTTGTCTTGCTTTGGCTTGTTTCAAAATGACAGGTTCTTTTAATCTCCTCTAGCAATGCCGGCACTCCTACTCCATACCTGTTTCAACTTGATTGCAAGTTGAATTTATCTTTCTAAGCACGGGTCACTAAATTTATATGCTCTATGTCAGATGAGGCATTATATAATAATGGCATTAATATACCCACAGTCTTTCATGAAAGTACGCCACCTAACACATCACAGCTTTTACTTGTTCTTTTTGAAGTTAAATGGTATCAGTGAGTGCAAACAACGTAACAGGACAGCAAGACCTCTTCAAATTAGCAGATACTGAAGATGGTAAAGCTTTTTTTTTTTTTTTTTTTTTGTCTGAAGCATTTATTCTCTGAGAGAAAGGATGTGGTCTTTCTTTTTCAGAGTGTTCAACCCAAAATTTTGCTACAAAAACTTCAATTTACATGAAGCTTTTGGTCCTATAATGCGCAGCAACAACACAGGAACCACAATAGAACTGAGCATTAATATATTTCTGTGACATTAAGGGACACATGTGGAGGGACAACATTTAAGGGCCAGATCACCACAAAACTGGACTGGTTTGAACCACGCAATATGTGTTTTTGTAACTACGGTCTGCAGATAAGTCAGATCCCTGGGGCTGGTCCAAGGCATCCTCAACTAAATGGAAATATTTACTCCGTTTTCCGTAGGCCTTCAGTCAGGCCCAGTGAGAACTATAACTCAAACTCAGGTAAGCCTCCTAATAAATACAATGCAGGTGTTTAGGAGCTGTTGAACTTCAACTTTAGATACCTGCAAATCTGTTTTCCACAAAGTATTTCAGAGAACATCTGGACTCTAAAGTTGAATAAAAATGAAAGTTTTGAAAAAAATATTATTGTAGCTGTGATCAGAAGCTCTACTTAAGTCCTTTTTTCATTTGGTGAAGATTTGTGTATCCTGTGGTTTTCAAAATTCATAGGTTTGTGTATAAGAAACACCTAAAAAGGATTACAACTTTTCTTTGTACAGATTCATTCTAAAAACATAGCATTCTGCATCTAGAGAAGAAAAACTACTCTATTATTGCTTTCTTGCCTATTGCTAGACATCAACCAGGAGCTTAGTCCTTCCCTTTAGTCAGTTCCTCTCTTTTGTGCAGAAAGAACAAATATCTCTCAGTTTAAGAAGATACCTTCTGAAATGTGAATTTGACCTGCATTTGAAAAAAAAAAAAAAAAAAAAAAAAAAGAACCTGCAAAAAGCCAAAGAAACTTAAGAGTAGACCAAAAAATACACTTTTATTTCTGTGCCATGTGTGTTCTGTTTCCAAACAAAACTGGGCTGGTTATACTTCTTAGTTGTCTCATTTTAGGAATCTTGGATGAGAATGGACTGGAAGCTCACAGTGAGGATAGGCTGACGAACCTAATCTGAAGTTGATGAAAGGATTTCAGGTTTCTAGAATTTTCAATTTCACTTCCTTCCCAAAACATAATAGCCACTTTCAAAAAAGGGGAGAGGGGAGAGGAAGAAAATGGGGTAGAGCAGACCTTTGTTACTTGAACATCAAAACAGCAAGAGAAGGAGACCCGAGGCTCCTAGGAACTTGGTGACTTATCACTAGCTAAATCAAAAGGAACGTAGGGTTCCTGCTTTGAGTTGGACTCCTAGAAAGAGGAGCAGAGTATTTGCTTCCTACTCTTACAGGCATTGTTAGTGCCCTCTCTGCTAGAAGTCTAGTGAGAATCTAATGGCATTTAAAAGAAGAATCTTCTCTCACTCTGACCATGTACCATTTTGCAGAATGCAGGATCTTGTCAGGAATCTAGTTTGGTTTTGCCTGACTTTTTAAAAACAGTATTAGCTCTTCTTTCACTTCTCAGTCAGAAAAATAAATGTCTTTTTATAAATTTATTCCTTTACTATTTTTAAGAGTTTTGGTTTAGTCTCTCTTCCTAAACTAGCTGTTCCTTAACATGAACCTGTCTTCTCCTTAAGGAACCATCAGTTTGCAGATAGCAGTTGCATATGGGAAAGAAATTACTTCTCAACAGATTCTAGTACCTTGTAAGATGTGACATAATTTTCATAAATAAAATAATCCCCATGCAGTGCAGAGCAACTTATTGAGGAGCAAAAGCATAAAAGCTAAAGCGTTCTTAACTATCAGCTGTCAGAGAGACTAAATATTAAAAACTCTGTCTATATCTTTTCCTTTATACAAGACTAAATCCCAAATGTACTATCTTCCATGAGTTTGAAACAGATTGTGCCCAAATCCAGTTTTTGAAATAAACTTCATAGCTTAGGGCTTTCTCTGCACCTTTATAAACTATACAGGCAAGAAATCTGTTAGAAATACTGTACCTAAGGGGTCCTGTCACACCCCCCACTGCAGACAATGAATTTTTAAAAATTAGTTTAAAAATCTATCCTGCTGCAAATTTGTGCTTACAGTTGCCCTGAATAACTATGAGAGACGCAGGTGCGGCTCCAGAGGAGGAGCTTTTATCTGGACAGGGGGCAGGATGCTTGCAAAAATACCTTCTGTGCAACGAAAACAGCTTGAGAGTCAGAGTTCCCCAGGATCATAGCTTCATCTTTGCACTGCCCTTTCTTTCTCCCATCTATTCTCCCTTGGAAGAACAAGTAAATAAGAAACACGAACTATTTTTTTTTCAAATGTTAAATTCATTACAGGAACACCACTCAGTGTCAGAAATCTTACTGCTTTTCTAAGCCTTTTTATATAATAGGAACTTTGTTGCTTACATAATCTAGTCCCTTGGAGGCAGCATGATTGGATTGGATTGCAAATTAAGACCTTTATTTTCTTCTGCCTCCCTCCAGCAGCCCTTCATACATCTGTTTTCATTTTAAGATTCATATTTTTTTCCTGATACTAATTGTATTTTTTATGGATGTCAGATTATGAAATTTGTATAAAGTAGTATCAGTTTGTTATAAAGATGTATATGGTTTAATATAGGGGAAGAAAAAAAAAAAATCAAAAACATCAGCAAAAAAAGATGAAAGCTACCATGATTTTTTCCCTGGCAATACCCTCCATCAGTTCTCATGCCCTAGGATACATGGGAAAATAAAATTAACACTGCAACCAGATTTCTAAAATTAAGCTAACAATAAGGGGAAATTATAGCAATATTCAGAAGCAATAAATTCGCCTTGATACAGAGAAGAATCTCCCAAGGGAGGTCATAATCCATATGGATTTCTTTTTAACACTCTGAGCTTAACTAAGTATTACAGAATACACTGTTGAAAGAATAACACATTAAACTTGTCTACTCAAGCCAGAACTTCCTTAAAATAACTTCCTAGGGCTTGCTACAGCTCAGATATCAGCGTCCCACCTTCCGTACACACGGCACTGCATCAGTCACATTGGATGGGCCATTTCTGCCACCTATGGGACGCTGATCAGAAACACCGGATTGCTGCAGGAGGAGGCGGTTCTGCTACGGCCTCCGTCTGGCACATAAATGGATCGAGCGGCAAGACTTTATGCTCTCCCTTCATCATTTTGTCCTGGATTCTAAGTAGGCTGTCTGTCCTGTTTCTGCTATGTCGTCGTGTAATGAACAAGGAAGTCTGAAAATGAATTCCCTCATCCTGACCAAGGCCTCTGTTATCTAATATGACATGGGTTGTTGCACTATGATTTACCATTACTGTTTTTAATGTGGCATTGCATTTTAAGTCCCTTTGGATAATTTCGCATTACTACAGGCAGGAAGCCTGGAGTATCATGGCCCAGGAGGAGGCTACTGAAATAGGCAGCAACTCAGAGATCTTTATTTAAAGTTAGAAAATAGCTTATAAGGGAGATACAGATGAGTATGTAACAGGTTCCACCAGTAAGAAACTGGGCTTTAGAGGCATGCTTATCTTTAGCACCATTAGCATCAACCTCTTAGGCATGTGCTTTTAGTATGACTAGATTTCTACACATGTAGAAAAAAAAAGTCTGTTAAAGGCAAGACCAAAATCCTACACAAAAAGATAAAATAAATTCTTCATAAACTGACCTTTGCCTCAGCTCTATGAGCACAGTTTCAATGGCAATAGAGAAGCAAGGCAGAGGCAGAACCAAAAGCACCCGGATCAGACCACAAAGCACAGCAATGACTGTGCACACCCTGATGCTCAAAAGCGCACGTTAGCCAATCTTGACTGGATTGGGCCTTCAGAAATATCAAAGAATAACAGACCTTTGTAAATAACATAGCAACAGCCTCTCTCACAACAATAAATACTTTGATCTCCAAATATTCTACCAATATGTTTTTTAGCAAGGATCTTGTTGCCGGTGAAGCATTCCTACAAGTTACCACAAAAGCAAAACACGCGAGGAGAATGCCAGAGTAGTCAGATGTCAAATGTAGTCAGATGTAGTCAGATGTCAAAAGTAGTCAGAGTCAAATGCCAGGGTAGGAAGTTTTTAAATAACCCAAACCAGCAGGCATACCTAGTCTCACCTAAATGTAATCACCTGGTAATTCACTGCAAATAAGACAGACAGTCTGCTTCTCTTCAGGTACTAGTTTAAAATTCTTAGTGCTTTTCCACATGAGGCACTTTTATCCATATAGGTAAAAGTGGGAGAAAAAAAATTCATTCTCAAACTATAAATCAAAGAAGCAAATCCCTCTCCCCTCCTAAAAAAAAAAAAAAAAAAGAAAACCACAAGGTGGTAATAAGCTAAGCTCAAGTACCAACATAACAATGCAATGGCAATTCACTCTGTAAAAAAGCCTCCAGCCTAATATACTAATGCACACATCAAACCATCAGTATAATACAGACATAAGAAATGAAATCAATGATTTTTGAAATTTCCTTGAAAGAGGATGACCTTCTAAAATATTAAGAAAAAAAACCTTGACAGTAGCTGACAAAGGAGTGAAATAAATAATACCCCATTTGAAAACAAAGCGAGTTCAACAAATTTAGAAACCTGTTATGGATTACAGTGCACCCTTATCTGTCCCACATCACTTCACACTGTAGCAAATATAAACAAAGCCAGTGACTGACGATAAAAATTTGTGATGAAAAGACACATTGGACTAGTATCAAGTGTATTCCAGGGAAGTGCTGGGTACTACTTCTGCTGATGACTTCAATGTGTATTTAGAACAGACAGCTGCTTTCAATTGATTTTGAAACCTCTATTGACGTCAGTATGAAAACAATGTCAGTAAGAACTATGAATAAAAGAACTATGATAAAATATGAGGAGTTTTAAGAGCAATGGTGCTTTTCATTACTTATTTTTCAAGTACTTCATTGCTTTCAATGTGACTCAAATGGAAAGCATACTTAGATTTAAGAGCATGAACACCTTACCTCTCTCCATCTCTCATTTTGCAGGTCTAATGTCTTTGCTATCCTCTGCACCTCCTACACTGAAGCCATTCCTAAATATTCCCCTGCTTTTCCCATCAGTTGCACCTCCAATTCCATTCTTTTAAGGCATCCTTATTGGCTTTCACAGATTACCTAGGGAATTTGTCATCATTTATGTCTCTCAGGTAGCAGAAAACTTAGAAGATATTATGGGTCAGGTACAAACAGTGCAGTCTTATTTTTCACAAATGAAAGATGTAAAAATATAACACTTGCTTTTTAAAGGGCAAGGCTTGTCACCCATGCAGTCCTAATAGCTATAGAAGTCACATAAAGACATCAGAAAGGTGGCAACGTATCTCCAGCTAAAGAAATAGCTTTAGGATCAAGAATAAAATAAGCCTAAAAATGAGAGAATGGCAGACTCTCTCACCAGTAATCTAGGGGGGCATAAGGCCTGTGATCTTCATTCTTCCATAACATCAGAGAGTTCTTCAAGTTTTTTAATACTTCTAACAAAAGACAGGAAATACAAATCCACTGAGAGTGGCCAAATATAGTAGTTTACTTAGATTAAAAAAAAAGCGCCTCTCATTTTTTCTCTCTTTTCCTAAAACATGGTACAGGTGGCTGTGCTTCCCAAATCTCTTTCCAAAGGTAGATTCTGTATACTGGGGTTGTTAGAACAGCTGAGCTTTATTGAGCATTCCATTTCTTGGATGAAAGAAAATAAAACTTATCTTAACACCTATCCATGAATGGCCTCAAGTACAAGGTTAACTTCTCTTGCCAAATTAGGTTGTACAATCGCAGTTGGACGCAGATCTGCAGAAAGCCACAGGACCCTTCCCCTTTAACCAGAAACACCACCCATGTGCGGGACTCTCGAAAACTCTAATGTAAGGACAAGCCTGTAGATTAATCAAGAAAATAACAATCAATTTAAATTAAGAGCGTAACAGTATAATGAAAAAACATAAATTCTGTTTATACATGCATGGCTAACTCAGCATTTCAAACATACGTCCTCTTGACACAATCCTATCCATTATAATCATGCCTTTAGATAAAAGGCTGCCAATCTTCTTTCTAGATTATATTAAACGACAGCTATAAGGCAATATCTAAGCCATGTAAAAATAAATGGTTTACGATTACTAAACGTAAACCAATTCTCTGACAACTTCCTAGATGTCAATCGGCAATATCTGACCACATGTGTAGAGAAATAACTACATTATGTTCATTCGCACCAGAACTGACAATTACTACTAACGCTTCCACGAGCAAAGGTCTGGACCACTGCTGGACCACAGCATTTCCTAACAGAGCTGGTCTCCACATCTCTCCACCACCATCAGCTACTGCAGTTACCTTTGCTCTGATGACCTCAGGCAGTCAGAGCTTTCAAGGTGTTTGTCTGGATCGAAGGTGCTGTCTCAGCTTTTTTCTAAAGTGAACTGCAGTGGAAGAGAAAATGCAATGAAAGGGAAAAAGAAAATGTCCTGAAAGCAAGGAATTAATAGCAATCAGACTGCAGAAATGAAATAAAGCCACAGGATTTAACTCCAGGCCCTCACTTTCTCTTAGTGGTTAAAGTACTTGTTTCTGGAGAAACACGACATACTTAGCTTTGAATTTAGTGGAGCTCTGGTGACTTGGGTCCAATGAATTTCTAACCCTAGTTTTAGAGTTTTAGTGGAAAGTGTCATCCTGGTATTGGAAAAATCAATGTCTTGCAGCTTTCCCATAGCCAGCTCCTTCAGGGAGATAATGTTTTTAAGTTTCAAAAATCCACGACACACTTCTGAAATCATTTTCCGTCCACTGCGCTCAAGGAAGCAATTATCAGGCGAAACATTTTAGATACATCTGTCTCACATATCCAAGTATATATTTCTTTCTATACATTATTTGGTGTATTGTTTACGTTTGTTTTAGAGGAATGCCACCTAGCACTCAGTTGCTGGCGACCACCCAGTGAGGGGACAGGCACGCTTGGGAAACCAGCGCTGTGCTCGCCACCCCCTTGGGCACGCCATGGCCTGCGCTCATACGTTCCAGCCGGTGCAGCCGGGTGCCCTGGGAGACTGCCAGGCCCCTGGGGTGCGAGAGCACCATGACTCAGCCAAAAGCACTGAACCGTCTGTGCCTCCATTGCTTTCCATGCCAGTTTTTGAAAAGAGGAGCCTAGAAGGCTTTTAGGCTCCCATAAGACTGGGTATTGTTAGGGTACTCAAAACAATGTTTATTTATTTTTTTTTTCCATAGCAATAAGGCACCTAAGCAAAACAGAAGCACAAATACATCATACAAGTTTGTCCTGCTCCCAGCCAACTCAGTAGTTTTCTAAGCTGCATTAAACATTGCACACTTCCTCTTCATCCCCAGAAAACACTTTACAGCCTGACCAGCTGGAAGCCAGACCTCTCTTCTAAAAACCAGCCCCTTGCTGCAGAACCCCCACCTCCTCTACCCAACCCAGCCTGGCAGACTTTTTAACCTGCCCCAGCTGATGAGGCACCAAACCATCAGCAGGGACAGATCAACTCTACCTATCTCCACACAATTCACAGCTTCACTGTCTTCATAAAGTAACACATTGTAACACATCCCCCAGGCCACACCAAGAAATGCATTCCCGTCTCCCACCGTGGCGTGGTCAAGGGCTGACCTCCTCCAGCTGTCTTCAAGCACAAAACAGGAGTATATCTCTGGAAATGGCAACCAGGAGATGGTACCTATTGTGGAGTGTAAAGAAGGGTATAAAGAAGCATTCAGGAGTTACTGCTTTCCAGAGATCCTCCTGAAGCCCTTGAGCACCTTCCACATAATTACCTGGAGCTGCTCAGGAGAAGCCTCTAACGAACCCAGGGGAAGCTCATTACACCTCCCAAGCTGGAAGCAATGACGGGACACAACAGAAGGGGGTGTTCTCCTGATGTCTGCAGCTGCTCTTCCCAGCACCACTGTGCTGGTGCCAGTGAGGTTATTCTTCAGCTGGGACACAACTGGATAAGACGTTAAACAAGTTGGAGGAAGAAAGGGTGTATTATTCACATATTTGTCTTATAATACCCATAGCTGTGGGCACGAACTTATCTTAAGAAGAATGTGCACAGACAGGTATGATGAAATGCATTAGTTAAAGCAAGGCTGGACTTGGCCCCATTGGCTGTAGGAGGCTCACAGCAAAGAAAAGCTGAGACAGCCTCAATGAACACAAGTCTCTTGCAAGCAAATCCCTCTGCCAGATCTTTTCTCTTTCAAATGCCTGGGATCCAAGCAGGTCTTAATAGCCACCTCTGTCTCAAGCAAAACCTCAGCTGCAGCCTCCACACTTTACACCTTCCTGAAGAAAAGACTCAGTATTTTGCTCTTTTGTCTCTCAAACCAGTTGCCCAACCTCCCCTGCTCCCCTGGCTGCTTAGACATACACCTTCTGTAGGCACCTCTGTGTGAGCTCTGGTGCTCAGGTCAGATGGGCATCGAACCAAGGGGTCATTACCACTTACCATCACCACTCATCTCAAACTGCCATGGAGCTGCCTTGCAATATTCAAACAGATCTCTATGGCTAAAAATGAACCCAGGGATATGTGCAAGAGACAAGTTCCTGTTGAGGAGCACAGTTTCTTAGTATGGGCATAACCTGAGTCCCCATTAGGTAGACACCCAGCTATAGTTAAGAGATTGCACAGGCAAATGCAAGACACTTGAAAGATACCAACAGACATCAGCAGTACGGTTCATCCTCAAAACTGATCAGCACTTGGTCTTCCACATGCTTGAAAAGACTTTGCTTCAGTTCCAGAAAGGTAAGAAAAAGCTTCATTTCCACCACCTGCACTGCAGGTGTTAAGAAGGGATGGGTAAAACAGTCTTAAAATTGGTGCCATTCAAAAGTGAAACTTAGCACAAACTCAGAGGTTTTCAGGTCCACCAAGGCACTGTACACCTTTCTCCCATTACTCCTGGAAAACTCATCTGAGCAAATAAACCTGCAGAACTGGGGAGCCTGGCAGTCAAGACCACCTCAGCCCAGCAGCAGAAAAGATATTCAAAAAAAAAAAAAAAAAAAAAAAAAAAAAAAAAAAGAAAAAAAAAAAGAAAAAGAAAAAGAAAAAGAAAAAGAAAAAGAAAAAAAAAAAAAAAAAAAAAAAAAAGAGGAAAAAGAAAAACAAGAAGAAAAATAAAAACAAACTTCCCTCTCCTTCACAGCAAATCCAGGAAAATAGACAAGACCTTGAAAATATAGCTTCATTCTGACAAAAGGGAATTCCCTGACACTGATTTGCTTTTTGCTTTCCAGCCCCCCAGCAAGGTCTCGCCACGAAGCAACGCCAGCTCTCACTAGAGGGAAATGCTGCTCCAAGGCTGTTCCTGGAAAACACCCAGTGAGGGGACAGCTGTGCCTGGGCACCATGGCCATGTTCAGCAAGTTCATGGGTGGCTCCAGCATCTGCACATGCTGATTCACAGGAGAGGGTGGCAGGGTGCTCCTGCTCTTGGAGAGCTGCCAGGCTTTCAGGGAATGAGAGCAAGTGTGACTTGGGCAGAATGCTGGGGCAGATGTGGCTTGATCTTCACCCATGCTGAGCTCAGCCAAGAAGCCTGGAAGGCTTTTAAAATCCCATAAAATCTCATTTTATTAGACGGTACTAACACTACTTATTATTTTCAGTACAGATAAAGCAATTAGGTAACACAGAGCAGAAAGGACCTAACAGAAAAAGCCTGCACAAACAGCATCCTTGCAGGCTGATCCCTGCTGCCAGCTAGTACTGTGGCTTCCTCAGTTTTCTGCGTGATCACCCTTACCTCCTTGGTCTTTGTCCCAAAAGTCCTGGTCAGCTTTGATCATGCCCAGCTCTTCTCCTGAGTCACACCACCACGCTTTTCTTGCCCTCAGACACCCTCCTGATGTCCCCAAGCACTTCCCACTTTGCTCTGTGGACATGCTCAGGGGAAGCTCATTACAGCTCCCAAGTGGCATGGCTGGACCACAGCAAAAGGGAGCATCCTCCTATGCTCACAACTGCTCTTCCCCAGCACCGAGGCCAATCTTCAGCCAGGAGTGGCTGAAATGTTGAACACCTGGGAGAAACACTGGGAGCATTACTCATGCCACACACAACGGGATAAGGTCAGAGAGCTGCCCCAGGCACCTCCCAAGAAAGACCGTGGAGGATGTCCACCTGTAACCAGCCTCCAGACCAACCACTAGCCACCACATGGTCAGCGGGACAGTCCAGACAGCTTCTCATCCTTCCGTGTCCCAACGATTGAGACAGTAAGGTCTCAACTTGGACACCAGGGTGCTGTGGGACACTGACCTTGCGACTTGACACTTGCATGTCTCATCACAACCCCTGAATCACCAAACCATATTGAGCACACCGAAGGAGCTGTGGACCACATGAGCTTTGTGGTCCAACATCCTCCCACATGGCCCCTGAGGAACTATGTCTGAGAAAACCTTTCGCTGTGGCAGAGAGGAGGAGAATGACAGGGGGTTCCTCTCACGTCTTGGCTGCTGGGAGCAAAGACCAGCAACCTATAAATCCAAAGTGGGGTAACACGGACGCTTGTGCTTCTCTGCCAGCACCATGTCGTAGAGGACACAAAGTCATGACTTCCCCCTCCCCTCATCTTTCTTTGCCCTCAGAACAACAACAAACACGCACACTTTTCCTACCAATCATCCACGTGTATCCTACCCCCTGCTCCAAACCTGTGTGGCCACACACTGTTCAGGATAAGGCATTACAGTAGTAATCTTGGCCTTTGTTTAGCAAAATGCATTCCTTGTTTCTAACAGGCCACACAGAGCACAGAGGTTGATGTGCAGGAGCCCAAGACTTTAGTACAGCAGCCACTCTGTAGGACTATGGGCTCCGCGGCACTTGCTGGGGAACATCCAGCCACAGGGCATCCAGACCATGCCTTGAACACCACTGCCGTGCTCACCGCGCCCGTGGGCACCTCACGGCCTGTACCCACGTGCTGCTGCTCATGCATCAGCAGGGTGAGGTGCCCTGGAAGAGCTGGATATGCCTCCATCATCACCTGTACTGAGTGCCGCAAAAAGGCCTGTAAGCCTCTTAAGCTCCCATAAGAAAAAAACAAAAAAACATAGTTCTGTTAAAATATAGATGATGATCATTACCTTCCTCCTGTTCATTCAATACTCATCACTTTATGATTGCTGTAAGACATTGCTGTGCTCTGTGAAGCACCACCTCCTAGGTTCCCTGCCGACACAACAGCCTCTCTCACAGTGAAAGAATAGGAGGTCTGCATCTCAAACACACTTCTCATCCCCCACACTAACCTTGTGTGGCTACTCACCTGTCCGCTTTGCAGGGGAGGAGACTTCTCACAGGCTTCCTAGCGACACATGAGGGAAAAAACACTCCTTGCTTCCCAAAGGAATACTCACTGCAGAGCTACCTGACATTGCCACTTTTAAGTACTGTAAGGGGGAAAAAATGGTACCAATAACCTGGCAATGCCAAAGGAAGAGAGGCTTGGATTTTGCTTTTCAGTCAGTTTCTCACTGCCAGAGTTGCCATGTGGGAAATGCAGCTCCAAGGCTGGAAAACACCCAGCAAGGGGACAGCTATGCCTGGGCACCTTGGCCACATTTGGCACACTTATGGGCTGATGAGCTCAGCATCCGCACACGCTGATTCATGACAAAGTGTGGCAGGGTGCTCCCGGAGGGCTGCCAGGCGTTCAGGGAATGAAAGTAAGCGTGACTCGGGTCAAACGCTGGGCTCACCCATGCTGAGCTCAGCCAAGAAGCCGGAAGACTTTTAAACCCTCGTAAAATCTCATTTTATTAAGGTGTAAGCACCATAGGCCAGGACACAAGCAGCTGAAACCTTAAACAATCAGGTGCAAGATAGAGAGTGTTACTCATCTACTTACCTTATAATATCCATGCCTGTGGCCATAGATTTATCTTAAGAGGAAAGTGCACAGACAGGTAATGATGAAATGAATTAGTTAAAGACTATAGCAACCCATTGGCTGTGGTTGTACTACAGGTTGAAAGGAGCCTCATGGCAATGAGAAGTTGAAGCAGCTTCTCCTACTTAGACCCTCTCAGTGAACAATAGACTATTTTAAGTAGATGAATTTGCCAAATCTGTCCTGTTTTAAAGGCCTGGGATTCAGGCAGCTCTTAATTTTTGCTTCAAGCTCCAACCCCCTGCAAGTCCCTTTGGCTCACTCTTCCCATTGTAGCCTCTGCTGGCACCTCTGCATGAGCACTGGCATTCCCATCAGGAGGACTCAAGTGATCATTAACACTTACCATGTCTGGTGTCTCATTGTGAAACCATGTTGCAGGGCTTCATTTATAAATAACACTAGAGAGCTAGCATCCCTTGAAAGGTATCAGTAACCGTCTTCGCTCCTTTGAAATTCTGAACTTCATCAGCACTCTTGGGTTATGCAGTCCCTTCCACCTCCCTTCTCTAATACGTTTTCTTATTATTCAATAATTATAAGTCTCTCCACCGTAAACTGTCTGTGACGCTTTTCAGAATGCGATTAGGGAATTAGCAAAGATTAGGGAATTCCATAGTTTCCCTTTCTAGTCCATCTTTCCTGAGAGAGCTGACTATTGCTGTGGTCAGGCTAGTGATAGGGAATAGACAGACAGGGCCCTTCAGAAAGTGGCCAGCCCAACACTATAATATTCAGTTAGGCAACAAGCCTCCACTAGAGAATGCACACTGCCATGCACGATGGAGGTTGTTAAATAATATGGAGGTCAATCTCCAAGGCAAAACGGAGTCCTTGTAAAGAGCTGACATTCACAGAAGTAGAAGGCTTGCAATTTGCTTCAGCACAATTTCCATCAGTCACAGGTTCAGATGAAAATACACATATATATATATATATCTTAAAGCTAAAAAATTGATTAAAGAATAAATACAGTTTAGTCTGACAGATAATACTTCAGGCAAATCTGGACATCATCTGTTTCAGTTGATCTAAAACACCGAACTGGCTAAGCATTTAAAATCTTGGAGCATATTTTCACCAGAGAGGTTGGCTTGAATATGAACTATCAAAATTATTGATAAGTTTGAATGATAAAAAACAACCACCATTTAACTTCTCTCAGCTGAGGCTTGTGACTGTTTTCACAGAGAAAATCATAGAAAAGTATTCAGTCTGGAAATCTCAAGTCTCAGAAGCTAGTCCTAGAGAAAGAAAAAGTGTTAACCAGGCTGGACACCTCGTAAGAAAAGAAAAAAAGAACCAAGTACGGTTTGTTCTTATACATTTAAAAGCCAAGATTTGATTTAATTAATAGGTAAACAGTAGCCCAATCTCAACATTACTTTAGTCAACACCTATTGCTATAACACCAAAGTGTCTTGAATAATACATTAAGCAATAGGTATCTGACATACATTTGATTTAAAAGTTGGCCAACTTAATCAGAAGAGGTCAGAGCTGAAAAAAAAAGTGGTCCTTCCTGGCCTGAAGCTCAACTATTTTCAATTTTATAAAGGCTCAACAGACATGTTGCTGCCTAAGGTGAAGTATTGAAATGGTATCAAAAGTTACTATTTTTAGTGCTTTCTGTCAAAATCCCTGTGTTTCATGTGAAAATCAGCAACAAAAACACTATTGCTGAAAGGCGCAGGGCAGTAAGATCAGCCCTTTGAAGCAGGGAGGTGGCTAAAGCTGCCAGAATCAGAAGGGAACGAGGCTGTGGAAGGGGTCAGGGTTGGTGCGGAGACCTCAGTTCCCCTGTGCTCATGGGCAGCTGCGCAGAGCCCAGGCCAGGCAGAGCACCGTGGACACCCATGGCCGAGGGCGCTGCGGAGCAAGGAGGCAGCCTGCGGACGCAGCGGAGCAGTGATGCCTGACACACGACGTCAGTGTCAACCACACAAGCCTCATGCTTCCTGCCTCCAGCTTGAACTGCCTTTTTAATTGCCCTGCAGGCTTTCTTGTCCCTTGTGCAGATTGAAATGTTTGCCTGGTGTCAGCATCCGTGCCTGCCTTCGTCCTCACTTGAACTGGTAGCATTAAGGGGAAAATAAAAAAAGGAAACGGTTGAAATAATAACTTAAACTCAGGACATACTACTCTCTGTAATTGTGCCAACATATGTTGAGCAGAAATATATGGGAAAGCGGGAAGAATTCAATCTATAATGTGGCAGCAAAAATGTATGTGATTTTAAAGGTGACTAGTACATCTGGTTTGAAAAAATGAGATAAATTTGCTGTTAAATTAGGCGCTGAAAGCCCCTAGAGTGCAACAGGCAGGAGGCTTCCTTAGGCACTGGGAGATAGAGCACACTGCAAATGTGGAGCCCAGCTTCCTGACGCTTAATGTCAGACCTTCCAAATCCCTGTGAATGTGCATGAACAAATGACAGCAGTCCTGGAGGAGCTGAGCACTCCCTGTGCCTGTTGAAAGGTGCTCGGATACCATCGCGATGAGTGTGATACTGAAACCACAGCTAGCCAGAGAGAGTCCTAAAAGCGAGGGTCAGGATGAAGCCCCTCCTGTTATTTATTCCTGTAGAAAACTTCCCACTGGGTTTGATGGCCTGGCTTTCACCCCCAGCTTCCCAACATGAAAGGATTTTTTGGCTGGAATCAAACTACTCACTCTACAGACCCCTGCCTCATGATTCCTGAGCTGCTCGGTGCATACAAAGTTTCCCCCAGTCTTAGACGTCAACACTCCAAATACCTTTCGACCCTATGTATGGTCTTTTTATTCCTTATAAATAAATAAAAAATAAATAAATACAAAAACACTATCTGTCGACAAGCTGTGATTGCAAAAAGCTGTTGCAGCCTCTGCAACATCCTGCTGCTACTTGCAGCCGCTTTAATCCGCCACAGTAAACCCACGCCTTCAAACTGGCAGCACCAGCGTCCCCAGGGCGCACACACCACTCTCCAAAGCCAGGCAACATATAGCCCATGTAGAGGTAAGACCACAGGCTCTTCCAGGGAATTCCTCTGCCAACAGCACAGGGCAAAGCTAACGTTTTCTCTGATAAAAGATGGACATTTCAGCCCACTGGCACTACTTGAAAGCAACCCAGAAAACCCTCCAGAGGCTTGGAAAACCATCGACTTGGACACCTAGCCTCCTTCAAGTTCTGTCTTCAGGAGAACACGTGCAAAGTGCAGATTTAACCGCTAAATATCGCATATTTTCCTATCTTGCCCTGCGGCCTCACCCAGCGCTACCCAGCGCCCTCTAAACAAAACCCCGCCACAGGCAGGAGGAGGAGAAGTGGGAGGGCCCCGGGAGGTCCCGGCATCGGTGGCCCCGCGCTTTAAAGCGCTACAGGCAGCGGCAGGAGGAACGGAGGGGCGACCGACCGACCCACAGCCAGACAGCCAGCCAGACAGGCAGACAGGCAGACAGGCAGACAGGCAGACAGGCAGACAGGCAGACAGGCAGACAGGCAGACGACGCCATGGCGAGCCCGTGCGTGGAGCTGAGCAACAAGATGAAGATGCCCATCTTGGGGCTGGGCACCTGGCAGGTACCGGGGTGGCCAGGGGGGTGCGCGGGGAGAGAGAGCACTTTGCTCCTGCACACGGGGCAAAAACTGAAAGAATTAAAAACCAAAAAGAAAATCAAAGGGAAAGAGAACAAATAAATCAAGTGGTGGTTGGCAGACTTCCCTGCGTGGGGCGGGGGGGCCGCGCTGCCCGGCCCGGATTGCGGCCGCTTGTGTAACGTGCTGGGCGGGCTCCCGCTGCGGCGGGAGGCAGGACAAGGGGGCAGAAAGCCGGGAGAGAAAGGCACGAGGGGAAAAACCGCCTTGCAAGAAAGGGGGGGAAGGCTCCCTAGGCTTGCAGCTCACCCTCGTGGGAAGGGTTCCCCGCAGATTGCCGGGGGGGTGGGGAAAGGGATGCTGCCGCCCAGGATCTGCGCAGCGTGAGACCCAGCAAACCGCCTGCGTGGGGAAGGGCCTGGGAAGAGCTAAACTCGTGAAAACACATGGGTAACGTCATGAGCAAATAAGGGGAAGGGGGACTGGGCCTGACCCTGCTGGAAATGCCAGGGCCAAAATGTGTAAAACTAACACCCTTTCTGCCCCATTCCCTGCCCTGCGGGGAATGCCCTCCCTACCAAAACGCGTGTTACCTGAGCAGGTGAAACTCCGTGTAAATGCAGGTGACAAGCAACCTGCAGCATCTCGCTGGAAAGGGTGACTTTTGGGGAGCTCTGCTGGCGAGCGCTGGGAGAGGGGCTCGCACGGCTCACCTATGGACATGTTGGCTTTCAGGCTCCTCCAGGAAGGGTGGAAGAGGTGGTGAAGTTTGCTATTGATGCTGGTTACCGCCACTTTGACTGTGCTTACTTTTACCGGAATGAAGACGAAATAGGGAACGCTGTGGAGCAGAAGATCAAGGAGGGGGTTGTGAGGCGGGAGGACCTCTTCATCGTCAGTAAGGTACAAGGGCGCACTGTTCTTGCTGCAATTTCTCGGGCAGAGCTGCAATACAGCAAGCAACCCTTGTTTCTTAAAAAAAACTAAGCAATTATCCTCCCGCTTCTCCAATAGTCTTCAGGAATGTTTTCATCTAGGCTATGAAGTCCATCCTTTAATTGCAATTTGGACAGAGCTTTATTAGGGACACTTGATCACTTAGAGATAGCAAGGCTCTTGCTCATCTACAAAGCTGTTGTATCTGTTAAGTCGCTTGTTTATATTGAACTTTCCCACAAACATACCCTAAAAAGATACTTACTGGTGTGCAAGAGATTACGAAATGGTGCAATGTAGAAAATGAAAACCTGAGAAGGAACAGGAGTAAAGTAGAGGACTTCAGTCTGACGTATTGCCCTGTACTTACTCCTTTCCGTTATCCCATCCACTCATCTCAGGAACGTCCATTACCAAAAAAGGAAAAATAAAAACTTCTGAAAACTAAAATAATGACTTGAGTTTTTCATCCGCAAAACCAGGAAGCATTGAGTGTAACTAAGTTTTTCCACATACTCTTGATTTTTGTTAAAGAGATGTTTATAATTAAAACAACATTTCTCTTTTTTTTTTTTTTTTTTTTTTTTTTTCTGTAGAAACAGTTTGATTTTGCATTCCAAAAAATGATCTAATAAAATTCACAACAGTCCATAGTGGCCAGATAAAAGAGGGGAAAAGGAGGGCAGTCATTAGGTGCTCAAAAGTTAAATTTCAGATGATAAAAAAGAAAATACAACAAAACTGTGGTAACTTTGCCATGCTGGTTGACAGATACAAGTGGCGAAAAGCTACAGGCAGCTCTGGCACTCCCTTTTCATGAATATAAGTATTGATTATCCACCTCCAATACTGACTTTTTTAGTTATGGTTTGCTTGTCTAAGCATACCATATGGTAAGCTTGTCTTACTCTACCACTCAAACATTGGCATGCATGTCCACCTGCTTGGGCAGGTTGGCAAGGAATTGTCCTCCAAGACCACCAAGGGGAAATTTTGACCCTGGAAGCCGCTGCTCAGGCTTGGTTTCTCTCCACAGTTGTGGAACACATTTCACGAGAGACCTCTGGTAAAGGAAGCGTGCAAGAAGAGCCTTGCCGCACTGAAGCTGGACTACCTCGACCTCTACCTGATACATTTTCCTATGGGATACAAGGTAGGCCTATTGTTCCTTCCTGTCTTCTTACCTTGGAAGAAACCAGGTGAACATAACAAGGCTACAGGCTTGCACATGCAGCCTGTTAGCTCTTTCCTGAGCCTGGTGGTGTCAAGCACTTGCAGTGACTAACAAAGCCAGTTCTGCATCTACATCCCTTTGGTGGAGTGAGATAGCTGGGGGTATGAGCAGAGCTAACAAGCCCACTGGGAATTTTAGAGCAACTCCAACTGCAACTCCATGATGCAGTTTGTCATCATGGCATTGTGGCCATTTGGAGGGCCAGAACAGTGTGAACATCTCAAATTTTGGAGATGCCGCTTTGATCTGGAGTAATCAGCAGTGGAAAATGAAACACGACATGAAAGAACTTGCCTTTTTTATATATAAAAACTGTGTAATGATCATAAGGGAGTGTCTTTTGCCTTCTCTCTGGAAGTTAACTTACTCAAATAATTGCTACTAATCCCCATCTCTTTGTATGCAGTGACTTGATTTGCAGAAGTATGGCCCTCATCCAACACAATATTGATGCACAAGCATAATTTTTAGTTATGCAATATGTTCAAAAAAAATGTTGATTTGCTGCCTGTCATTCCAATCAAATGCTAGTATACAGTACGGAAATTCAATCCTGAAAACAATTTTTTCTGCTTTTTCCCTTGAATAAACAGGCTGGTGAAGAACTGAGTCCTGTAGATGACAAAGGAATGGTTATTCCCAGTGACACAGATTTTCTGGACACATGGGAGGTAGGTTTATGTTTACTCTTTTGTGCCTGTGCCAGCACTAACCGTGGGGCAGAGATCTGCAGGCAAAGTTAAATTAAGGTTTGGGTAGGGGAGTGTAGTTACACAAAACTGTATTTTTTGATCAGAAGGAGCAGAGTTGCAGCTTCCTCTCTCTCTTTCTCTCTCTCTCTCTTTCTTTTTTTTTTTTTTTTTTTTTTTTTTTTTTTTGTTTTTTAAGGACAAAAGAGTCTTTGCTAAGACTGCTGAGACTAAAGGGGAGGAAACTACCTGTTACCACTAGTTGTGGGCGCAGTCAGTAAAATAATATTTGAACACACACTTCTACGCAATAGTATAACTATTACTTAGATTAACCTAGGTGTGGTTGTTCATTTACTGGGAGTTGCAGAGACAGGGAATTAGTACATGCTTTTCAGCAACGAGCATCAGCACTGCTGACTGTCCTTGGCTCCTGTCCTTGTGGTGTGTGGGGAGTCAGGGTCTGCTCCTGCTGCCTGCTCCTGTGTGATGCTGCACCTCTGGGAATTAATCGTTTCCCCTACATTAGTAGATTGCCGTTCCTTAGGAATGTACGGAGGTAACGGAATTCAAGCTAACATCTTCCTTAATGAACTCTCCTAACTCAGAGTCAGGACTAGGGCCCCTCGGGCTGCGGGGGTCTTGTGCTTTTTCACTATGGTAAAATGACCCTCCGAGAAACCTAAACAAAAAGTATGTAGCCCATTACAAAAGAATTAGCCAAGCCATTCTTCCTCTATTGCTTTCCTGTCTGCAGTGGGATGTCACTGAAGTGTACAGATAATGAAAGGTGCCAAGACTTACTCTTTTCTTATTGGAGAGACCATTATTGAATCTAGTTTGGCTTATTTACTAGTTTGTCACTTTCTTTAGTGAAAGAAGATAGTGTAGTTTGCAGTAATACAACCTCAGAAATATCTGTTGGTTGTTTGGACCCATTAGGCCATGGAAGAGCTGGTGGATGCTGGTCTGGTAAAAGCCATTGGTATCTCCAACTTTAACCATGAGCAGATCGAGAGACTCCTGAATAAGCCTGGCCTCAAATACAAACCTGTAAATAACCAGGTAAGATCTTTATTTCCCTTGGTGTCAGCTAATTTTGGAATATTCCTGAAACTACTTGATCTGTACTTCAGCTCTTGAAACTTCCTTTTACCATAACCTATGGAAAGACCTCACACAGTACCAGATACCTCAGGCTGTTTGAACGCCCTCCAAGTCCATGCTCTGTGCAGTATATTAGGCTTCAATAAGGCGTCAGTATTAATGCTTTTTAGCTGATGAGGATCTCAACAGAAAATTTTGTTGTAGATTGTGTGTGTGTGTATAATGCAGTGGAGACTTAGGAGAGCAGTATTGTAACAAAACATAAACAACGTGAATTAGTCATAGGATGGTAATACTAACCAGATGAGAAAATCCCCTTCCCACTCCTGCTCCAAGCACGGGAGTGCATTAACAGATTCAGTGATCTTTTTTTTTTTTTTCCACCCAACACAAAAGAATATATTTAATTCAACTTCTTTGTATAAAAGGAGGGTTAGAGCACACAAAAAACTCTCACCTTTAGCCTCGTGAAGAAAAGCACAAGAAAGCTAGGGCACGAGGAGCTTCTGACTTTCTTCCCTCTGCACTGTGTTTTTGGACCTGTCAAGAGTTGCCGCTTGCCTTTCTCAGCCAAATTAGCACAAGTGGAAATAGGGCTCAGAGATTTTAAGGAGGGCTCCAGTTGTTTCCAAGGTAAGAGCTGCACCAAATTCAACACTCCAAAGCCCCTCAGGCTTTGGCTGCAGCTTACTCTTCCATCGGTGCGCATACACGACACGCTGCCATCGCACCAAATCACCAGCTCTGGTAGCCCCTTTTAAACAAGGTCTGAGGACAACACCTTAAGCAAGGTCACTGCCATATTGCTTTTACAATCCACTGCTTGGATTGTGTGATGAAACCTTCAGCAGTGTTTCCCAGCTGTGGTGCCAAGCGTGCAACAAATGTGATGCTTTTGAAAGAGGGGCATGCAGCTTTATATACTGCATTCATTTGAACAGTTCATGAAATTTAAAGGTCTTCCTTCTACAAAAAGAAGTTAGACCGCAGCACTGTAGAAATACATTATTTTTAAAGCATTGGCTTCAAACCTAGGGAAATAGAAATGGTATTTACGCACATGTGAGTTATGGCTAAACTTTATATTGTACTTCTCCTGGTAGAAGAAAGAACATCCTAGCTCTGTGTTTGAGCAGAAAGCTCAACAGCTGGAGCACAGCATGAAGCAACTTTCCTCAGTCAGACAGTGTGTGCTGCAGAGTAGCGAGCAGGAGCCAGGCTTCATGGCTTTGTTCGGTACAGCGTCTCTTAGGGGAAGACATGGTGTGGATATCCACCAAGGCTGACCTAGATAAGCTCATCTTCCCAGGCATATCCAGGAATCAGGGAATCTCCTGGGGAGAGGAGAGGCTGGCTGACTCTGAGTGGGAACTAACCCTGCACTGCCCCTTTGAAGAGGCTGTCCTGCTGTCTTCCTATAGTCTAGGAAGATTCGTTTCCACTGATTCCTGCCAAAGCACTTGGCTGAATCCTCCCATCTATTTCTTTGTGTAATGCATGGTACCAGGGAGCCCTATTCTGTGTCTGAGGCCTCTCAATATTGCTGTAACCTGAATAACTTTTTAAAAATGATGCATTTTAATCATGATACTGGGAATCATCTCTATGCTGTATGGAACCCAAGGGGTATTTTATGCTCTGGTACCCAGGGCAGCTTGTCAACCACTGTTTTTCTGTGCTTGCAGATTGAATGCCACCCATACCTCACCCAGGAAAAGTTGATCAAATATTGCCAATCTAAAGGGATTGCTGTAACTGCCTACAGTCCCCTCGGCTCTCCTAACCGTCCGTGGTAAGGAAACCCAGCAGCCTTTCTCTCTGCAAAAACATGCACGTGCATGAGTTGTTGGGGCAAATTATGTAAATAATGCAAGTATAATGAGGAAAGTAAAGTAGTGCTGATTTACTGCAGATCAGTTCAGAAAAAATATTTGAAATGCTTACTGCACAGGTGCCAATACCTATTCTACCATTAATATCCGGTTTTTTATTTTGTTAGGGCCAAGCCAGGGGAACCTATGCTGTTGGAGGATCCTAAGATTAAAGATATTGCAGATAGACATAATAAAAGCCCTGCGCAGGTAAGTCCGGATAAAGTCTTCCTCATCCTCAGATGTTGTTAAAAGACTGATGCTCAGTCTGTAGCAAACATTACCTTCTCTAAGAATAGTATCTACATGGCTGAACTGCATTTGACTTTTCACACTAGCCCTATTCCAGCATTCCTATGAATTACAAAGAATTTTTTGGAAGTCTTGAGTGCCAAGTTTTTGGAGACTGATCAGTAGCGCTTTGTGCTTATGCTGGGGATCCCCTAGTTTCTTCTGCTTGCAAGGAGAAGCACTTCCCTTTCCTTTGGGATTGACTTATGAATCACCTAGCCAACCTGTTACTCCCTTTTCCAGCTCAGTTATTCTTCAGAGAAGCCTTGTCATCTGCAAACATATTTGATTGTTCACAGTTTGCTCCTGTTCACAAAGAATCGTTGAAAATTGCCGGATTATTCAGGTTGAAAACAATTCTCCATAAGCTACTATTCACACAAATAAGGTCTTGTTCAGAGTGTGCAAGAATTTGCACTTCGTAGGAAAATGCAGGGATGTACTCTGAATAAATCAACATGTTTGTGGGGAGCAATAGTCTTACTTTCAGACAGGCAGAGCAGTACAAAAAAAAAAAAAAACAAAAAAACAAACAAAAAACAAAACAACCTGTAAGCAACAGTCCTCCTTTGAGGAGAAAACTTTGGAAATTTATCCTCTCTTTTTTTGTTTGTTTCTTTTTGAAGACATCAAAAAGTACAGCCCAGGGGGTTTCTTACCTGCGAGCCCAAAATAAGCGGTAGTGTTGCTGTGTTCATCTGCCTGGAGCACCCATCTAACACAAGCCTGTAGCATCATTATTTTCCTCCCAGTACCTACACCAAGTGAAACCGAAACATAACCTTGAGAAGCCAGGATATAGAAACAACCTAGGCCAGAAACGAATAGGAGTTTGCCGGGAGACTGCACGGATATGCTGCCACATCAAACTTGTGAGCGCAGTCTGGTAAAACCTTCTGAGGAGTGAATGTGGCTGTGGGAAGATGCAGCAGAGGGAAGAGAAGGAGAAAATGCACCTGAGCAGATCTCTGTGCGCCCCGTGTCCCTAACCCTCCTCGTCTTTTCTTAGGTCGTGATCCGGTTTCTTATCCAAAGGAACGTGATTGTCATTCCCAAGTCTGACAAACCACATCGTGTTGAGGAAAACATGAAGGTAATGTTCCCATTGGGATCACGGCTCTCTCTGTGCACAGGCTGGGCACCGGCAGCTTTTCCATGTTTCCGTGTGACAGGCTGTAAAGGTGCAAACAAATTCAAAGCAGTGCTGCATCGCCGAGCCTCAGCTAGCTCAGCCCCTACATTACATGCTCAAATGAGGCTAGAGACCTAGACACATTATGAAGTTAATAGCTCATTTTGAAGCTGTGGCTCCTCTGAGGAGGGAGAGTCAGCCGCGTGTTTGCTAAGATGCCTTTCTAGGTGGCATCTCTGTATTACTTTCACAATGCTACATTTACACTCATTTCTCCTATTAACCACCAGCAAGAATTCTAAGATAACTGACTGTTGTGAGATAACTGATTTGTGGTTAGTACCCAGTAGCTGTCTGTTGTAGCAGAAGCGTTTACTGCAATATTTACTGTATTTACTGCAATATTTTTGACATGCTGACTCATCTGTCCATAGCCCCAAATTTGTCTGTCTGCAGTGCAGCTCCATCTGCAGTGGTCTTTATGGTCAGCTCTGTAAAACCACTAGAGTTTGCCTTGAATTCACCTCAAAAAACAAACAATTCCCTTAATTACTTCAAGAATAAGTTGCTAAATTGCTACTTGAATGAGAAATTAGAGAACTTCCTAAAGACACTCACTCTGATGCAGGATGGTCCTGCCTCAAGTTATAAATACATGAAGCACATTTAATATCTACTTACAAACCTATGTGAAAAGGACTGTTTTTGTTTGTTTTTCTCTCTGCTAGGTGTTCGACTTTGAACTGTCTAAAAAGGAGATGGACGTCATCCTCAGCTTTAACAGAAACTGGAGGGCGGTTGCAGTACCTGTGTATGTTCCTTATTCTCAGATGCGCTAGCCTGCCAGATACGCTCTTTTTTTTTCCCCCCCCATCTTGAAAAAAGATAGGACTAAAAGTAGGGAGAGCTCCTATTGTAAATCATGGACCTCAGATAATGAGACGTGTCTCAGGACTGGCATCAGGAGGGAGAATTCATTCAGGGTAGTCTCTTTAGCAAAACTGCATCTTGGTGTTATATGTACTTAAAATCATGGAATCACTATGGTTGGAAAAGACCTTCAAGATCATAAAGTCCAACCCTCTGTGTGCAAATTAATGACTGCTCTCAGCAGCAAAACTTGAGTATGTTGGCACCACAAGAGGGAGAATGCACTAATGAAATACTGTTGAAAATACCTTATATAATGCTTAAATAACCAAATGATTCTTTTTCTTCTTAGGGCTGTCAATCACAAGGACTACCCATTTAAAGCAGAATATTAATGCCCATGGCTTCTGCAAGACCTCCATGTACGACAGATCTGAAGATGTACCCTGTAGATAGTTTTGTTATTTTTTTTTTTTTTTTGTACTGATAATCATTAAGAAGAGTTACTTGCCCTCCTTTTCTGGAGACGATAACTAGTTGATAAAATAATGCACCAGTGGTCTTCAACTGAGATAGCAAGCAGAAATCTGTTCCAAATTAATGGTAAAAAGACAATGTCTCCTCATTTCCTCATTCCTCGTCTTCCTTAATTAAAGACGTTCAACAAAAATCTCGTTACTTACAAGATATTTTGACATGCAGCTTTCAGTGTGGTAAGTCATACTGACCCATTAGCACCTGTCAAGGAATGCAGTCTTTAATTACTCTGCTTTTTATATAGTTGTGATTTTTATCGAGTAGATTTCTTAATACTCTGAAATTTTATATGAATCAAGTTTGAATAACAACAAAACTCAATAAATATAGTGCTTGAATTATTTTGTGTGATTTTGAATTTTAATACAGGTAGGAGAGCTGTCTTATGGTTCCCATACAAGAACAATAGATGCTACTTTCTGACTTATGCATCAGGCAGGATAATGTTATTGCTAGAACACAGAATTACATGTGCAACTTTGTCTTTTGCGTAACCCTCCCTCTCAGCAACCAGAAACTGAATTTTTACAGTAGGAGAGGTTGGAAGGGGAGCACAGCACCATATGCATTGATAATCCACATCAGAGTACATGCAGCTGAACACAGGGGCTACTAGCAAATAACACCAATTTGATCTGCAAGTTTCAAACACAAAATCAGGTATTTTGCAACCTGCTGGCAGCATCCAGAACAATACATCCGAACAAGGTTTGGATTTATCTAATGAAAATGCAGAAAAACAATTCCTTAAAAGCACCAAACAACAAGGTAGACTCACAAATGCTTTGAAGTATTCTCAGAGAGCTAATGCTGGGACGAAGCAAAGTCAGGGGTTAAAGGGGTTTGTGGGAATCCACACTCTGACAACGAATAGCCTGGCTAGGAGATCAAGTGAGCAGGAGTAAAGCATGACCAGTGAGAAGTATCACCTTCTAGCGGCACTAAATGTCTCCAAAATCCTGTAACCGGTGAATCCGTCATTGTCAGGGGGGCTGTCAGTGGTAGAATCTACCACGAGGTGGTGCCAGCTGGTGGGAATGAACTACAACACAGTAATCTCCTTGCTTGACTTGCCTAAAAGTAAAATGACCTTCTAGATTTAAATGCCCTCAGAGCATCTCTCCTCTCAAAGCAGATAATAACCAGGGGCAAAAATTGTCACTTTGGCAAAGCCTGTAGGGAGATGCAGTAACACAGTACAGCAGAGGAAGAGGCCCACTTTCAAGATCCCCCCTCCCGCTTTTTTTTTTTTAGGTTAAAATAGGCAGAAAGGATGCTCTAGGTTTGAGGACTATTTTCCCCAGTTGTTCAGAAGAACTTGTGCCTGCCGTAGGCTTTCCATGCTCCCCGAGCAGCTGGCCAGAGCTGCTGGGTGTCATCAAAGCAAAAAAAGAGGAAGCGTAGAGGGTAAATGGGAAAGCCAGCCGGGTCTCATCTGCACAGAGATGGCTCCCTCTTACCAAGGAGACAGGAATGCTACAGGACCCATCACCCAGCAAACACAGCCGGCTGTTCCACTAAATCAGAACTTACTTGTCTCGATGTGCTGACTTCTGCATGATGCATGGCTCCTGTCTTGCATGGATGCCGATGACAACTAAGATTTTTCCTTTATTCCCTTAAAAACATGCAGGTTGAAGCTGTCGACTTTATGACTTTGCTCTCTGGGGTAGGAGAATACGCCAGGAGAGACATCCTCTCAGCTTCGTTTTGTAATGCCCCGGTTCACACCGCCTTAGCGTGAACACTAGCCTAGTTCCTAGTCATTAACAAACAAGGGCTGCTGACGGAAATACTCCATTTATTGTGGATGCAGTTTCAGAATACATTGTTCGAACAAATCATTTTTATTGCAGCTATCAAATGTATTTGAAAGACTCAAAGGAGTGTTTACAAAACCCCAAAACAAAAAAAACATGACAACTCACAGACAATGTCAGGCACAATTTCACCCCCTACAGATAACTGAGCGCATCTCTATGTGTAAACAAGATGTTTCACCCAGGCAGGGGAGCTCATCTTTGGGTTGCAACGTAACATTCTTCTTCGTTAGGAGCAAGTCAGATGCTATAAAAGATGAAGTGGTGAAAAGGGAGATCCCAGTAGTTTCGATGCACAACAAAGCTGTTAACAACGCGTTCTGGGGCTACTTCAATTGCTCAGTTTATTCCACCCATACACTGTAGGATGTAGATGCTAAACCGTATGGCATGTAAATTCAAACCAAGCTGACGTCCTATAGCCATGTGTTTACTATATACAAATCAAAACATCTGTAAATAAGATATTCGGGAGAGAGAGTTAAAAACAAGCACTATGAAGATAGAGGTTTACTTCATTTCGGTGGATCTAGTGTACGGCACTGATGAACGGCAAGATTGAGTGTACAGTCATTTGAAACAAGCTCTCTGTGTTTAGATTTACTTTCTTTTAATAATGGTAGTTTTATATAAATTAAACTACAATGTTTTATACAAAAGTGACCTATTTTTGACCCTCTATACCCTTACCTTTTTCTCTTTTAAAAACTATAACTTTCTTTTTAATTACCCAGTACTGGGCAACTGACATTTAAAATTTTTTCATACTTATCTCGCCATACCTCTAATGGCAATTATGAAATCTTACTATAGAAAAGTGTGTGATTTTGTTTTTATTTTTGAAGCTGTGATATCGGCTAATTATGTATGTTTATTACTAAATATAATACTCTAGCATGTATTTAAGCATTCTACCATTAGTAGTGCCTTTAGGCTAAACTTTGTAAAGCTATGTGTGTATATATTCTAAATTGCAATCAATTACTAGTTACTAACAACAAAAAGAAATATCAGTACCGCTGTCAGCTAACATAATCATCCAAATTCAGGTATTAACTTAAACTAGAAGGGAGAAATTGATACTTAGAAAAGTATAAAACAAACAAAAAACCCACAAGTTATTGATGCAGTATTTCTCAGGACCTGGGCAACTTACAGAAAATATTACATTGTCAACTGAAGATATTTCTTCCATGCCTTAGCCTAAAGTGCAGAAAGAAAGACTTCTGTATTCCAAAAGTAACTGCTGTTTTTATGGGTTTACTGCACACCTTTCTTAAGCAACTTCACTTTACATGTATTTTGGGTTGACCTCTTATGCCAGTTGAAATCACTGTTCAGATACATAATTATGACTATCAGTAGGAGAGTCTATATATTTCACAGCATGGATTTCTTTAGGAATAAAGGCTCTTGTGCAAAGGCAGTACTATTATGATGAATGTCTAGACTGATTATTAAATACAGTGCTAATATACATGGTTTTAACTGGGATAATGCAAAAAAAAAAAAAAAAAAAGACATTTTGGTAAATAAACATAAATATAAAAAGAACAATTTAGCACTTTTTTTTTCCCCAACTGATTGGTCCAGCGTCTTTAGTAGCCTCCTATGGTTCTTTCTCAAATTGTCTCAAACCTGCTGAGAGAAAGAAAGATTAAAGATGGCTCGAAATGGCCTGAACATCCCTCTCAACCACAGCGGGTGTAAATCCAGATGAACAGGCAGCGTGTAAAAAGGCAGGACCCACGAAGGACCTTGCTGGGCTCCCATGCTGGGCTGATGGGAAGCAGTCTCCAAGAGGACAAGCGGGATTTTCCTGCAACCTCGCTCGCGTCCGATGGCCCCAGCAGCGGGGGCAGAGAAGCCTCGGAGCCCTCTGCCCTGCAGCGCTCAGGATGCTCTACCCCACGTAGCCTCCTTGGCTGCCTGACAGATCCCCCAGGAAGAACCCCAGCCGAGGCAGCCTGTGCGATGGTGCGGGACAGGCACACCAAAACCACAGGACACCAAAAGCTGACCCAAACCCAGCCTCTCAACGCCACCGCTGGCGGTCCCTCCTTGTCCCCACAGCCACAGAGAGGAGGCTCTCATGGAGGATGGCTCAGCTAACACTGAGGAAGCCAGAAGGCCTCTTCTTTAACACTTTGGTTTACAAAAGGAGAAAAAGGATAATTTAGTTTTGTGGGACTCCATACTGATATGAGAAGTACACAAAACACAAAACCCACTGTAGCTCTGGCTACCCCTTGGCTTTTTTTTTTTTTTTTTGTGTTTGATTATTTTATTCCTATCTATTTTATTCCTATCCCTGGAAAAGAACAGGGATGCTGCCGGGCATCTTAAATCTACTAAACTGATCTGTGAATTTCCCTTCTACCCCACAGGTTCTCAGATACCTATTTCCTCTAATTGATTTTATTTGAAGTGTCTAAGATAATTTTTTTTTTAAAAAAAAGCAGTATATGAGCTAGAAGGGTAATTTTGCTTCTTCCTTTCAGCACAGTCCAGCAGTACTCCCCAAACAGCAGTAGTAGGACCGTGTCTGTCTTGAGAAGACACCAATCCAGCTCTATGAGATGCAGTATTGCTGTTGTGTACAACCAAGCTCCAGTCCAGATGTGCTAACAAAAAACGCATATCCACTTCCCACTCCAGTCTTTAAAAGAGCCTTTCCTAGTTGTCTGGTATATGCTGTAATTAGCTAAATGACCATCCTAATCCTCGGACTTCCTACAGTTTAATGACACTCTCCAGCTATAGCAAACATGCTACAGATACTACTCAAACTTTGCAAACATGGCTGGAGAATGTCTTGTCCTCACTCCTAAAAAAGATGATTGTAGCTTATTGCTCAACAATTTTGAGCTCAGCAGTCAATTCTGATGCTGAACTAACTGGGCTTTTGAATGGCAAAGGAAGAAAGTATATATTTTTTTGCATCATCATTAACAACAATATAAAGAAAAAAAAAACACAGATGTTTCTGTATTAAAAAGTGCTAGTGTCTCTGCTTACTATGCAGGTGCATTATTAGAATTACTTACCATTAGTCTCTGATTTTTTCCCCACAGCTGTTACCTATATTGAAAAAAATAACCCGTTATTCTAGTTGAATATGCGAAAATGTGCCTACTCATACCGGGAAACAAGGCAGGGTTCCTTCCAAATGAGAATGTAAAAGATAAATGTTGCCCAAGCCTTTTGATATCTCATTGTGCTCTCTACTCTAGATAAAAAAAGGAGGTCAGGAGCACAGGACCAGAGGAGGCCCCGTTCCAACCGATTGCATACAAACAGGAGAACGCGGCCTTCTTCCCAGAAAGTCTCTCTCAGAGCTATTTCCATTTTTACAATGAACTCAAGTATTACCTTAGAAGAAGAAGTTGTTGCTTTTTCAACTGATTGCTTCTCCCAGAGATTGCGTTTGCCAGATACATCTCCTGGTCTTAAATCCTGTATTTTAAAACCAATGCCAAAGAGAAAATAACAGACTCATTCAGTGGAGAAAAAATTCTAACATGACTTACTCATGAGAAATATCTGTATTATGCTGTGAAAATCCCACTCAGGAGAGATGCTTTTTTAAACTCATGCAACACCAGAAGAGAGCATTTGACCTAAAAGGCCTTCCCAGTAAATTGCATGTACATCTCGGGGTGTAGGGGCTGTTTACTTCTATACTGAGTAACATGTAAGGTGGCAGAATGTAAGTGGAATGCTAAAAAGGGATACAAAGGATATTTTTTTTTTCGCTTCTAGGCTGCAGGCAAGCTATGTAACAATAATGTGGCAGCAGAGGCTCCAGCTTTCACTTGATTTCCAAATCTCAAAAATACAGATGTCCTTCTCAGCTCTCAAATTTCTCTCTCTTTTACTATTAGTATTTCTTTTTAAGTTCACAAGTACTATGGAACATCACCACTGGGCGATAATACGTTTTCTATCACTTAGAAAGTTATACAGGATGGCACCTCACATAACCACTCTTCACATATACATGCTTTAATATAAAATTCAACCTTCCTGCATTTATTTGGCCCTGCACTGGCCATGTCTTGTTTCATTCATCCTAGGGAGTACAGTAAATTCACCCTCATGTTTTTCAGCACGAAAATTCCAATTTTGGGGAAAAAGAAATCAGAACTAATAGTTTGCATTATGGAGAATACTGGAAATAAACTTCTCTCAGGTACCTTAGATCAGAGACTAAATATTTCATTAAAAACTATAAAAACAAAGTAGGAACTTCCTATAAAACAGAAAAGAAGATCTTCTTATGCATTGCTTCCTCTCCATCTTAAGTAAAGATTTCCACATTTAACATTGTAGAAATTCAAATGAGTAGGAAGGGATCTTGCATCTTTTAAAGTCATAACATGAACAACTGTTATTCTGGCAGAAAAAAACAGTGAGGCAAAGTGATTTGGACTTTGCAATGAGTTCACTCTCTGGAAAAGAGTGTATATGGGTATTTGGAGCAGAATCCAATGCAAATCACAAGCTTCTCTTTGGGAAAAACAGGAGTGTGAATCAACACAATGTATGCTAGGCTAGTATCGATTCACCTCTTTCATGTAGATGGATGGGTATCTACCTTTGCAGATGGCAAAGATTATTGAAACAACTTAGGATGTAACTATGTTGCTTTTCAGAAAGTATTCAAATCCTGAATGGCTTCCAGATTCTTGCTCTTGCCATCCACAGGTAGGTTGTTTCCTGCATAACAGCATTTCTAACTCAGGATAGAAAACTGCCCAGTGATGAAGGAAAGTCTGATTTCCACAAGAGATGTGTGAACAACAGCAGCGATGCTCTCGAGCAGACCCCAATTTAGACTCAAGGAGAGCTGCTGATGGCTAAGACTTTGAGCTCGTTCTGTACTCCAAAAAGCCTGTTCAGCAGTAACAGCAGAAGGAAGAACAGAGCAAAATTCCACTGAACTGTCCACGTACCTCCTGTTCTCTACAGCACAGGGTCATCAAGGATACAACAATCCTTTGACACCACAGGCAACATCATCATATAATCATTTCCGTAAACCTTGAAATCCATAATTTAGGTTCACCATAAATCTAATGGAGATTTTTGTTCACACTACTTCTTACTGAATGTTGTTCCAAAAGAAAGACTTGACAAAGTCAGAAACTTTATTCTTTATTTTGGAGGAATGGGCTGGGAGCAGGGGTTTATTTGGTAACTAAGAAATTCTAGGTTTCTACTTGATTTATTCTGGTAGAACAAAACAAAAAAGCATACACACACATTACAGATGTATATTATTATTTCATAGTCAATTATAAATAGGTTTACCTGACCAGCTTAGCAAAGAAGCAGCATAGGAGAAGAGCAGATTCCTTCAAGCATAAATATTGAAAGAAGAAAGAGCAATCTATCAAGAAAGAGGGAAATGCAGATATAGAAGCATATGGCTGAAGAGAAAAAAAAAAAAAGAGATTAGTTTTATATTATCGAGAAGATGTAGCTTAGAGGAAGGAGAGGAAAATCTGGAGGCAAATCTTGTTGTTTTCAGCGGCTATGATTAAATAGAGTCATCACCATAACTGCTTTTGTTTTCACATACATTTCTATTTGGATTCTGATTATATTAAGCTCCCTGAAGCCACTAGTGAATACTGACTGGATATGGATAATATGGATATGGATAATCACTGCAAATTCCAAGCTCCTTTCTGGGACAAATAGGATTGTGAATTGAGAAAATATATGCTAGACTGCACCATTGATAGAGGACAAGGTACTGGTTATAAGTATAGTGCCTAAGCATATGAGAGGAAAACAGTCCTTCAGTAAAGCTCTATTAACATCAAGAGTGACCCCACTATTCCACAATTTAGACACCTTCAGGTCCAGTTCCTCATCCCTTCCTCTTTGCTCCACAATTACCTGTTTCTGCTCCTACCCATACTCCCTGTTTATTACCTCCTTAGAGTTCTCTGGTCTGATTCCACTCAAGAAAGGAACAGGCTAACAGGCCATCATTAGAAGTGATATTTAGACACTTAAAGTTTAAAAATCCAAAACACAAGCACTTAATTCAAAGTTTATGGCTGGAAATTTCTAAATTAATGGTATGATTTCAGAGCTGATAAAAGACTGCCCTTCTCTGCTGGGTGACCACTGTCTTTCTGGAAGTCCTACCAACCTTAAGGTGAGAACTGCTCTGTCTCAACTTCCTCTCTTTCAGTTACCCATAAATTATCAGGGCCTCTGTGAACTGAGTTTCTAAGGAAGGACAAGCAGCTGGGTGCCTACAAAAACCATGAAAGTGCAGTGGAAGCACCACTGCTACCATTGCTTCAAGGGAGACCCCCTATCACTAAAGAAATGCTTGCGGCAGATATACTTACAGAAGGTTTTGCAGCAGGTGATTTATTGGCATCTGGGCTCTTGGTTAACCATTCATTGATACGACTGGAGACACCAACTTTCAGTCCGGCAGTTTCCTGGAAAATAACAAAATCTTATCAGAAGACTTTTAGAATAGCTATTGCTCTTTTTTCCACAGCTTGGATTTAAACACAAAGCTGAATGAGAGTTTAATACAGACGTCCTCACCAAGGCCACGACTAAGAGCCAACTTGCCTAGGCCAAAGTTTTTTCCCTACAAACTACCTAGCATTGCTACCTCTCGTTTGCAATGATGGCAAATGTGGGCTGGCAAATAAAATCATATTCACTATAGAGCTAACCTAGGCATGACCTTCAATAGTTGTTGATGACTCCTGAACTTCGACTAGTCTTTCTGTCACTCAAAGGAGAAAAAAATCTAAAAGGAGAGGAGATATCAGTATTTTTTTTTTTCTATATTTTTGTTTTGTTAAACTAAATTTTTGCAAAAAGGAATTTAATAGAGGAGTTAGCTGACATAAGACTTAAAATATTAAAACAAATACTAAAAAGATTGGAACAAATTGCTGAAGCTTCTTTGGTATTCATAAAAAGCCTCCTTCAATGCATGGCTCACTGTTTTCAGTGATGATGAACACTTAACAGCTCACAAACTCGTAGAAAAAAAATGTTGATTTAAGAATTTATGTAGAAAAAAGTCTCATAAATGCTTCTGTGATTTACAAGACATCAGTAGTTCATCTATTACTTTGCATTTCCTTCTGTTCAGCCCCCCCGCCAAAAAGGATATTTCCCAACAAAAAAAGAATTTTTCTGTACTCAGCTTGAACCAGCCAGCTATACTTGTCTAAATATCTGATGTGACTCTCAATACTTGCTTCACAACTAAGATCTGTGTGTACTCAATATTGCAGCTATATCTGAGGACTACATCTCAGAATCCTTTGGGATATTCTTTGCCACTGACATAGAGAAGAACAGCCAGGCTTACTAGTATGAACAAGAAATGTAGGGCCAGGTCTGAAACATAATCCTTTATAATCAGCAGGTAAATTAAATACATACCTTATTTGGTGCTCCTGGCCCAGAGGGTGATGAAAACACATTCCCCTTTTCCCACATGCTCTTAATGTTACGAACACCCTCGGCTGGCACAGGAAGGTCAGAGGCTGCTGGCTTATTTGGTTTTGCAGCCTTTGTGCCCTGCAAAAGAATTGAGGCTAGTTTGTGCTTGGCAGTATGAGCTGGATATGCAGAATGCTTCGACAACTGGGCTGGGCTGGGGAATGAACTGGTAGCAGCCGGAGCTACTTCCAGCAATGCTCATGCAAGGATGGAGAAGAGAACCCAGCTCGAGAGATGCCACGAAGAATCTCTGTCTTTTTGACCTGAAGCTCCTGAACACTCGACAGGCCAGGCTATGAGAACTGCAGTCACGCAGAGTTTTGCATTTTTTACATTTCTGAATCTCGTGGCAGCCACAGCTGTGTGCATAACTGCTCCAAGGCTTTGATTTGTCCTCTTCCAAGTCTCAGTCCTTCCTGCCTGTAAATATATCTCTTTTAGGCTCACAGGAAAGAAGTCCTTATGTGAAGCATGAGAAAAATGTTGATCTGTCACTGGGCATCAGACTCCGTTCTGTCTGACCCAGAGAAGTTAACCTTAAAGCTCCAGATTCTAGGGCTAAATTTCAGCAGTTATGGCATATTTGCAAAGATGCTTTTTAGAGAATGGGGTTCTGGGGGAGGATGGAGTGGACAGAAGGGGTGTCAATATGTCTTCTCCAAAATCCTGGGCCAAACTCTATCTACTTTTTTTTTTCAAAACTCTCGTATGTTTTGCACATTCCAGATTCAAAGGAAAGAGGAACCTGTATGAGCTGAGGAAGTTGACGATTTTGTCTAGCTATACACCTGGATGTTGTTTTCAGGCTTTTCTCAAGCATTTGTTCTGGAAGTCTCATTAAAAAAAAAAAAAGTGAAAAAATCTTTGAAATTCTTGACTAGGTAGTGGGTCAATTAGAGAAGTGCCAGAAGCTCTTAGCACTGGGGCCAGTGTGATCTGAAATTAACTTACCACAACTGCGCTGGTGTATTGCTCAAGTCTACTGTCAATCTTTGAGACAACTGCTGTCGTGTGGGCAGGTTTCATACCACTGTAGGGAATGGAAATAAAGAAAGAACAAAATTATTATTCCCTCCAACTAAACACTTTGATGCTCTGATTGAATCTATTGTGTGTTTTATTGTTTTACCTCTTCTGAGCGGACTTGTTCAAAAATTCTGCTCGTTCCTCTATCTAGAAATAATAAAAACAAGGGTTCTAAGTTTTGAGGTAATAAGTAAGGCAAGGTTAGAGTAAAATATCATTTTAAATCTCAAGGTTAAAGTCAATCTCAAGGTCAATCTGAGAGAGAAAGATTCTAACAGAAATCACTGCAATCACACACACAGATTTTGTAGTTAGGGTTTGGTTATTAAGAATATTCACAAAGGTGGAACTATTTTTTTACATTAACATCTTTGCATCCTGGATACTCTTCAGGGTTTCATTTGTAGCAAGAGAATAAATTCTCAGCACAGGAGAAAGATATTTACAGGGAAAGATATTTACCTTATCAGGAAGTCAATACTCATCAAAACCTTACATGCCAAATATAAACTTACATCCCACATAAGAGCAAGTAGGTATCTCTTGAGACAGGCAAATATAGTAACTTTTTCCTGAGATAAGACAACAGACTGGGCCAGGTTTGGAGCGCAGCCATGTACACTATCTCATGTATGTTTTTGCAGGACATTGGCAATTTAACCTGAACTCCAAAAAAGCAAATCAAATTGTACTATGCTTGTATTCAGAAGGGTCACTGCTTAGTCAATATCTATACAAACTGGTATCTTACATTCCATCATTATTATCTACTCTCTGTATAGGAAAGTAATGTTTCCAGTGAAAAAGAATCATGAAGCACTCATGAGACTTCTGCCAAATTCTTGGATAATTTGAAGACAAAAATGGCCTACGCCCTTTAAAAAAGCTTCAAAAAAAGTCATGATGGGGCGGGGGGATGTTAGCTTGCATTCTGGGTTGGAAATATTCAAAACCTGACGAAGTTCAACAAAGACAACTGCAGGGTCCTTCACCTAGGCAGGAATAACCCCACGGTGGAGGCTCACTTGCCGGACAGCAGCTCTGCAAAGAAGGACTTGGGCATCCTGGTAGACAATAAGTTGACCATGAGCCAGCAATGTGCCCTTGTGGCCAAGAAGGCCAGTGGGGTGCATTGGGAGGAGTGTTGCCAGCAGTTTGAGGGAGGTGATCCTCCTCCTCTACTCAGCCCTGGTGAGGCTACACCTGGAGGACTGTGTCCAGTTGTGGGCTCCCCAGCACAAGATGAACACTGAGCTACTGGAGACAGTCCAATGTAGAGATCATCAGGGAACTGGAGCATCTCTCAAACACGGAGAGACTGAGAGAGCTGGGCCTGTTTAACCTACAGAAGAGCAGGCTGAGAGGGGTCTTATCCATGTGTATAAATACCTTAAGGAAAGGTGTCAAGAGGATGGGGCCAGACTCTTTTCAGTAGGGGCCAGTGACAGGACAAGAGGCAAAGACCACAAACTGAAACAGAGGAAGTTCCATCTGAATTTAAGGAAAAACTTCTTGACTGTGAAGTGACACACCCAGTAACACTGACAATGACAGAGCACCGGAACATGTTGCCCAAGGAGGTTGTGAATTCTCCTTCTCTGAAGATATTCAAACCCCACCGGGACACAATCCTGTGCAATTGGCTCTAGGTGACCCTGCTTGTGCAGGGGAGTTGCACTAGACGATCTCCAAAGGTCCCTTTCAATCTTAACCATTCTGTGATTCTGTGAAACAATAGTGTCTTCCCCATTATACTGTTCCACATTTGTCCCAGGTCTACAGTTTTGCTTAAGAGTAAAAATACACAAGCAGCTCCAAGGGATAGAAATCGCTATTAATCAGCCTGGTTGGGCTCATGGGCATTTCCCATTCCCAAAATGGGTTGTCCATTTTCAAGTCCCTTTAACAGTGATTGTTGCAGCATTCATGTCTTCAAAATAAGTTAATGACAGCCATTCTTTTAAACAGCTCTCCTCTGTCACCATTAGCATCAAGGCTGTCAAAGAGTACTAAGCCCCACATCAAGCCCAGCAAAGGGCTGGATAAAATGGATATTTTATTTTTCAAATTCTTACTAGCAAAAACTTAGCTCATTTCAGTGTAGAATTTGCCAAATAAACTAATTGGAGAAACTCCAGTTAGCATCATATCCAGGTCAAAGGCAAAGCTCTAAAAAGTATACAATCTGAGGAGTAATTTATGCTAACAGTTTTACTTGCCAACATATGTTCCAAAATAGTCCTAAATTGAAAATGGTCTTTGCTCCGATACACACCAACTGTTTCAACACACTGTCACAAGATGGCAGCAATATATCAGACAGGAGCTGAGGAACACTAACCCCCTGCACGCATGCACACATGGATACAGACACACGGCACGACATGAGCCAGGACGTTCTCCTGAACTCTGCATGAACAGGACCCTTGGCAGCACCAAGGACGTCCCAGCCGGTGGCACAGATGAACAATACTGAATACCTTAAGGAAGCAGGGCTCAATACGATGACACCAATAATCTGTCTACAGCATGTGCTAGTTCAGCAGAACTCCAATTGCACTTGAACTCTTACGAAGGGGAGAGATCTTTAAAAGTGCTAAAGACTTGACACCTTCCAGAGTCTAACTGAGTTCAGGAAGGGGATCGGCTGCCCATACAGCCGCAACATTTCTATACAGCTAGAAAACCTGGTTACCATAGGCCCTGGGCAAGAGGGGGGCAAGTGGGGGAAGGCAGGACTTGTATTTTTGGGCTTGTTGTAAAAAGACACAGAGTCATTCCTTATCTCACGGAAACGGTTCTCTGAGCACTTGGTGTGATATCAGGACTAAGTCGGGGATTGTTCAGCACAGGAAGGTAGGGAAGCAAATGCACTAAACAGGACAGTGGAGTTAGGAGGCAACCCTTAGAATAGAACATGGTGCTCCTGAGGAGGCAGATACCTTACGTACATGGGCAATACAACCTCTGAACATTTATGAGTAATTGTTCTAGGGATCTGCTCAGGTAGAGAACATGCACATGTTCTGCATGTGGCGAACAGAAAAATATGTTGAATACGTTTAGAGCAAACAACTGTTTACGCATGTGTATTCAACATAAAGGACAAATACATTTATGCTGCACAGCAACAGCACAGCCAAAGGCTATTTATACACTGCACATCACACAAACTCCATGCAAAAAAAAAGTCTAAATGGTTGACATACAGTAAACAAGATTACGAAATATATCTGTAAAAGAAATAGGCAAAGCAAGGTGGTTAGTGCACAAAGCAAGATATTTCCTCAGTTTGAGGTCATACACTAAAATAATCTCTTTTTTGCTGTATTCCCTTTAACATTATCTTGTTGAGTAAAGGCTGAGAGAGTCGGGCCTGTTCAGCCTGAAGAGAAGACTGAGAGAGGATCTAATCAGTGTCTATAAATACACAAAGGGAGGCAGTGAGGAGGATGGGGCAGCCTCTTTTCATCAGTGGCCACCGACAGGACTAGAGGAAACGGCCAAAACTAAAGAATCAAGAGTTCCACAGGAACTTTAGGAAAAATTTCTTGACCGTGAGGGTGCCAGAGCCCTGGCACAGGCTGCCCAGGGAGGCTGTGGAGTCTCCTTCTCTGGAGATCTTCCCAACCCGCTTGGACGCAGCCCTGAGCCACCTGCTGTAGGTGACCCTGTGTGTGCAGGGGGGTTGGACTAGATGATCAACCTTAAGGATTCTATGATTCTATGATCTTAGACATCTAAATGCTTAAATGATAAAAAAATTAAATCCCTCTTATTCCTGCCCAACACTTAGGAGCACTCTGCTTAATTCATGGGAGCAACCACTGACTGACATAAATCAAAAACATGCAGAGCCTCATCTCTGATCAGGGCCTTACTGAACAGGGCCACCACATTCAGGTGGTGTAGAGTAAGTTAAGCTAAAAGTTATGCAAAGATTTATTTATGCATTTATCCACATTCAATATTATATAGCGATGTTTGGTTCACTGATTGATGCAAGAAGTTGCTTGGCCTATTAATAAAGAAATGCAGCTGAAATGTGGGGGTCAAACTGTATTTTCTTTTTTTGCATCTGCACCCAAGAACAGGAACAGAATGGAAAAGGAGCAAGTTAACACATAATTTTACCCAATGACTTAGGAAACATGCGCTGTCTAAATATTTCCAGTAACACCTGTTTCATACATTTCCTTAAATTATGTAATAGATGTTATAAGAAATAAAAAGTATTTAAACTGCTATACGCAAAAATATTTTTAGAAAAAAATGGACCGAGAAGGAGAAGGAAGAGGAAATAAATGTAGAAAAGAGAAAACCCTTTTAGTTTTGCCTTATATCTGACATAGAGGGAAGAACCTGGTGGAAAAACATTTTGAGTGGTAGTTCCTGGGAGGAAAGTGCTTCTCATTAGTCTGAATGCCTTACATGCTCTTTTGCTCCATTAAGCACAGTTAGGCTGCTATCAGCATCAAGAGAAGGATGGGAGAGCAGCAGAGTTTGCATTCTTTCTTCCCCCCAAAAGTTTAGAGTGGTCAGTAAGAACAGGGAAGGAGAAAAGGATTCCTCGCCAGCCTGGGATGTAGGCGAATACAGAATGTGCACATGTTTCAAACCATCTTTTAATACTCAGCCTCCCTTTTCTCATTATTAATTCCACCTGCCCACTCACAGTTGTGGATTTATGGGTTACACATGACTCATGGCACATCTAACCAGATGATACATCCATCGGGTGAGAAAATACGTGCCAAATGCTTTACAAGTCAAGAGATAACTCGGACACTGTATAATAGTCTCTTGAGACCTCAGCAGTACATCGATCAGGTTAGGTGGACCTGAGCGCTCTGTTCAAATGAAAGGCAACAGGAGGCTTCTGAAACCTGGAGTTGGACATCAAGTTTTACATCAAGTTACTAAAATCATTCTCTGCTCAGTTATTGACCACAAAAGGCCAAGAAACAGTTTGGGGTGTTAAGTTCAGCAGCATTACAAATCTACTCTGGCCACCCACAGACACCAGGACTGAAACATTTAGAGTATCACTACTTTTTTTCAGAGAGAAATAGAAAGAAAAATGTGTATGAAGTTGCATATATGCAATTTTGTAATGAGCAACTTCTGCTTAACATGTCATAATAAACAAGCAGCAATTGTCATCAAAAAACAAAACCAAAAAACAACAACAAAAAAACACAGGGCCTTTTATGCTAAACAAAGCTCTGAAAATTCCCGCTTTCCTGGAAACAATATAAAAATGTATATAGAAAGTATAGCATGAGTCTAAAAGTTCTCTGAAATCTATTCTCTGAACTCCTGCCAAATCCATTGTTTTGTCCCACTCTCCCCCAAATTATGATCTATATCTTTCTATCAAGCACTTTCAAATAAAAATTTCCTCTCTTTTGAGTCATCTGTGAACTCAGGCTCCAAATGTACATCATAAAAGACAATTTAATAAACAGAGCAAAGAAAAAGAAGCTTTCTCAAGAGCACCAAGAAGAAACTGTACAATTAGCTTTAGTCGCCAATATGTAACCAAAAATGCAACCAAATGGCAATACCGGGCAAAACTCAGGCACCTTGGCAACCTTCATTTACAGCTCTATATATACTGTCCTCAAATTTGTGACTGGAATGGTCTGAGGAGTCAAAGTGAAGTTCAGTCAGAAGTATGTAGCCACCACATCTGCTGGAATCCGATTCAAAATATTCTAGAGCCAAAGCTGCACATGAAATCAAACCAAAGGTCTGCGAGTATAAATGTCACTCTGACTAAATGCAGTTTGTGGTTGATGCAGTATGCTTCCTAAACCCCAGGAGGTCGACTCGTGGTCCAACTCCAGCTCCTACCTGATCGCCTCCTGCATGGTTCTTTCCCCTTCCTCGGGTACACTAAGGTGCCTTTTTTTGACAGACATATTGGATTCATGGCTGACTAATGACATAAAGCGAGAAAAGAAAAACATAGTTGAAAATGATGAATAGATGTCTGTAGTTTGAGTGTGAGCTGAGAAAACAACTGGAATGAATACCAAAACAAAATTCCCAGTAATTTCAGCAGGGCCAGGATTTTTTTCACATACTAAAAGGCTATTTTGCTGAACTATCTGACCTCTGGTGTAACATAGGACACAGAAGAACACTTAGAAATTCCTGCAGTAAAGGTAGGGGGTTCCTTCTGTTATTTAAGAAAATGAAATTGAGCCCAGCACTTCTGAATGTGATTTTTAGGGATATTAGACATAAACTAGAGAGACAGTTTGAAATAATCTGGCAAGGAAAAAAGTAATTGTGCATGTCTAAGAAGAGAGAAAACACTTATGATTTCTCCCTACTTCAGTTAACAAAATACTCCTATAATAAATTGACATTGCAAATTAGCACAGTAACACTGCTTTAAGTTTCCAAAATAGTTCCCTCTTGCAAGTGAAGATCCTGTTTGGACCTTTTTGATCAACAAGAACAAGTAACTCTCAGCCCAGACTGTGTTTTTAGAAAGAATTGCTGATTTTCAATTATCCCTTTGTATGAAATTTTTCAGTTGAAGGTTTTATGCTAAGACCTGTTTCGGGGCAGTGTTCTGAGCCTGATTTCAAGTATTTACACATGGCTCAAATGTTTGGTAGTTGGTTTGGGCTATAACCCTCATTATTTTGTATGTATGATGTAGATATCCTTAAGATTACCTTGAGAGATGAACCTTTAGGACTGAAACATTTAAATGGCTTCTTGTCATCGGTTACACCATCTTCTGGCAGCTTTTGACGTTTTTCAGCAGCTTCAGCCCTTCTCCTCTCAATTTCTTCCTTCATTCTCCTCTTCTCCTCCTAAAAAAAAAGGTCATTTCTCCTTTCAGAAACTGTCACCACTACAGGGATCTGGAATTTTGCAGACTTTTGTCAAATTTTCCAAGAAGAGTTTTTTTACATCAACAAGAAGTTTCAGGAACCTAACTGAAATCTGGTAATACAACAATGCTAATCACAATATTCAGCAAGTAAGTGGGGAAGATGGGTACTTTATGTTGCCTTAATTTCTCCTCACAGTTAGGTCACCAGATTAACTGCATGTAGCACCACTTAAAGAGATAACAAAGCACATCTGTAAAAATCCTGTTTTTCAGAATCTACAGATCCTGATTTCAGAATCTACATTTATGTTTTCACAGTGTTATACATAGTTTAAAAATAATTTTAAAAACAAAATTAAAGAATACTTTTAAAAGTTCTCTGAGTCTGCACATTGGTGGAAGCAGATTTTTAAGAAAACCAGTCAGTTGGCCTAAATTCCCATTTGTCCAAACGGGTATAAAAACCAGAAATGCCCATGGTCTCATTTTGTTTCTCAAATCCACCTTTTACCCTACTATACCCTCTTTGTACTGTTCTTCATCCCTCCCTGCTCTGGGGATTGTTGTGTCAATTAAATGCAGATGAAAAAATCAGGTGATTTTTTCCCTGCACTCCCACTCCCCCACTCCCAAAGCAGTGGAGATGAAATGCTTACAGTTTTCCCTCCAAAGAGGTTACAGGAGTTTTTACTTTCTTAGTTACCAAACTGCAGGTCCTCAAAGGACAACCACTGTTAGTGCTAGTAAACTGAATCTCTACTTGTACAACACTGTTCACTCTCTGCTTCTACTTACTGAGTTATCCTGCAAGGAGCTTAGTATACTAAAGTAATTAGTGTTCAGCCACTAAATGCTATTATTATTCATCCCCTCAAACTACATTTGTTTTCTAAACAACTTGGATTCCTAAATGATGCACCAGAGATTTAAAAATCCTATTTATACAGCCTCTTGGGAGAAGAAGCACGTGCAAACAGATGTGCTTGGGTACTCAATATTTAAATAGACAAGAATAACTTCCTAATGAGATCTAGCCTACCACTACCATGTAAAACATTAGCATTCCAGCTCCATTGCAGCAGACTCATTTCTGTCATGTCTTTGCAATTCAGGCCACATAATCAAAGAGACATCCCCGCAAAATTAAGAGCAATGTGGCTACAATGCCATACTGAAAATTCTGCATGCCTTGAAATTTAAGAAATTCCCTGCCCCCGCAAATAAAATCCTGTCTTATGAAGACATTATTAGAGTCTTGTCTTCTTCCCAGGCTAGAATTGCATTTTTGCTTTCTACCCTGCTGGATGAAGGTTTTACCCCATGTCCTCACTAAAGCATCTATACAGTAAGGTTTTCGGGATCAAATACACCTTGTCTGCAGTTAAATCTGAAGGTCACAAAAAGGGGGCGACTTTAATGCCAGGTAGCATATTTGAAATCGGGGCCCACCGTGACAGCCCACCTCCTGACACAGGGTAAGAAACAGCCCTGCCTGAAAGAAGGCATAACCAAAACGATAAAGAAGTCAATCTGAAGCAAAGGCAAGGACCAGTTCACCATGTAACCTGCAACAATACCTCCTCCCTGGCTTTTCTCTGAGCCTCCTCCTGCTTCTTCTTCTGCTCCTCCTCCTCAAGGACTTTCCGGCGCTCCTCACGCTTTTTCTTCAGTTCCTCCAGCTCCACAGCCGCCTCTTGCTGCTTTTCCTTCATCTTCTCGAGCTCCTCGCCCTCATTCTCTCCTCGGCGACGGCGCAGCTCTTCTAACCGCTTTCCAGCTTCAGGCTGAGACCCCCGCTTCGCCTCCTCAGCCCCTTTCAAATTGGAGCGGCTGGGAAAGGAAGGGGAGGAAAGCTCAAGTACCATAGCTTGGCCCTTCTTGGCTACAATCACCCACTGGCCAGCAGCACAAGCACACAAACATACTGCTCTTTTAAGATCTGTTGCTTCTTCCCAACTTCCTACAACAGATGCAAAGGATTTTATCAGGAATTAAGTAGGCTGAGATATTTAAAGTCTCATACACTTAGGAGTGCAGGAGTTGCACCACGTTGTCTTAGAACTGAAGTCACCTCCGTTTTTGGCACCGTTCAACAAATGAGTTACACTTGGAGTAGAAAACACAGCAACAGCAAGCAATAATTAAGACTTTAGGAAGGCAGAAGGAGACAGGAGAGGTGAGAAGAGAATCTTATTGCTTCATCAGTACAATGTTCCTATCTCAACTCAAGCACCTGCCATTTGAAATTTTCTAGCTTGTAAGAATAGAGAGTTCATTGGCTCTTTTCTTGACATTTTCCAGGGAAAGGATGACTTTTTCTTAAGAAACTGGAAATTGTTTTTTAATGGCAGCTTTCCACAGGAGGAGATGAGAAGTTTTCCAACCAGCTCTACTATAAGACGGAAAGAAAGAATATGACAAAAAATTAAAAAATAGAAATTGTTTATGTGGAGTGCATACTTTTAAGAGCATCAAATAGTCTCACCTGGTTACATAATTACCACAACAGTGTTTTGATAAGTGTCTGCTCTCTGAGTGGGTTTATTATTACTTCTGGCAAGAGATAGGCACCTAAGAGCTATCATCAGTACGGTATTCATAAAAGACAGAAAAGGAATATGATGGATTTGTTTTAAAATTTTCTGCTCTGTTCTGCTGGCTTTCAGAGATTTTGGATACTAATGATTTCAGTAATAGAACTAGAGTATTACAAAATTTAATACAGCAAGATTGTACAAATCGGGATTTCAAATAGTAAATAAAAGCTAGTAGAGCCCATCACTCAGATCATCACGTTAGAGATAACAAATAACATTAAAAGCAAATATCTCAAATCTGCAATACAGTGAATCACACCCAATTCTGCACCTCAGTTAGATAAGACCCTCTACTACACAGAAAATCACCAACTGCATTGGGGTTAACCAATGAAAAGACATTGTAGGATCAGAGCTGATTCACCTGTGGTTTCAAAATCACATTATAATCTACCACTACAGATTCCTCTCCCCCCACATTTTGTTACTGACTTGGATGAAGCTCAGCGCTAGCAGGGCAGAATGCCTCATTTGGGAATTGCATTACTAAAAAACATGGCAAAACAGCACAAGCAAATTATTATTACTACGGGAATCTCAGCTTTTGTTTTTCATCTGAGTATGTTTGGCAAGGATCTGACAATTATTTTATAGCGTGTTTACTTCATTTTAGACAGCGAAGCTCACTTTATGTGAAAGTCTAACACCACAAAGCAAAATTGAAAAAAAATGTATCTTCTAGACCTTTGTGAGTGTATGTATCCCTAGTAACTTTTCATATCTGATTTTCTGATCTAGTGTTACAGGTAAATAGTTTGTAACTCCCTAATACCATCTTACCACAATGCTTTTCTGTGCGGGCCCTACTCCTGAATATTTTTGCAGGACAGTTAACTCACTAAGGTAGACCCCAAGGTTACCCTCCACCATAAGGATCGTGTTAATGTGCATTGTCACTAACAGGGCTTCCTTCATGTAGCAATGTCTAATTAAAGAAGGGAACTAATATGCCTTTTTAAGACAAAAGGTATATACAATTAATTAAAGCATTGCTAGAAGACATTGGAACCTCTACTTTAAATTCCAGTGAACCTATCTGAAAATAAAACAGGGGTCCAGACTTGAGGTAGGATGTCTGATCTGGAGTGTACAGCATCAAATCCAGTCTGCAGAGATGTCAAGTACCCAAATGTTCCACGAATCTAAGCATACTGAGTATCTAAGGATGCAGCTCCTCTGTCTCAAACAGGCCATGGGAAACCATTGGCTGTTTTAAGACTTTCCTCCTGCTTTGCTGCAGGGCTGCAACCTATGCAAGAAAGCACCCCCGCAACCTCACTGACTTTTGCTCTTGCTCTCTGAAGTGTGTGTGTTGCCAGCCCACCCACACCTGCAAGATCAGGGGCCAAACGAGATGTAACAAGTCATTTCAGACAGAAATAATGACGATGTTGGCAAGGGCAACCAGCCCTCAAAAATTAAGAGTACTAAGGGTTTAATTTCTGCCGACATTCTCTTAACAAATTTCCACTCTGCTTTACAGCGGTACACAAGAAGGGCTAATCCTCAAGGACTTCAGCGTAGATAGCTTCAATGAAATCAACAGAGCTACTCTCAGTTTTCAACTAATACAAGCCAGAGGTAGAATCTAATGCTTGGAGAGCACAGGTGACTACTTTGTCCTCCTTGCAAAGCATATTTTGAGTTCTGTTTAGGTATATCTACTTCTAATTTACTTTATTCTCATGCAACATGCTGGGCTTCCCATGTTGGTTCTACATAATCTGAGGTAGGAAACCATTACTAGTAGTAATTCTCAATATTTTCCTCCACCTCCCAAACTCCTTTGTTTTTAACAGCTTCTGGGAATTGCTGCTCCTTATTGTCAACATTGAGAAATTAGTATTGAGACATGGGTGGAGGAAAAGTTTCGTAAGTGCCTCTTTCGTGCTAAGAAATGAAGTTGGTTGCCAGCTTTCAGACAGGAGGAAAAGGAAAGAAGCCGTTTGTAGGAGCCAAAAGTGTCAGAACAATGTGAGAAAATTGTGTTATATCATAGGACTGCTGCAGCCCTGTATGAAAATGAGCAGGAAAGCAGGTAGGAGGGAAGATGCGAAAGGCAAGAAATTATTTTTTTCTTTTTCCCTGTAATTCTCTTATTGACTAAAGTGGACAAATGAGACTCAGGAGATTTTTTTTTAGTCTCCATTACCCTGTTTTATTCTCATTCTCACCATTTAGACCTAGTCAAAGCTTTATTACTAGCATCTGGCATGTTCATGTAAAAACAAGAAGGAGGTTCCAAAAAAAGCCTTGGGTAAGACACCCCTTCTTCACACATTTGGGAAACAGTGGAAGAAAAACAGAAAACAAAAAGAGTGGAAAGCCGTATCTACATGTTGCCATTAAAGTCTGTCTCCCACAGGAAGCAAAACAAATGAAAACACAACAAAAATATTTTTAGAAAACTGTTCTTCTGTTACTGATGATGTTACTTGACTGACCCAAGTCAAGATACGGGGCAGTTCTGAGGAAGACTGATTTCCTGTTCTTCCATCTCTGTGCTGCCTGCCTTGATCTGTCTTTTGGCCTTATGTTAGGGTATCTCCAGGGACTTTTGAACTACATTTATTTTGAGAAAGTTTGCTTTTCCCAGAAGAGTCACAAGGGTAATGCTGAGATACAACAGCAAAATCCATCTGCCATACACAGATTTTAAAAAGTGCCTGCAGAGCTTAACCTGATCTTTGCCTGTGTCAATGTAAAAAGAGGGACAGAGGTGCAGAAGGAAAAAATGAACATTTCTAACCTGTTCATTTCTATGCCTTTATTAAAGGAAGAATTTCTGTTCTGCTTCATGTATCTCCCATTAGGATGCAGAATCCCTTCTTAATAACCTTTTCACCACCAATTTCACCAATTTGTTACCTTCATTTAGATTCTCCACTACAGCCACAAGACCAGTATTCCCCTGAACATTCCCCTGTCATTATTGTCAAGGCTTGCCATAATAAACAGGAGTTACCAACTGAAACTGCTCTATGTTGACGAAATAGTCTGATTCAATGCAGGTGTATAATTAGAAATAGGTTATTTCAGCCAGGGTAGACATCTCATTTGAAAAAAAAAGAGGCCTGGACTATGGTCAGTCTTGGCATCTGTGTATATGTTAAAAAGAAATGTCCTTCAAGGAAGGAAAAAACAGGCAAAGCACAAATAAGATATTCTTTTAGCTTTGTGTATCACATTTTGTCACTGCAACGCTGTGGGAGCAGTTCTTTAAAATATAGCCCAAGACTGTTAATGTATGCCTAACAACCCAATGAATACTAAAGCTTCTGCTGCAGTTGCAACTTAAGTCTTACACTAAGCTGCTAAAAGGATATTAGCAGAGATGCAGAGAAGGCCACCTGCTCTGCTATAACATAAACCCAACATTCATTTGGAACTTACCCAAAAGCATTCTCAGTAGATTTAAGTTTGTGGCCAGGGAGCTCACGTTCTCCATTCTGTGCCTTTGATTCAGGAAATCCCTTCTTACGATCCCAGATACTCTTAAATTCCTCCTTAGGTGCTTTGTCTTTATCCTTTTCATCTTTTATCTGCTCAGGAGATAATGTAAGTCATAGAAAAAAAAAAAATCACAGTAAGGCTGTTAAATAATTGCTGAGGAATTTCTTGGTGCTAACGTTTAACCAAGAACTGTCTTCAAAATGCTAATGTACTTCACGGCAGAGGTAGTCTGCAAAGCTCTAAAACATTATCAACCATCACCCTGTCTTCTGGATGTGGTTTAAAGATGAAAGCATCTGAAATCCTGTGTGTTCTGTGAAAGTTTGGCCTTGGGGATGTCACACCATTCTGCAACTGCACCTTCTCAGGGCACCCTGATCCTCCTCTCTCCCATGCAGCACTGTTAGCACCCTGGGCTGCAGACTTCTTGGGACTAGGCTTGTTGTTACAGTTTTGTAGAAGGCTTCCAGCATGGGGCAATAAAAATAATGCCTTCAGTGATTGAGAGGATGGTTGGACAAAGTTTGTGCATGCCAGTTCAATTCTGTAGCACAGTATGGGAGTGCTACCAAAAAGAATCTAATGTTTTCAGTGCCACAGCAGCTGGATAATTCAACATTACAAGTATAGTGGCCAGGAGACAAAATGATCCTTACAACTGCATCTCTAAACAAAATCACAGTCCTGCCAGGTGCCTATCATGGATGGTGTTATCAGACATGAATATTTAATCCTAAGAAGAAAGTATTCTCTGGACGAATTCTCCCTTCCCTTACAAATCTTTGCTGTGTATTTCTGATTGTTATCAAGCATACTAAGCTACTGCTATACTAATTCCTACTAAGCAAGTGAGTTGGAATATCAGCCTCAGTAAGTTTTCAACAGCAGCACATGAAACTTTTTTTTAATGCTCTACCAACGCTGCAGGAAGATTCTAGAGGACAAGCACAAAATACTTTTTGTGAAAAATTAATTTGAAGACCTTTACTAAAAGATACTTCCGTGTCTTGGAAGCCTACTGCCATCCCATTTTCAAACTACAAAACAAGAACTTTGGTAACATTTATCTATCTAGAACATGACTGTTTTTATGGAGCTCCATTTTACTCCTAGTAATATAAAACCAACCCCTCCCACACATGCACGAATACTGTAAATCTGTTATTTCTACCTTTCCTCAACAGACAGGAACTTCTGAGGATGCAAAACCTACACTAACTAGGGATGATTTTGAAGTCTTCAAGTCAAGATCCTCACAAAGAGTTGTTCTCAAGCTGCTGAATGAAGTCCCAGTATCAGCCCTGCCTTTATCTGGGTCCATTTTTTTTCATTCACAGAAATTTATATGATAGATAAAGTGGCACAAGCTCCGGGCCAGTAATGACAATTTACAGAATCTGAGTAACTTTCCCGCTAACTGGACACAATCCTCCACAAGATTTGCTCTGTCCTGTGAACAGGCAGCAAGCGTGCAAACTTTCACCGTGCCATCATGCCAAGGGCCACTAGTTACGACCTGGCAGAACCACTCCAGCGGACAAGACGGGAGTCCAACTTCTGTGACCGTGCATTCTTTGGCCATGATGCTGTGACTTGCTAGCAAACACGGCCGGTATTGCGAGCAGACTCAGCAAGGGTTGTCTGTTCTCTAGGAGCTGAGACAACCAATTCTATTCATTGAGCCTAATGAATGCCATTGGACAGCAAAGTCTTTCAGATGCTCCCAAATGTGGGCCAGATCCTAACTAGTGACATGTTCACAGTGCAAAGCTCTGTTGCCTCTTAGCACTATCTCCTCAACTTTCAATCCCAGGCAGCGTGATACTGAGACTGGGGATGTGGATTGTTACAGCATTTCAAATACCAGGATATCTATGTCAGGATTTTGAGAGCACAGGATTTCCCTTCCTGAGATTTGCACCAAGATCTTTCTAAGACTCATTAAAAAGCCAATTCTTCCAGCTGCCTGATGTATTGAAGCCCATTAGGCAAGGCCATACCTCTTACATCTTAATGGAAGTGGCTGACAAAACTAATATTAAAACAATATAGTTTAAAAATTAATAGGTTAGGAAATAACTTTTCACAAGTCATCAGGATTTATAGTTGCATGTTTGCATTTGAGAAAACCATTTTATAATTTGGATTCCTTATTCAAAAGGATGACAAAACAAGTTATTACAGAAACATTTCACAGCTTTAGGGTCCAGTCCTGCCCCTACCAATTTTAATGATAAAATAGTGATTGATTTGCAAAGAACCCAGAACCATTTTTTTTTCCCATTTCAAAGGAAGGCCACAAAAAAAGCATCTTTCCCCGTTTCAGTGTTTCCCTGAACTAGAGGCTAGTTCAACTTCTGCTAAGTTTAATGCAAAGGACCACACTGCTTCAACTGTAGTGGATGGATGCTATTACCTAAAATAGCAAACTGCCTTCAACCTCCCTCAAATCTTGACCCTCAAGTCAAAAGAGAACACTACCGAACTCTTTTTGATGCTTAGCTAATTTGCAATTTCATGTATGTGTATGTTAATCTTTCTCTGTATTGCTTCTTTCCTGCTTAGTATTTTTTTAATACTTGAGAGTCAAGTTTCCAAATCTAGAGTTTGAACACCTTCAAACTGCAGGGAATCAATTACTAAGGTTGAGGCCATATGACAAATTCGATCCTGTATTTGGGTGCAGTTTCTTATGAGTCTTAAAGGCTGTGGATTTCTTGGTCTAGCTAGGCTTCCATTTAGAGCCAAGTACTATACCCAAATACCATGAGAAAAGCAACTGTTGCAGCGTGTCTAGCCAAACTGTGAGCAGGAAATACCAGGAGTCTCACATCATGAGAATGTTTGCTATTATGAGCTTTCCAGCCCAGTTTTGAGAACCTAAAATTGTGGGGCACTTCAGAAAAGGAGACAAATTTTGTTTGCTAATTTGATTAAAACCTAAAGTTTGAGGGCCTGATTCTGGTCACAATAAAAAAGGATATATTCTTGTGTTGCCTAATTACAGAAGCACAAATCTGGCTATGTAGAGACATGGTACCCTTTCAGCATCTTCTTCATTATATGCTCCTATCTTCTTAACTGAATATACATTTCAAAAAAAGGCCTGGTTGAATTTGGATATAGTTTAAGGGGGAAAGATGGGAACCTGATCATCTTGACTCTCTTTGCAGTTTGACACTGACATTTTTTCTTCCCAAGGCAGGAAGCAACAACAGATCCTTTTAAAAACGACGAATCATTCTGAACATTGATAAATGTGTAATTACAAATTTTTCCTCTAAGACAGCAAGCAACAACAGAGATTTTTTTTTTAAAAAAAGAGAAATCTTGAATGATTATTCAAGAACAAGACCAATTTTGAATGCTTATTTTGATACATGTGCAAGGGATCTACTTTTCAGCAGAGAGGTATTCAGCATTGTACCAGGAATGGGGGGCTCTTGAGTTGCTTTTAAAAGTCTTACCAATTTCCTGGAAGAATCCAGCCTTGTGGGCATGGTTTAAAAGGATGCCAGGAGCTCCAGGGAGACTTGAGCAAGCTCCATATAAACCCAAGCTGACAACTGCGCCTCAGGTATCCCCTCAACACCCCCAGCAATGTTTGCAGCTATACTAGAGCCCCCTTTTTAAAATTACTTACAATATTCAAAGATTTTCTGCAAAAGTCAGTATTACAGACTGATTCTGTTGTGAAAAGGTTCTCACACAACTAATCTCTAAATTTTTTGCACAGCTCTTTCTTCTAGTTTTATAATCAGGGCCTATAAAACAGCGAAACTGCTAAGTTTTTCTAAAACAGTGTTCTTAAGCATCTCTATTAGCTCTCTGTTAATTTTTCCCCTTTCCAAAGTAAATTGTTCTAGTTTTGCCAATCTCTCTCTGTTATGTACCTTTCTTTCAATCATCTCCATTACTTCATTCACTTTTTTAATCTCACCTTACTTAAGAAATGCATTGGACAAACGAGTCAGACAACTGTATATAAAACCTCATCACATAACTTGGCATCACCCACCTGCGAGGATAAGCTAAGCATTTATTGTCTGCTGTGAATTAATCAAGTTGTTTTCCAACAGAGGACACAGGTCTGGAACCCCTCCTGCTGTCCTCACACAGCAGCAGAGGCCCCAGCCCTCGGGGCTCTACAGCAAAGCTGACCTTTACCAAATCCCTATGCCATGACTCTCCTTCAGCTATTCAGGCCCAGATGAACCCAAATGAGTCCCAGCTGGCAAGGTCTTGCCCTATCTCACTGCGCAATTAGAATCAATGGGTATTTTGATACCTGCTGTATTGAATTGATAGCACAGTTGCTACATAACACTGAATGTGTCTTTCTGCTGCAATCTGAGTGTAAATGGCTCCCAAATCTTTTTTACTTACCACACAGTAAAACACCATGGCACCAGCTCCTGTGTTTACAGTGGAAATGCAATGCAGTAAATTTTGTAGAATTTCTCTTCAAAACAAAAGAAGAATCTTGGGTATGCATGTTTTATATTATGGGACATGGCAGTTTTGGGGAAAATCATTAGTTAAGGCAGTCAGGTGGCCAAAGGGACCTAGATTATTATTATTATTACTATTATTATTATGAGAGTAGGTCTCAGTCACAGGGAAAAAGTTCACAGTAAAGTGGGAGGAAACTAGGGAAGATGATTAGTTGACACAGTCTTGAAAAACCTATCCCTAGAGTCCATCCAAGTCATCCTGGTGTTACTGACTGAACTGAGCTTCACTGAACATTTGTTCTGATTATGACAAACAGGACTTGGTTCTAAGGCCCAAGAAGAATGAAACACTTAAACACACACTTAATGTTAAGTACATAAGTAGCTTCATCCCTAATTATTTCAAGATTACTCATGTTCTTAGGGTGAGGCACATACTTTTTATTTTCCTATCTCAAGCTTCCTTACAAAATCTAAATGAATGGTTTAAATTTTACCTGATCTTTTTTGGAAGTAGGTCGAAGCTTCTCATCTGGTACCTTTTCCTTCTGAACTTCCACTTTAACCTCTTTTTCTTCCCCCTTGGTTTTGGGTTTTTTAATAATTTTTAAGATGAACACATCATTCTATGAACATCCCTTTGCACCTGTGCTTTTCCACACCATGCACTTGTACCAGTCCAGCGTGCATCTGCATCTCCTCCATAAGCTGCTGTGCCACATCTCCATGTGCAGCTGTGCTCCCTTCCTCTTCCCCAAGAGCTGCCATTCCCCAGCCTCAGCCTTCCTCCCATCATGCTCACATGTCCCAGCAGAGAGACCCCTCACTTAGGATTACATTTAACATACACGTTCTTCACACCGAGCTTACCAGATGCTCATCTATCTTGCATCACTCTGTGCCTGCTCAAACCTCATGTGTACTGCATCAGGCCAGCTTACAACAACCAATAAAGATGGTAGCAAAAAACACATGCAGAGGTCTGAACATGCAAAGTTTTCTCTGTACAGTGGAGTTAGGTTAGGTGTGTTGCAGACTGCATTATCGATAAGCAGAAATAAGGGACTTCAGTTTAAAAAGAGAGAGCAAGGAAGAGCGTAAGTATTAGTCATTTAAATGCAGGAGTAGAAATGTGAGGAAATTCCAATCCAATCTTTTTTTTTTTTTCTTGCATTACATTTCTCACAAACCACAGGTGTCTTTGTTTTGGTGCAAAATGTTTACTGTACCTGTTTTCTTAGGAAAGCTGCTTTAGGTTTTTCCTCTTGTACTTTCTTCTCTTTTACCTGTTTATCTTCTATTTTCTTTTCTTCCATTTTTTTCTCTTCTACCTTTTTTTTTTCTTTTAATTTCTCTGCTTCTAACTTAGCCTTTTCTTCAGCTGCCCTCTTTTCCTCTTCTGCCTTAGCCCTGGCTCTTTCTTCAGCTGCCCTCTTTTCCTCTTCTGCCTTAGCCCTGGCTCTTTCTTCAGCTGCCCTCTTTTCCTCTTCTGCCTTAGCCCTGGCTCTTTCTTCAGCTGCCCTCTTTTCCTCTTCTGCCTTAGCCCTGGCTCTTTCTTCAGCTGCCCTCTTTTCCTCTTCTGCCTTAGCCCTCGCTCTTTCCTCAGCTGCCCTCTTCTCCTCTTCCGCCTTAGCCCTCTCTCTCTCCTCAGCTGCCCTCTTCTCCTCTTCAGCCTTTGCCCTCTCTCTCTCCTCAGCTGCCCTCTTTTCTTCCTCTTCTTTCTGCTTTTCTTCAGCTGCCCTCTTTTCTTCCTCTGCTTTTAACCTCTCCCTTTCTTCTGCCTCAAGTCTCTCCCTTTCTTCTGCTTTCTTCCTTTCTTCCTCAGCTTTTTCCTTTTCTTCTTCTCTAAGTTTATCTACAGCCTCTTCTTCTCCCTTCTGCTCCCCTTCCACCACAGCATTAGTATCGTTCTCTGCTTTGTGTTCCTCTGCATTTACAGCTGGAGTTTCTGTTTCTATTGCCTCTTCTTTATCTATGGGTTTTTCTATTGTCACATCTACCTGATTTTCCTCTACAGGTACCTCCTTTGGTTTCTCCTCCTGTATCTCCTCTTTGTCTTTTTCTTCTTTTTTTTCCTCCTCTTCTCCATCTTGCCTCCAGTTGTTCCTTTGGTGTGACTTGGTAATCGTTTCCGTTTCCTCAACCTCATAGTGTCCTCGACGAGTTTCAACCTTTTCCTCTTTCCCTGTGGTCTCGTTTTCTTCCACGTTGTTTACTTCTTTCCTGCTTGGTAGTGACAAGCTCTCATCTGTGATTGTTGGGTCAAATTCCTTTTGACGTTCCAGGGCTTCCTGAAGACGTTTTTGACGTCTCTCCTCCCTTCTTGCCAGTCTCTCCAAGAATGCAGCATCATCATCTGTTCCACCTGTGGTTGTAGTACGTTTGGTTTCCTCTTCTGCCACGCTACAAAAAAGCGACAACTTTGCATTAAAAAAGCCTTTCTAACAAAGTATTAACTGTTTCTAGTTAGAAATGTTAGAATGATTACTGCATCATTCCATGATGTGAAAACAGAATAGGTTGAGTACTTTGAAATTTAGCAAATTGTTTTGAGGATTAATTTGACGTTCCTACATGTATAGGAATACGAGTGTTCACACTGTAATCCTGAAAAGAATCCCTTCCAGCTGTGCCCCAACAGCTGCTGAAGTCCTGGGGAATTTTATAGACTTCAGTGGGTATGGACTGGTCCCTGATGCTTGGAACAGATGAAATATCAACAAGCCTGAAAAATTCATCCTCCCAGACTGCATCTGATAACAGAACACTTGGAAGACCTCAGCTCACTTTAAGGACCCCTTCCTTCATCTTGGCCTGATGCAAAACTCTTTGTCTTCTTCACAAATGTCCTCCTACCAGGCAAAATCCTTGAAGATGCTACTCAGGCAAGACACCTTGTGACTTCAGTGACCATCTCCAGCAATGAGGAAGTTGCTACTCCTGTTCAGCAACAATACCCACAGGCAGCCCATCGTGAAAAAAACTGTCAATTTACAGTGAGGTGCAGCTGTGATTATTTGCAGAAGGACATGATCTCTTTAAAGAATGGGACCTAAGTTAAGACATGCTACTTAACACTGACAGGTAGGAGAACTGGATTTCACTTAGAATGCCAATAGAATAGAATAGAGTAGAATACCAATAGAATGCTACCATGAGTCAGCAATGTGCCCTCGTGGCCAAAAAGGCCAATGGGCTCCTGGCCTACATGAGGAGGAGTGTTGCCAGCAGGTGGAGGGAAGTGATCCTGTCCCTCTACTCAGCTCTGGTGAGGCCACACCTGGAGTATTGGGTGCAGTTCTGGGCTCCCCAGTACAAGAGGGACGTGGAATTTCTAGAGAGGGTCCAGCATAGAGTGCCCAAGATGATTAAGGGACTGGAGCATCTATCTTATGAGGAAAGATGATTAAGGGACTGGAGAATCTATCTTTAGCCCAGAGAAGGGACGACTGAGAGCAGTACCAATATGTACCTGAGGGGAGAACGTAAAGAGGGTGAGGCCAAGCTCTTCTTGCTCGTGGCCTGTGACAGGACAAGGGGTAATGGGTAGAAGTTGAAACCCAGGAAGTTCCATCTCCATGTGAGGAAGAACTTCTTTCCTGGGAGGGTGACAAAGCCCTGGAAGAGGCTGCCCAGAGAGGCTGTGCAGGCTCCTTCTCTGGAGATCTTCCAAACCCACCTGGATGCCGCCCTGTGCCACGTGCTCTAGGTGTCCCTTCCTGAGCAGAGGGGTTGAATTAGATGATCTCTAGAGGTCCCTTCCAACCTCAACCATTCTGTGATTCTGCTACTTGGGATTAGTATTTGATTTACTAAGGCATATTTATGGTCTCGTCTATCAAATGTTATGTGTACTTGTCGTCATAGGTATGGACTATGGACTATGAGGAGCTTTGTGGAGCCAGATATAAAGTACTACAACCTATCCACAGAGTAGATACTCATGTCTGAGAGAAGCTACCAGCAGCATGCACTGTAGGTATTTCCCCTCATGAGTGCCAACTGAGTTACCCCAACAGCCCTGAACACAGTTAGTAAATAAATATGGGAATGGGTCATGCCCAGTCTCAGTGATATTCCCACCTGGCTGTGGTTTGGTACTCCTCACAGTGTTTGGTCCTCGTAAGATCAAAGCTGGCAAACCCGGAGCTCAAGATATAAGTAGCAAAATAAAGCCCTTCAAAATAAGTCTGTCCTCTGAACAAGAAGTATCATTGACTCATCAGTAAAATGTCACTGAAGGTTTACCTGTTTTGGGCATTAACTTCTGATTTCTCTGTTACTTCCCCTGATAGATCACCCTCTTCCTTTTGCCGCAGCCTCTCCTGTCGAGCCCGTCGGCGACGTTCTCTGGCAGCTTCTTCCTCATCATCATCGTTCCTTTGGTAGGATAGCCTGCAACAGAGCATTAGGGAGAGACAAATAAAGGGGCTGTAGCATGTAGGACAGTGTCACTCTAAAACTACAAAAAGGATTTGACCTGAGCTCCATTAGGGTGGCTGCTCCATGTTTTGGACCTCCATTTGTTTTCCATTTTCAAAAATGAACATCACAAAATAGTCATAGCAAAGGCAATGCCTGCACTGTACTATCAGTTTGCTCTTGGAAGATACCCCAGCTCTACAGTAAAGCAAATATCCTGCGGGACTGCATCATGATTCTGCACACAACACTGTCTGAACAGGCTCCCTCTCAAGCCCACGTAACTGAAGCTCGTCACAACTGAGCAAATATAGCTTCCACCAAATATAACACTATTAACATGGTGACATTATACCAAAAATGAAAGACTAGAACAGCAGGGACATATATGTATGACAATACTTCTCTCAATGCTCAGTTTTGAGTGCCAAACATCTGACACCTACAAAAGTTTTTTGAGCCTGAAGCCCTGCCAGGCCAAATCACACAAGATCTCCCCTGTGACAAGAGCCTACAGCTAAGAACCTATGGTGTTCATCCAACCCACCTGATGATTACAATTAGTTTGATCCTACTTGAAAAAGAAAACAATATATCACAATCCTAATACTCCTGTAGCCCATTCAAATCTTTGCTGAAGTTCATTATTACTGTGAGAGATGAAGGGAGAGGCCTGCATTCCTGTTATTTTTTTGTGCAGAGAAAGGGAAATAGGAAGCTAACATATGCCAAACCCAATCAGGGCATTCATTTATTTTGCTTCCAGCAGTGGTTAAGAAATCACCCTTCCTTATATAGTAACCCATTTAAGCTTGCAGTACAGCAGTGCAGAGCAGAACTCTTCATGTGTTCAAAACAAGCACTATTAAAGTTTGTGTTTCAAAGAATATTTTAACATTAAAATCAACAGAAACATTTTGATTTACTCATAAATCGAGCTGTGTCTGAACCTCTCTCATTGCCTTCTCATGATATTTTTACATAGGCATTGCTTTCCTTTGCTAAAAAAATAAAAAAGCGTGAAAGCATAGCTTCAGCAGAGATGCAACTGTCCCAATTTTTCTTTTAAGATTAAAAATGGAAGTAAAAAAAACCTGAAGTGGCTGAGGGTAAAGCTGAACCACTTGCCAGAGCTTGAATAGCATTTTCATCCTGTGCAACTCTTCTTGGCCTTAGTGCTGTAAGGCTCTGATTTGCTATTTTCATGTTTCACTTCAAGAGCTTGTAACTTTTCTCCTTGCACAAAACAGTACCTCTCAAAGAGAAGGACAACCATGAGCAGAATGGCCATAAAGCATTGTGCTAGGGAAAGAGGGAGGAAAGGGGGAAGAAAAGAAAGCAGTACAGATGAGCCCGGTAAGCCAAGGAAAAATACTTTCTACTATTTGTAAGTAATTTAAACAGGGATCAATCCATTCAGAAACACACAGAACAGAAAGCATATGAATACAATAATAAACTGGACTCTAATCTGCAGGAAAAAAAAGGAGTCTCTGAAATAAAAAAGCACCAGCAAGCTGACCATAGAAATCCCAGTCACTAGTAAGACAATATGTCTGCAAGAAGCCTGTGATCTTTTTATTTCTGAACTCAAAATGTTGAGGGCACAGGACCTTTGCTTTTAGCCTGTGGGAGCTGGATAACAGCCATGAGTGAGTCAATTCCCACTGCCTATGGCTCAGGGGTTGTCTGCGGTGAGACCAGAGGAGGATGAAGTAGTTTATCCTTCTGTCTGCATCCACACAGAACACTCCTAGACAGCGCAGAGAACAACCATTTCTTAACGTCTTTTAAAACTACCAGCTGCTCAGAAAACTAAAAGCGGGGACAAAATAAATAAATAAACTGAATAGAACCGATATATGTTTCCTGTCCGTGGACACTTATCACATAAATCCTCTGATAAGAAAGCTGACAGTCTTTCTCGAAGTCCTTTTAAGCACATCCATTGTCTCATTGCACATGACAGTGGTCTCCTACAGCAAGCAAGCGCACCAAGATAATGGGCACTACCCATAACGATCATCTTGAGTATTCAATTTTGTTCAACATCATAGGCGTGTGACACACATACAGTATCTGATGGAAATATCGATATCAATAACTAATATCAGTGTTATATTTCTGCACCATACGTTCTCTAAAATTACCTTAAATCACCTCCCAGATTGTATTTCTAAGGGCTGCTTTACTTGACTCAGAAATGCGAGTTCTTCTGGAACAGATTGGAGCAGTCCTCATATACTAACTGTAATGCAAACAGTAAGGCAAACAGGAGTTCACAGCCCCTCCACTCATCCATTCCTTATCACAAGAAGACTCAACCCTGACTCATGTGCTTTCACACTGTTACAGCTCTCCCTAGCTATACAGCACAAGCAAAATTAATTTGGGAGCTCTTCAGATACTCGCCTATGTCTTTCAACATTCATTATACCCAGGGAAATAAGAACCAAATACTAAAGTACGAGGCCAAAACTTCAGCTCTATTTATCAGATAGATAGAAATCTAATGATCCATGCTGGCCACCCTTGGTATTTCTCCGCTCTTGGAGAAAAGCCTTGCTGCCCAGCATGCAATACACACCCTGCAACTAATTTAAACTAACCTTGTATTCATTTGTCACCTTCCACATAACTGATAGAGGTCTTTGCAGGCAAGTGTCTCACTACAGTTAGTTGTTCCAGCTATCCCAAGCAATGAGAGAACAGCATGATGTCAAAGAGGCAAGCCAAGCCTTCTGATACGTGATACCTCCTATTAACTATTCAGATGAAAAGATGACTTGGAAACCATCCTCCACCTTGCTACCAAAGAAAACACACTCTTGATCTAACTTGCAAAAGAAAAAAAGAAAAAAGCATATTGTTGGCTGCTTCTCTTGTCACCCCCTTCCCGTTTCTGACATGGGAAAAGAGACTGTAACCTGTCTGTGTTGTAAGTCCTTTTGATAAAGCATTATCACCAAAGTCAATCATACTCCACATACAGCGCAATTTAAATCCAAGGGACCAAGCATGGTAGCAGGACCTTTCCCACCATGGTAGGTAGGAATAACACATTGCAACAGATATTCCAGCCAAATGAGTGGACAAGACAATTTTACATCTCCAGGAGTGAAACCTGTTGAAGTCAACAACAAACCTCCTGATTATTTCAATAAAATTAAAACATTACCCTCAGGCTGAACGGGCAAACTCTGCAGGCTAGGGCTGTAGGTAACTCTGCTGGACTGTGAATACAAGTAATAGGGCCATCTATCACAGAATTTTTCTGAGAGTTTCTGTGCCCCATGAATTTCATGCTGAGCATTAAATCTGGATGAAGTTACAACCCAGAAAGAAACTTGGTAATGGCTAGAATGACGGGACTGAAACTATTTCATACAATTCAGTTTCAATTGGTTTCCACTTGAAACGATCAGTCAGGTCAAACATTATTTGAGGCACTTGTTTTACAGTTTCTTGCCTAGCATTATTACATTACTATTACTGTCTGTTTTATGGCAGCACTGAAATTTCCTGATCAGATTCAGATAGGCAGATCAAATTCAGATCCTGATCAAATACAGCAGGCATTTATAAATATATGGGAAAATGTAGACTCTGTTCTAAACAATGTTGCATTCTGGTTAACAAGAAATTTAATAACCTGCAGAACTACCTGCCCACCATCAGTTGGAAACTAAACCTGGTGTTTCTAAATTCTTTTCAATTTTTCATAATGTAAATAAAAAAATCAACTATCATGTAGCCCAACATGCAACAAAACATACATAAAACTGTCCCCCAAGACATATTTCAGTTAGATGCAATTATATCTATAAAGCAAGCACTTTCCAGCACACTTTTATTATCAGGAAGCCTGTATGGTCTGCACGCTACATGTATTACAGAGTGCTTTTCTCTGTGGTCCAGCCCAAGAAATGAGATCACTCATGCTGTTATCAAACTACTGTGTCTCTACTTGCAGTCTAAGCTATTTCTAAGATCTTCACCCTTCATTACCCAGCACCACAATAGCTAAAGTCACATCTGTTGACCTGTACATCTCCAAACCAATGGCAGGGTGAGGACATCAATAAAATATTCCTGATGGCAAATTTCACTGGCAAACTCAGTCTACAGAGGCTGCACTTGTTGGCCTTCTGTGCTCTTAGAAAGCCTATCTATTTACTCAGGCTCTTCCTGAAGGGATGGGTGGGGTGAGCACGGACTCAGTTATAATACACTCTGGGGAGTGCTCTTTTTGTCACTGTTGATATTCGGTCAAATTTTATTTAAGATTACAAATGTTTTTAATCTTTTTTATTGTTCATGCAATTTTTGTTATGATAGGCACACACACTTCAAAATGCGAATGCAAACAAGTGATCAGTTTTCACCTCTAAAACATAAAAAAAAGTGCACACTTCTGAAGATTATGTCCCTGTCAAGCTGTATTTGTCAAATGCCAGCTGTATTTCACTCAAGTCATATCTAAAAATGTGGTGAATGGTGTGGGAGGTCATTTATGGGGAAAACTAATTCCTGTAATCATTCCTTCATGATACAGTGAGAGTTGCCGGGATTCTGCTCAGACCTGCTCAAACAGAATCATTTTTATGAGAGAACAAGCAGAATTTTAGTCCAAAATGTTTATGTTTCAAAAAGATGCAGTGAGCGAAAACAGCAGATGATGCTGGAGACACGCAAACATACCATCAGAGTTCACAGTCCAATGTTGTGCATGAATGTTGTTATTAACGCTAATATTTTTCAGGTATTTCTCAATTTGACATGCACTCTTTTTTTTTACATATTGAATGCAGGAGAATGAAATGGATAAAATTAATTTATGGTTGGAAATTAAACCCAGACAAATTAAAACTGGAAGTGAAGCATATGTTTTTCATAGTGAGGATGATTACATATATTAGATATGATGGAATAGCCATCTGTTCATCTCCACATTAGGATGGATGCTTTTCTGGGATTATAGACACAGCTTGTGAATTTCCATTATTTCTTTAAGATTAGATGATACAGTGGCACCTTCTGGGACTAAATACTGCAGTCTTCCATTTAGAGAGGACATATGTCTTCTCTTCTGCTCACAGCTTGTCTCAAAACATTTTTTTTCTAATCTTCTCAATAATTCTCTGGAACTACATAAACTATATTTTCTCAGTGGGAAAATTATCCACAGAATGTATTCACACAGTTACCTGGTTACCTGGGAAAAATGAAAAGATCGACACCTTTCAATGTATTTTATTCTCATTCTTATAATTTTATACTATGGATTTTTCATAATTTTACTCATTTTCTACAGCTCCAAAGACGGATCTTTTTTAAACTAATAAAAAACAACTTATTCAAAGGGTTAGCAGAAAATATGCTTTCTGTCATTTCTGTCACTCTTAATTTCCTACTGTACCTTTAGAAGCCTACCTTGCCTAAAAATACCAAAAATATTAAATAATATGTATTTTAACAGCTAAAGAACTAAAATACTGTTTTGTCTGGAAAAATACACAGACAACATATCAGTTAAACATCTAACCTTGAAAGTGTGACAGTCATTTCTTTTTGTATGATAGAAGAACTAAGCAGGGAAAGAAAAGATCTTCCATGAGGCCCAGCTTGCCTATATTCCTCTTTTGTGTTTTATTTTCTTTGATGTTTTTGACAGTTAAAACTTTGTCCAAATGTAGGGAAGCCATAGGTGTCCTCCCTTTAACAACAGGGATCTAAAGGTGTGAGCAGGACACACAGGACAGAAAAGCACAGAGTGATGTGCAAGCCAGTAAGTGCAAAGGAAAATGGCTCCATGTTGGTATTAATGATACTTGGTGACTACCAATAATTCATGCCAAAAGTAGCCAAGGATTTTATCTACTTGCTGAAGATTGCACTTGTGCCTCTAGGGCAGATCCTGGCTTCCAAAATGAGTGGAGTCTTTTCAGTTCAGTAGCACGGGGTTCCCAATGCCTTGTCTACTTTCTTGCAGCCTCCCGCTCATGGCAACCCTGTTGTTTTGGTTTTAGATTCAAGCCCTAAAACCTAAGCCTTGTAGTTGCAGCCAGCACATAATATCACTGCATCACTCTGTTCAAAGGCAGAATGACTCATGCACGCGCCTGTATTTTTTTTTCTTGATGGCTGAAAACTGATGATCTGTTTCATAATATGAAATGCAAGCAGATTCTCCAACCACATTCAAATAACTCTGGTAAACTGCCTCAGCAATACCTCAGAGTACCTCAGCATAAATCGCAGGCAGGGCCGCTAACATGAAGGGTAAAAACCTTCAGCTACTGAAACAATGTCAAATTTGCCTCTGACATATATTATATTTAGATAAAAGCAGCTTGCTGGATAAGTCCCAGGGAAAAGCATGTAATTCTCTCAATATGTGCAGTCTATAATGCCTTGCAGTTTCACTTCATCCACAATAGATTTGACACTGACCCGTCAGGGAGCAAGGCAGTCTATTTAAAAAAAAAAAAAAGGAAAGTTAGCAGGGCAGAAACAGAAAACAGTAAATGGAGAAGCACCTTCTAGCTGATAACTATTGTTTTACTATTTTCCTAGAGGCTGAGTGAAATTCACCCCAAAATCTGTTTCTCTGGCAGATGACAAACACACAAAGAAGTGTACAGAACAAGCTTACTTTTTTCAAACTCAAAACAAGTGGGAGCAAAAACCCACATACCACTGCGGTTCATGTGGTATATATTGACCCTGTAGCAAATTGCTTTCTACTTGCTGCCACCACCTCCAGCTTCTCGTGCTTTATTGCAAATAAAATCCCAAATCATTTATGCCACATCCTTACCCAGTAATATTTCGGGCCTATGACTGTTGAGAATAATATGCATTTTGCCCAGCTGAGGCATAAGCAAGGACTTACAGAATTCGCCTCAGCACATACAATTGCTACAAAGCCAAATCATAAATTCTTTTTCTTGTGGTTTCAGGACCCTGTATTCAATAAGGCTTTCAAGGCACTTTTTAACCTCAAATTGCTAGCTTACAGAATGTATATAAAATTAAAACCCAACTCCATCTCCTTTTTTTTTTCCTTTATTATTATTTCATTGCTGACAAAATTACACCTGAGGTGACCAACTTATTAAAAAATGAGGAAGGACACTAGCATTTCTAACTTAGAAAAAGATTCCATTCCAGGTGTTGAAAATTTTGGTCTTTCAAGGAAATATGTAAAAGATTTGAGGACTAAAATCCGCATTTCCTTTTATTTCCTACCTTTAGACAAAACGACACCTCAAATGTGCTAAGCTCAAACTACAAAGTTTTGTTGCTGCAAGCGTCTTTTGTAATCCCTACAATATCCAAATCATCATCTGGGACAACTATCAGAAATCGTCAAAAAAAAAAAAAAAAAAAAAAAGTTGCAGGGGAGGGAAGAAAAGGGCCCTTGTTTTGGGGGCAATTTTCTCTTCTTACTGCTGTTATTAGATGACGCCAGGGAGGTCCTGTAGGCAGTGACGCCCAGCCCGCCAGGCAGACTGGGGGGAATCTGTGGCAAAGAGCACAGGATGCTCTCTGGCCACATGGGGAGGCACCCAAACAGGACACTGAGAGTACAAGGACATTGTTCATGGCCAACAGCAATTTTTCATATAAATATATATGCGTGTTTGCATGTGTGTGTGTGTATAAATTATCAGCCATGGAGCTGAGAAACAGTTCGTTTGGGTATTTAAAAAACAAAAGAACTCGCATCATATGCAGGACAGTTTTTGCTACACACACTGGAGTGGAAACTATGCAGTCATGAGAAAGTGGAGCTCTATCTTTCATTCAAGCACAACAGTTAAAGCATTTCAAGAGAAACTCAACTGCTGTTGAGTTTCCCTTATCTATAGCAGTGCAAGTCTTCTGATGTCACCAGCTCCCTTTACATGCAAGAGTGTTTTTGCTGAACGAAACCCTATCTCCTGCAGTTTCACCTCCCCCCAAAATGCAATTTTTTCAAACCTGCAGATGGAGCTGAACAGGGTCCCACTAGGTTCTGTACTTAGAGGAAGCATTTTGAAAGGAGTAAATGAAAGAACAGAAAGGAGGAAAAATGAAAGATTGAGCCTATTTGTTGAACAGATTTAAACAGCTTCCAGTGGAATTGTAATTGTGCCTTGGGGTTTCTTAAACTTGGGATTCGGATGCAATCATAAAGTCAGCATTTGTTACGCCTGTTTTTTTTACAGCAGCCCAGTGTTGCTGCCTCATGGTTCAGTTCCGAGGGCAGCAAGGACGTGAAGCGGGTCTTGAGGGCAAGCCCTGCTCTCGTGCGCACCCCTCAGCCAGGTGTGCACGAAACAGGGGCTCACAGTACACCTCACCACCACCCCGTGGAAGCTACAGCCGCAATAGCCCACGAGGAAATTTCAGCAAGGCTCCCCTCTGAGCCAGAGGCCAAAAGGTCTCATGGAAGGAGCCAAAAGGGGAATTAGCTTCCACTCATCTCTGCTTGGTGCCAAAATTAGCCCTGTATCTGTAGCAGATATTGTTTTCTGAAGAAAAAAAGTTCAAGCTTTTTCTTTTTTTAAAAGACTATTTCTGGTGTTATTTTTAAATACCAGAGCAGCACGCTGCATCCTCCCAAATCAGCAAACAGGAAAGAAACCATAGTTTCAGGAAAGCAGAAACCGAATGTTTATAATCTATACATGTGTTTCTAACCCAGACACGCAGTCTTTGCCCCTTCAGTTTCATCTGTTCCTCCACTTTTCACCCTGATTTCCTACTTTGACAACTTCTTTATTGCAGCACACTAGGCAATAGAGACCCTCTTAACAAATCAATACTTGCATTTCATTCCCTCCATAAAAATTAATAGGACTATTGCATTTTAAGAGCTTTATATTTTAAAAGGACATGCAAGACAATGACTATAGGTCTCACACACAGACAGCTTCTCTAGTTTCAACTTGTATTTGCTCTGTTAAGGCAATCACTAAAATTCCTTAACTCAGAAAACCACTACAATCGTTAGTATGCAAACCAATCTCAGTCACACATGCTCTAACCCATTCACCACAAGCCCCAATGCACTCACAATCAACTTCCCGCATGTATCTATTCACCATCCACGCTGCTGAAACAAGATGTGAAACTTGAGATGAAACATGGCTTTGGTTTTCTAAGATGATAGATCTTCTCAATGCGGAGAATCCCTTTTCGCCTTCATGCTTTTCCTTCACTTACCTGTTAGGTGTTGCAGAGAAAAACGAGGAACCAGGGGCCGGGAGACTACAGCGAGTGAATCCCGAAGAGAATGACAGGTACAGCATCACCTTGACTGGCATCAAGGACACCACTTGCTAAAAGCACTAGCCCTATCTCAAATTATTTCATTCATCGCCAAAACACAGGCATACCTCGGGTAGAACAGAATGCATGTTGTGGATCTGACTCTATAGCCGTAATATTGGTCTCTGATCCAAGACTGATACTGAAATTGGATATGGACTGGAACAAAAGCGGGACAGAGAAGCAGTGGGGCAGGGCAGAGGAAGGTGGAAGTGGAGATAATGGAGGGTATCCAGTATGGGACCAGTTTCACATGGCTCTCCAGCCTCCGCAGTACCACAGCCTGGAAAACCACATTCCATCACGACTGACAGGAGAGAGACTACAGGGACCATCATTATCTGGACTACACATAGGTCAGTAACTCCTTCAGCCTTGCCTGAGTTTTCACGTGAAATGACTTCAAATGGCCAGAGCTCTTTACTTTTATTGCTGTATTCATCAACAGTGTAGGTGTTAGCACGAGCCTGGCCTCTGCAAAGTGTCTGAACTCGTCTATATGTCCCAGAAGATATTTCCCAGAAGATTTCAGATGGTAACTATATTACTGTTCCTCATAGCCAGATAGGTCTCTGCCAATGTCTGCTGTAGCTTTCAGAAATACAGGGAAGTCTTGTACTGTACAAACAAAGTACAAGGTATGTATTTATTTGCACATAAGGAGCCTGGAAAAATAATTTTACCAGTCACTCAGATAATCATAGAATAATCTTTTTTGCATCCACTCTTCCCGACACCAAGTATGCAAGAGGAGGACACAGCCTTAACATGCCCCAGCAGACTAAATATTGAAATAAACAGTGCAAACAGGAAAGCGACTGAAATGTAAGAAGAGAACATGCATTTAAACAGAGTGGACTGTGAAGTCTTATGCTAACTGAAATAAACCACTTTAGGGGGGATATGACATTACAAATATGTTCAGTGCTACAACATATGGCGAATGCAAAAAAAAAAAAAAAATGAAAATCAGATGTCTGAAAGTTTTCTTGCACTGATTTTCCATACACACAAAGCAGGGATACTGTGCAGGTGGAGATATGGTTTCAAGGGCAATTCATGCCTGGTTGCTTTTAACATGGGCAAGCATCTGTCTCTTCCTCAGGTGTTTAAGAAACCAACTGTCAACAGCCAAGGTGATCAGGAGATGTTTTCAGGGAGATGGCAGAGGAATTACGAGGGCAGATGCTGTCATTTGCTAACAGGATTAGTGGCAGATACATTCCATGCATCTCTCTGAAAGCTAATCCTGACGTGTCTTTCACCTTCATGAAAGGTATAAACTCCTTCCACAAAACAGGCCTGTAAAAGGTAACATACGTCAACATGCAAGGTAACCTACGTCATTTTGAACAACCCACTAACATGGCAATGACTTGCAGACATCATATACCAACACTGTACAATTTAAACAGCTGGAAATTTGAAATGCAGCCATTGCAACTACATCCGCATAAACAGAACAAAATATTTGGACTTCAGCCTTTTAACTGGCTTTCCCTTACACTGCTCCACTGCAATCCGTATTGCAGCAGAAGATACTGGTAAGAAACTACCAAGCCACTTACACGAAGTGAAAGACTAGGGGAAGTCAGTGGAAAACAACTCTGAAATCACAACAGGTGACCAATCACATTGGAAACATGAATTAAAAACTAGAGTTCTTCAAAAGAGGCACAAAAACTTATTATGGAATCCCCAATTCCAATAAAACCTGTTTCATTTCAGATATTTACTAGCAAATGATCTAGGAGTCATGAACTATTTAAAGGACATAACAAGATAAAAACTAGTAAATCAGATAAATAACCCTTTGCTTGTCCTGAAAGTGCCCATATGTCCACGTTCTGTGGGCTTTTAGCAGGACACAAGCTCCTCAAGCTACTTTTAACCCAAGGAAACTGCTTCATAGAGACTTTGTGTGAGAATATGAGACTGCTTCTATGATGTATAGCGGCAATTATGGTGCACACTTTCATTCCCCAACAGCAGTTGCACACAGGGAGCTATAGCCATAATAGCTACAGCCGAGCAGTTCACACCGAAACCATTCTCACAATAAATTTCCCCGTGCAGATGAGCTCTTCCGGAACGGCGAGAGCTGCGTGGTATTTACCAGCTCTGCATTCACCAAAAGTTATTGATCTCTTGGTTATTAGGCAACTCTTCCACTGCCAGATAGCCATCCTTCCTGCAACCGGTCAGCCTCTCCCTAACCTTCTCAGGGCTTCATGCTCATCAGATAAAACACCCCTGCCTCGGGCTTTCAGTCCCTGTTCTTGTTGCAGCTCCAGCCCCTGGGAGAAGAAAACTATGTTCACCCTCCTCGTCCTTCTTCAGCACCTGGATTGAAAGAGAAGCTCAGAGGCTCTAACCTAGACCGGACCCACGACTGACTATTTTAAAGAAACATAAATTGAAAATGCATTGTTAAACACACGCGCAGAAAAAGATGTTTAAGCCAAGGCTTCTGGTATAATGCATTATGTTCCTACAGTGAACTCAGAGATATGGTTATTTCCCCCCGTTTTCATATTAATATTTGGCACTCACCAACTTCTTTCCATCAAAAGGTCTCAAAGCACTTTACTGTTAATTAATTCTCATAACCCCTTCTGAATTCTGCATGGCGGGTGTTTTTATTATAATACAGTTTATGAAATGAAAAAATCAAGCCATAGATGAACGCATCTGTTTTAGCCGAAACCACACGGCAGATGAGATTCTCACTTTGGCTGCGCTACTTCAGGCCTGGTCCAAACCCCGCTGAAGCTACCGGGAGCGTTCGCAGCAGCTTCCAAGGGGCGTTGTTTCAGGTACCCCGACTCCTTCCCAGGCCCATCTATAGCAGCTGCACAGCTCTGACTCCCATTACTGCGCCTGGAAGTGTGTGAAAGCCACTGGCAGAACTGATTATCCTGAGATGCTTTTTGCTGGCATACTCAACAAAGAGAGACACCTCCTCTCCTGAGCTCCCCTAGCTCTCTGCAAGCAAGTGATAGCCTGCCTCTCCTCTGTTTAATTTCTTCCGTTGCTAGGTACTTCCAAATCAGCAGTTTACATTTTAAAGGAGAGTTGTGCGTCCTGGGAAAGAGGGAAGAAAGGCTGAAAAGCTAGTTTACCTTGAGGGATGTTGCGGCCATGTCACTGTGAAAGCGCTTCCGGCGGCACTTGGCTCAGCGTGCCTCAACACGGCCTGGCACCGCTTTGAAGCACTGGGTTGTGAACTGAGATACACTCAAGTGCCTGGAAGTATGGCAAGTGGGGTTCAGAGTCCTCACCCTACCACTGGGAAATGAGGAGTTAGCTTGCTGCCAAACCTTTCTTCTTCTCGTGCTTCAACAGGTGCAAAGAGTCAGCTTGCTGAGGCCGGATTCCCGAAGCGTGATTCAGTGAGAAAATATCAGTCCAGACCATGGAGATTTTAGTCACACAGAAACTCCAGAGGAACATCACATCGGAAGGCTCTTGGGCACACCGGTCTCTCAGCCTTCCTCACTGCTACAGCATAGATGGGACGGACCTGAACATCAGCCAAGCACTCCCACCTCGACTCTTGAGGAGCGACCTCATGAGTCAAAGATGAAACATTTCCTGTCTCACTTGCGCTGCAATGCAGAGGAGCGTTTTAGGAAGCAATTAGGACTCCCAAACATCAGGACAGTATTTACACAATAGATGGACACTTAGTAATGGCACAGAGAACAGACCTTACATTTGGTCCAGGTTAGCGTGTCGTGTTATGTCTTAGTATCCTCCGTCTGGCAAGCCATGGAAACTGTGCACACAAGCACTTCAAGCCCAGTACAATTAAGAGACAATTCAATTGATCGCATTATGACAGCTCTCCCAGAATTTAAGACATGCATCCTAAAAGATATGGCCAAAAAGCAGGTACTGGGTGGAAAAATCTGTTGAATACTCTTTTGTAAATAAATAAATAAATAAATAAATAAATAAATAAATAAAAATAATAATAAAACAAAAAATTGGGACGTGAGAATGCAGTGGTGTAAACAGAACATTTGAAACGATAAACAAATAGGACAAATATTAGAGAATTTGAATTCCTGCTCACAAAGAGTGGTACCACAGCACATTCGGAAAAGATTACTGAATAAATAAGAATACTGCAATCATCTTTCTTAATGTCAAAAAGACGGATCAATTTTAGTAGAATTTGAGGTAGAAAAAGGGTCTAGGGATCAACAATTCCCCCAAACTGAAAAAATTAGCTAAGTCTGCTTTTAACTCAAGCTGGCAATTAAGATGCTTAATATGGGATTTAGAAGGCTTCTTTTGGCCCCCATCTCTGCTACAAGTTCCTGCATGAAATGCTTATACTCCCCCGTGCTTCAGTTCTCATCTGACTAATAACACACAGGAATGCTCAGTGAGGAAAAAAAAAAACCAACAACAAAAAAAAACACCCAAGCATTTGGGGGTCTCAGAGGCCAGATGAGGGGCAGTGCCTGCAGCAATAAGGTATTATAAGACCAGTAGAGCTAATGAGTAAGTCTTATTACTCTGTGCATAAACACGGGCAATTTTCTGCTCGTGAGGTGTTCTTGGATGTGCTTCTGGGTTGTTCTGACAGCTTAACGTTAAGTATGATACAGTCACATTGCATAGTGTTAGTGCATAGATATGAGTGTATACAAACACACTCCCTGGACCTTCAGTCAAACTTTGCTCAAAATAGCCCCACGAAATTACCAAAGATTCAGGGAGCTTCAGGGAAGGCCCCGCTACCTACTTTCCCATGTTACAGAGAGAGCTCTCAAACGATTTTCTCCTCCATTTTGTCTCTGCAGCAGCTTCTCCAGTTCCTTCCCCAATTTCTTTGCATGTTCCAAGTAGACCCTGTCACTCTTCACCTTACTGCATTTTAATGAGCCTCTCCATCTCCCTCCTCCACACTAGTGAGCCCTGCCTTAAATTCTCCCAAGCCTGAACGTTCCTATTACCTAAGCCTTACTATCAGCCTTTACAGGACTCAAACTCTCACTGAATTTGTGTCATGCATCCTAAGAAGTGCTGAAGGGGAAGAAGGTGGGTGCTAAACAGCAAAATCTCTGCTTACTACAATTTCGCAAAAACTGTATTTATATATATCCTTTGGGAGGACAGAAAACTCACTGGTATAAAAGCCAGGGCAGAATAGCACAGGAAGCAAGGTGCACACACAAAATTTAACAGAAACAAACGTTGTTTCACAGATCCAGATCATGTACCTTGTAAGCTCAGGGGTTATCAGCATGGGGACTGTATGACAGGCACCAAGCTGACCTTTGTCTTGTACTTGATCACTCCACAGCGGTTTGGGCGAGTTTGAAAAAAGAGAGAAGAATCCAGGAACTTGAAGTAAAGGAATTCACCCCATGGCTATCCCCAAATGACAAAAGATCAAATGCAGCTCTCAGATATACACAACACAGGAATTTTGTCCTCAGCTGGATGGGCTGCAAATTACAGCTAATGCACACACTATCAGTGGGGAACTTCACGGCCATGCAGATAAGGACTAGTGGGAATTCCAAGATAGCAATGCTGCAGTGCTACAACTTTTTAGCATGCTTGACAAGCCTTGAGGAAAACTGCACTGCCATTTACCGAGGATTTCAAAACTGCTTTTTCTGTAGGATTTGCAGCAAAGATAGCAGAGGAGCTGCACAACCCAGAAGTAAGTTCTCTGCCTTGATCTTTCCAATAAAAGTTAATGTTTAGTTAGCTCTGAAAGCCGACCTGACCTCTGCTAATTAGGCTTTGGGACTTTTTCAGATCCTGAGAAAGGAAACTGCTGATACCAAGCATCTGTCCACTCTTCTTGCAGCAGGAGGCAGATGACTAAGAGCAAGATGTACAGCACCATTTTGCACACCCAAACTGACACCGGTCATCGCCCTCCGCTGCGGATGCACAATCCTAAAAATCTCCTGCTTCACAGAATAAAGATGAGTGCTATGCAAAACTCATAAGGCTATTATTTGACACTAGATTAAAAAGCATAAAAATACTTTGGAAGAAATTTTTGAAGAAAATATGGCATAGTTGGCATACATTATATTTTGCAAAATATAGTGTAACAGTACCAACAAGGAACTCAGAAGAACAAAAGGAAAAAGGAGAGGAAGCACGTGGTAAAGGAGAGGCCACTGTTACTGGCAGGAGCTGAAGGCCAGGGACAACCTGAAAATGAAAGAAAGGGTCCCACCATGGCCATTTCAGCACGGGATGACCCACATAATTTTGGGATGGTTAAACCTACAGTATTGAAACTTGGAAAGTTCACCCATCCCATAAGCCTATTGTTGAGTTACACATTCCTCGCCAAAAAAAAAAAAAAAAAAAAAAAAGTGCAAGGCTGGTGCCAGGATGTTAATATTTGTGACGCTAAAAGCTACTTTTGTTATTACACTGAAGCAACTCCAGTAGCAAAAGTACTGCAGGTGGAATGTGGCATGCCAAGAAATTCCTTTTCAGCAACATGCATTATATTTTCACAGTTTAAAAAATCTGTAGGCAACTTGGCTATGACATACCGAACAGAAGCCAAGATCACACATCCTGCAGCGACGAGTCTCTCGGTCCCAGGGACACACCTCTAGGAGAGGCCTTCACACTTCTTAGAATATTGGGGAAGGAAAGCAAGCACACATGGACTGCTTCTGCAGGGGCTACTTTCTCTTAATTTTTTGAAATGAATGGAGGATGCATTAGGAAAAACTGAAAACTTGAAACAGATATGAAAACGATTCAGAAGTTGTAATCAAAACTGCAAACATGGAGTTAAACTCTGCAGGTTGGCATGCCAAATTCTGCTGCTGTCACTTTCTCATGAGAGTCTGAATACTTCTCATTGCTGCTTAGTCAAGGTATATAAAAAGTGGTGGATGGAAATTAAAAAAAAAAGAAAGACAACAAGGCTAGCCAAGCTTCCAACCTTCACGAAAGATTTTTGACTTTGAGGAGACAGGATCTGAATAGGAATAGGTATCAGAAAAAAAAAAAAAGAGAAAAGAAGCATCTGCAAGGGTGATGCGTGTGCCACAAAGTACTAAATCCTGACATAGTTAATGACTTCTCAGGATGGACTATCAGCTCTAAGCTGTCAAAATGACCAGCCAGGCATGATACTTCTAGCTCTTGCCTCCATCTGCTGAGCTGCACACAAGGGGCAACAGTAGCACAGCAGGTCACAAGGAAGAAGTTTCCGCTGCAATTAGAGGGGACTGTAATTCAATTTACCATCCACAGACACAGAAGGGAAGTGGTTGCGCAGCAAGATGTTGGGAATAGCCCACCTCTAGCCGTGCATCTGTACACTTTGTTTAATGTGAACTGGTTCATCCAGTCCCTACTACTGCTGCTGTTTATTTTTCTTTTCTGCTTTATTATCATCCAAGTTTATCTTTCACATCCTTTGCCTCCAGTAAGCTAACCTCAACAATAACAGGATATGTACGCTAGAATTATTTTGCTGAGAAAAACGAGGTGGGGGGGAAAAAAGTGCTTCACAAGGCATAAAATCAAAATGTTATCAATCAGAAGAAAATAAGTAACCAAGTGACAGAAAAAAAAACCCTGGGCATTTAGTCACTACTTAACCATTATTCCTCCTACAATCAAATAGCAAAATGAAGGTAGGAGGGAAGCAGGAGGGAAGGAAGCCTTCATGTTACTTTCGGTCTCCTGATGCAACACAGAGCGACTTTAAGGAGAGCCAGTGCTTGGCTCACTATTTCAGTTACCCAAGCAGAAGCTATGGAAGGAAAGAATTTAGATACCAACTTGGGCCCTCACTTCAAACTTCACTCATTGTAACTCAGTTTAGAGCCCAAAGAGCTCTATTTAAAGTTCAGGTCTGTACTGAATCCCATATTCAGCACTGTGATCTGTCTCATTTCTCAAATCCTGGAATTCTGGAATATGAACCTTCAAAGCAATCTGAAATAAAAGCAGTTGAACAATTTAAAGCATCAACTGGAAACTGCAGTTTGTGCTTTCCTTCACTGATGGATGTTTGGGAAGAGAAAAATCGGAAAGTAATACATTGGACTAAAGGGTGTTTTTTTTCTGGCAACTTTGCAGACATCTAAATGCTTTAGATGCAAACAGCTCACTTGAAAAAGTGTATTTCAATGTGCCTAGTGCTCCTTTAAAGGTGACTACAATATAGCACTGTTAGACCTGCAAAAAACTTCTGAATACCATGTGCAGTTGCGTGTCGCAGTGAGATTTTACGGCATTGCTGAGCACTTATGAGAAAGAGAAGGATGAGGGGAGGGAAAGATGGGGGGAAAAAGCCCTCCCTGACTGTCTACTTTGCAAAGGATTTGAACTGTAGAAAAGAGGAACCGTGTCAGCAAATGCCAAACCAATGCGGTACCTGCCAAACCGCACCTTATCCTTCTCAATCAGCAAAAAAATTATCCGCTGCCTGATTCCTCTTACCTCACCAATAAAGGGCTAGTTTTTTTCCCTTATTAGGACAGTGTCCATGCTGTAAAATTCTGGCTTTAATAAGTGGCTTTAACAATATGTGCTGCACATCAGCACAAAAAGAAAGCAACTAATAAAAATAAAACACAGGAGGAGAATAAAAGGGCTGAGTCCTAAATTAAAAGGGACGACATCAGCTTAGTTTGGGCTCCAAAATTTGATCATAGATTTTCTAAAATAGAGAATTAAAATTGGAATGGATAAATGTATGAAGGCTAACATTATATACATATATAATTATAATCTTGGCCCCACAGCTACTTACACATGTAAACAGCCTTACTGAAGTTAAATGGACTTTTTAAGATACACTAGTGCTTACAAGGTTCAAAACATAATTGACAGTACATGAAAACACTGCAAAGAGAGAAAAGATTTTTACTGCATTTTCTTTAACAAAAAAAAATGCAAAGGGGGTGAAAAGTTACAAAGTTGGTTAGTTCTATTTCATTTATTCAAACTATTGATGGAACTGTTTTGCTTGCTTGGGTTTTTAAATGTATGGTTTTGGATAATCTAGTTAACGGCATCTGAATTGTGGTACTCAAATGGCATAGAAAAGCACAGAGGGCCTCAAATAATAACCAAAAAAATGCCTCTGTGCTTCTGAGCGCTCCTTTTTTATTCCAAATAGGGGAAAAGGGTGCAGTAGGAGGCCTGGGACTGCAGATCTGGCAGAGAAGGGAATGGCAGGGGTATGAAAAAGCAGGATGAAGTTTTGCCACCCCCATCCCGTGCTGGTCAAATACCATTTGAGAACACCTAGGCCAACAGTGTGGCTATGGAGGAGTTATCTGGATTTAATATCTGCACTACCAGTGAATTTTCTAGTTCTGCTGAAGCAGAATAAAAAACCCTTGTCAGGGTGAAGCGATATGGAAAATGTTCAGTGTTGTTTTATTTTAATTCAGTGTGAAACAAGAAGGCTAATCTTCATGTAATCCTTTTTTTAAAAAAACTTTTTATTTTAACTTAGGTCAATTTTAAATTAAAAGAAGGGAATGTTTTATTTCACAAAAAAAAAAAAAAATACGGCAAAGCAGCAGCAGAAACTTTTTTGTTTAGAAAGTGCCAAAGAAATTGCTTTCATTTGAGAAATATAATTGTTTTCATTTCAGTGAAGCTACTCACAGAACCTGACATGAACTCCCAACCAGTTCTGGTCTGCCTAGAATACTCCCCATTTTTCTTGTTTTTGCTAAATTTACCATTCACCAAAGACAATGAACAGCTCATCTCGGGCATCTGGTTTCCCAGAGAGCAGCACCAGAGCAAGCCTAACATTCCTCGCTGCTCTTACAACTGGAACCCAGGTTTGGACAGGGAGGGCAACTGAGCTCAAGGTTTTCACAAAACTCTGCAGAGTCACTTGCTGTCTGAGAAAATGTTAGAAATTGGGTCCACACAGAGTGATGACTTCAGATTCAGGTGGATGCCCCAAACTCTCCGCACAGTTCAGTCACACGCTGTGCCCTAGGTGCCCAATGCTCTGCATCCCTCCTTCACCAAGGCAATAAGGCTGCAGAAAAACAAAGCATTTCCTTACAGACCTGTCCTTCCTCTTTCATACTGCTTTTTCCATCAAGATAGTCTCATTCAGAAAAAAAACCCCAGCTCTTCCAGTAAATTTCTTCTGACCCCTAAACACAGCTGTGAAATCTGGAACTGGACACTGGTCTGCAACAGCCACTGTTCCTGCCAGTTGGTAATCCGAACACCAAAGCCTTTGCATTTCGTTCAGGTGGTGGCAGAAATAAATTAAGAAACCTCTATGTAGATGGAGCATAGTTACCACAACGTTTAACATAAATACAGTCCACCCATAGATAAACATATTTGCATCCAAAGTGCTTACCAACCACTTTCCCAGATGCTTTGGACTTCCTTCCCACGCATCACACTAATGTGCAACTTGGGTATAAACTGCACACAGATAAACAGGTTGACTTTAAAAGGGCTGGTATTTCAAAAGTGTAAGTAAATTGCTGCCCATTTCTTGGCACATGGTAAATTTGTCACTATCGGGGAAGAGCTACTTTCAAAGGGTGTCAGGTGTTCTTAATTTTTAAATTTGGGACAAAGAGGCTTCCTAAAAGCTAACATCTTTGTGCATCTGGTCCTTACACCTCTTATTTTATCTGAGTAATGTAAAAAGGCTTTGAAAAAATGTAAGGATTTAGGCCACTGCTGTCTGGGGGACAGAAATGAAAATCATGGCAAAGAGTGAAAACTAGAAGGAAGGAAAGAGATTGCTTCAAGTGAGAATGAACAGCATCAATTTTCCAAGCAGAATTAATAAAATAGCATAATTCTATTAACACTGCTGCTGCCTATGGAGAACAGTGAGGTATCTCCTTTAATTCCTCTCTTATGCTAATAAAACTAGCCAATTCTCTGGCTTAAACATCCAGTTAAAGAACGGTAAAGATAGCCTACAATGCAAAGGCACAAACACAGCATGCTGTGAATGATTGAATTTCCAATAACAAAACTGCCCACAACATGTGAATTTTGACCAAAAGCAATATTTTTCAGGAAGAAACATTTTACCAGGTGAGCTTTCCATGGAAAATTACATAGTAAACACCAATTTTAGCCTCCAGTGCAGCAAGACGATTTAATCCCTATACGCTCACTAAGCAGCTTCTGTATTTTCAGGCTAATCCAAACGAGTCCTTGGATGTGACAACACCTTCTGCTTTTAATATTCAATGTATTAAATGCTAATGGGATATATTCAGCCATTTATCAATTAAGAAACTTCTGCAAATATTAGAAGTATACTGAGAGCACAGACAATATCTTAACCAATGTAGCTGAAACTGCCATATAAAAGGGCTATTAGAGGACATTTGCAAGAAGTTAAAAATCATATTGTCCCTCATTCAAAACAGTGAAATCACTCTCCTCTTCCTTTCTCTGGAGAATCTCCAGAGAAGTACCTTATAAAGACTTTAATACTCCTTTTCCATTGCAATCTCCTGAGAAGGCACGAGGACTAGGAATGATTACGTTATGCCTCAGCCTGGGAAGGGCAGTATTTCATCATGTGTTGGACTGAGTAATACTTTGAAAAAGCCTTTGTGGGTAATGCTAAAGGTGTCGTCTGCGCTTTTGGCCCAAGGTCACAGAGATGTTTGTTAAAAGGGAATAAATCAGTTTCCAACTTTTGGCCACTGATTTGGCCACCACTCTCAAGGTGCAGGAAACCAAGAAGACAGCAGCTAACCATGTTTTACAAAACAGAGATTAAATTGCTTTCACCCAGATAAAATTCCACCAACTCTAGTGAATCAACTTCACCTATGTAACCGTGGGTGCTAAAGCGGACGCAAGCTGGGGCATTCCTTGCAGCACTCGCCAAACACCTCAGACGTATGCAAGGCATAAAGGTAGCATGTTACTCATGCCTTCTCTTGCTTGCTTGGGGAACGGGAGGATCATCTCCCTCAGCAAAGGTATCTATGCATTTCTAGCTTTTTCAAGCAGAACAGCCAGGTGCCGACATCTAGCTAAGCTGGTCCCGGTGCAGCCCAGTGAAGAGGGTCTGAAGGTCACCACAGCACCTTCAAGCCCCACACCTGGGAGCAGCTCCCCACAGCACGGTCAAGAGTCAAGGTTTGCTTTGTTTACAGCAACCCCAGTGTCCAAATCTCAGTCACTTCTCCCTTTCCTCCCTCCCCTCACTGGCTTTTCCCTTTGCATCGGTTGCAGTGAAACTAGTTCTCTGCCTCGTAGCTCCCCGTTTCCACATGGCAGTCCCTCTAGGGCTGGCTGCCACCCTCTGTGACCATATTCAACCAAGGACCCACCACAAAGTAAACTCATTTGATGCACGCTTCGTATAATTACTATTTATTCTCTGCCATCTGAGATAATTAAGGATTTCACGATCCTGAAAAGGGTTTGTTGGAGCACCTGAGTTTCAGAAATCTCTAAGCACTCTCCCTCCAAGAGCACAGGATTTCATGCTGGAAAAGGCATCCAAAAATCTCAGGCACTTTTGAAAATCCCTCCCAAATTTTTAAGCAAAATCCTGAAAGAAATCACAGTGTTCTATAGACAGAATAGTGCCCTGCTTTCTGCCCCCCCGACATGCAAGGTGGATGAACAAAGCAACGGCACAAGACCCACATAAACCAGATAATTTCTTTGGCAATATTACACAAGCCAATTGATTTTCTTCATTTGCTTCCCTCTCATATTCAGGGCTGACTGTGCCATGTAAACTGTATTTACTTAGTGGACTAAGCAATCCAAGTTATGTGAAAACCTTCACACAAAGCATGAAACTTCTGCAATCTTCTCATTAACAGCCCTCAGCAAGTAGCACTTCCAGCACACTCTTCTAGCTACTTCTGCCTCTGAACAAAGCAATTGAAATTCTGCAGTTCGGTTCAAAAACACATAAATAATTTTTTCTTTTAGGCAATAGAGCACAGTGTAACAAAAAGAAGAGCAAACGAACCCAGTTTGCATCCAACCCTGAATTTCTCAATTCACTCAGCTTCGAAACTTGTCACACACTATTTTGCCCCCCTTTCCCATTGCCACCTTCTAACCCTTCCTACATAACACAGCAAAGCTAAAGCCACACAGATATCATAAACACACACCAAAAAAAAAAAAGGGGGGGGGGGAACTCACTTGGAAAGGCTTGACAAGTTCTGCCTGCAGTATGATCTGCTGATCATGTCCGCAGCGTATGAATCAGTGCAAACTGCTGCCAGCTCCAGGGAGCAAATGGACGGAGGATCAGGGCGTGGAGGGAGATAATAAAAATGCCATTATCCTTTCAGGCATGCGAGACTCACTGGATGCTCTTTCCACCCTACAGGTTAACCATTTGGCCGGTGCCGTAGCTCCGAAACGACACTCTCCGTTCGCCTCTTGTCAAGCTCATTATCTATCCTGTATCCTC
>VZSV01000100.1:2652686-2686029 GCA_013398735.1 Nothocercus julius
TTCTGCTATTTCTCAGTGGTAAGTCTTCTTGCAGTCTTAGAGAGTTCAGTATTCAGAAGCCATCCTATGGCTATGACATCTATTCCTCCCCTTTTTCTTCATTGTAGCTCTTATCTGTATCTGCCTGGGAGTCTGCAAATAGTGACAAAGCCAGATATTTTAATGTGTTCAGTGGTACTCATAAATAATAATTACTGAGCCATGTAAGTGAAGATATACATATATATATATTCAGAATTGAATGTGTAGTATTGGTTTTGTACATGCACATATGTAAATCATAGACACTCATGCAAACAGTTTGCATGCTTACATGGACACATTGTCATGTAGCTAATGACTTACCAGAGGACAGAGCTGTTTGCACAGACAAGTTGTGCAGGATTGGGAACATAAACTTGTACATTTAAACAAAAGAGCCTGAAGCCTTTGAAATTTTAACCATGCACAGTAAAGTACTTTCAGGTACTGACAGCCCATATAGTCCCTATACAGCATTCGGCCCTATCTGATGTCTGCTCTTAAAGAACAGGCTGTTCCTGAGCAGCACAGGCAGGAGTTTGATTTTTCTGCAGAGAGAAGTACATGGTCTCTGTCCTCAGCCCTTCAGGTATTAATATTACCCTGCTTCTCACATGGAAAAGTTACTGCTCGCATGTATGGCTGTGACGGTAAACAAAACAAACTCCAAGGCAAGTGTTAGACTGATATTCCAAGAAGCACTTCCACTGTAAATTGAACTTGATTAGAAAAACATATTTGCTGCTGTTTGCATTCTCTATCAGTTACTTTAGGGCAAAGCACAATCCAGAAATAAAGTGGCGCAGTATTTCACAGCATGATAAACTATTTCCACTAAAGCACTGCTTTTCTTTTATGTCATGTTTTGACTGCTTTCAAACAAACAGTCAGATCAGAACAACAGTCTCCGTTTAACAGCCATGCCGTAGCTGTCTTCTGGTCATTTGAAAGCTGGAGGAAACTGGAAGAGAAAAGCATTCACTAAGGGTACCTTTACTTGCCCTCCCGAAGCTCCAGCAGAGCCCCTTGTGTGACACAGGCTCTGGTGACCTCCTGCACTGAGCTGTCCTCATGGGGAACCCACGTCTCTCCAGATTACAGCACTGGGAAGGGCCATCACTTCCCCACGACCTTCCCTGTTTTCTCACGAGAGCTCACACTGTTGCGCTTTGCACATTTTCAGGGAGAGATGCCGATTCTTACAGCAATAAAAAGCAATCTATTATTTTGGCTGGCAAACTTTAAATTTTGCCATCTCTTATTGATACCTGAACAGTTACTTATTTGGAGCAGTAGTTGCAGTAACAAGAAGAGGACCCCAAGCTCAGAGGACTATGACTGGACTTATACAACCTTCTGCTTACAGTCAGGTAGTATAATATCTGCAGAATCCACAAAACTGAAAGCCATATAAGCTGCCAGTAACACAGATGCGAGTTCCTGGCACCTCAACTGTTCCTGGCAACAGTAACAAATTTCTGCAACACTTTCACAAATAGGTTTTATATAAAATTATTAACTTTATTATTAATATATTATAACAGGCATGGTCCAAACATTTTTACTCACTTCAGACTTCACCAGTGCTTCCATCCTTGCTAAGTTCCAACCTTGTAACTGTTGCAAACATTAAATATGTCACCAGAAAGAGCCCTAATGTGGTAGGTGCAATACAAGCATGGAGGATAGATGCCGAAACTAGCCAAAACAGTCTATAGCCTTAATTCTACCACTGAATTAGCACGGGTGGAAATCTAATCCAAGGCTCCTTAACATACATGCTATAAAGCAACAGTAAAGTAAGTCCATCGTGGGACCTGTTCACCCTCACCTGCCATCATGTATCGGGGACGGCATGCATCGCGCTGCTTCAATTTGAAGCTGGACTTGGCTTCGGATTTGATCATTCTCTGCTGGAATAATTTATTTCCGCGTGTGTGCAGGCACACACAAACACACAATTCTGGAAAGAGAAGAACGTTTTCTGCTGGGCCAACTTATAGAGGCATTCCTGTACCAAAAGCTTCTGTCTTTTTATGCTCTGAATTTTAGTGGTGAGCAAGATCCAAGACCAGATTGGGATCTCGACTTCACAAACAACCCAATAAACTCAGAGAGCAGGACTATCAGAATTCCACTGAAGGCACTGACTGTTCAACAGCTTATGCCACTTGAACTGCTCGGAGGTATTCGAAAAGCAAACCTAGGCTGGAAGTACTCCGTTGGGAGTTTCCTTTTCCCTAAACTGAGTTTAAAATTATGAAGTTGGAGCCACAGAACAGGCCCCCTCTTCATGCAGGTTGATGATCCCTTAGATCCCTGGCTGACTGCACTGCTCATTTTTAATATCTGGTAATGGCCCTTAGGTATTTTGGAATAGGCTTTATTTCACTAGCTATGCAGGGATTACAATCAAACCGGATGCTCTCAAGAACTCTCAGAGAGCAAACAGTGTCAGTTTATTTAATAACTTTCAAAGTGAAACTAAAATCTTGTCCAAATCATGTCTCCTCTGATTTAATTAAAGTACACCACACATACTGCACTGCTCTGTTAATCATTAACAAAGTTAATTGAAGACAGAAGATCATTCTTTTCTTTCTTCAAAAGCTTCCAGCCAGTGGAAAACTTCAAAAAAAAAATCCAAAAAAAGATCAGTACAGTATGATTTTTGTTAGAATGGTCAATACGTCAATATGTTTTTTCCCCTTCTTCTGTATTTCTGATTCCTACAGGAATGCATATTAAAAGGGGGGGAGGGTTGCTGTGCTTTTCTTTTTTTCCCTTGGCAAAATACCTTTCCCAAATTTTCTAAATATTGCCTCGTCTTTGCGTCAATATGACGGTCATTGGGTTTGATAGGAATCAGATTGGTGAGCCCCCACAAAAATGCTTTAGAAATTAGGGGCTAGTTATACCTTCAATTCAATTGAAGTCTGCTTTCACAAACTGGCAAGGAGTGGGTCTGAACTGTCTCCACTATCCCTTTGCCTCTGTGGTTCACCAGCACAGCTCCTTCAGAACACTCATCTCTGTCCTAGCTTTTGGACTCACTCAGAATTCCCATTGCTGGGCAAATCTCATTAGCTCTTCTTTCCCAAACTACTGTGCTTTCCAAGATGACCTAGAAAGCCATGAAACTTATGCTCCCAATGCAAACCTTTCCAATTTCTTCTGGAGAGGAAAAAAGCAGAAAATTAAACAGCATTAAAAGTATTGCACTTTCTGGACTATTCAAGAAACAGGATGCATCCAACTTCTATTTTTTCCTAACATTTCTCCCGTTTTGAAGGAGATCTTAAAAACAACAACAACAAAAAGGTTTCTTCCTTCAGGTCTTAGGAAATCTAAATAAAAAAGCTTCCACTCTCACGGGTAGAGTTGCTATCTAATGGGATTTCCCTCTTGAAAGCAACAAAGGGTCAAGGCTGAACACTTCCACAGGGCCTGTTAGCACAGATCAGGTCAGCGCTCCAGCCAGGCTGCATTCCTGCCTCCAGCTCATGCCTAATGGTTTAGAGGAAAGCACCGGGAAAAGAAAAAAGGCAAAGCTTGCTGCACCTGGGCCACTGAGCAAAGCTCTACATCCAAGGCAAAATCCCTCTCTGCCCCCTGCAAGCAGGCAGCTGGGGCTCTGCCAGTTGCAGGCACTACAGTGTGCACTGCAGTGTCCTTAAAAAAAAATCAACTTATTGTAGGGTAATATACAGAAAAGGATATCGAGGAATCAAAATGAAATCATATTAAAGGCTCGGTTTTTGCATCACAGTATGTGCATCAGTGCCTAACGGTCTCGAGGATTAGAGAGTCCAGCACAGCAAGAGTGTTTCCTTTTTCCTTCTTTATTTCTCCACTTACCCAACTGCTAAGAGGATAGCACCACAGTACTATCATAATCTATCATAATTCAGTGACAACTGCATGGCAAAAACTCGTCTAGGGATAGTGCAGCTAATTCCTGGCCTCTCCTAGGTCATACCTTACACTGTCAGCACAGGCAAGGTCTCAGCAAAGGCCATGATTTCTTCCCATGTGCTAAGAAGCAGGCTCATCCTGTGCTGCCTGCAAAAGAACAGCCCAAATCTGCTTAAGGTTTTAGCATGGGCTCTCAATCTCATCCACACTTCCCAGGTGGAAAAACTGGTGGCAAACAGCAGCCCAGGCCTAGCTCTTCCTAAGCACAGTCAGCACCCCAGTGCCAGCCTGGAACAGCCTGTATGAATAGGAAGCCCTTCACCACCAGACCAGGAGTTTCGCATCTGCACAGCTCGCCAGCTGGGTAACAGTGTGGGAAAAGCCTCTTGGATCCCAACTTCCTCTCAGCACACACAAGTGTGCTCAAGCCCCACATCGTGTGTACGTAGCCTTGGCTTCCCACTGACAGCCCAGGACTGTGAGCCGCTCAAGGAAGCAGGCCCGTGGGAAGGAGGAGGAGAAGCAGCTGTGGTCCCTCTCGCTGTACATGCTTGTTTTGTTATTTTTCTAGGCCTGCTTGGGTCTTCGTGTTTAAACATCTTATATGCTAAGGTATCCATGAAGAAAGGCATCTGCAAACAAATGCTGTGTCTGTGCAGCATTCAGTATTTGAAGACAGAGATTGTCTCAATTCTTCATGGACTTAGAAAATCTCATCCAGTCCATCAGTCCAGTGACCATGAGGGCTGAAATGCTGACAAACTGTAGACTTGGAACCTCTGCATTTTGCTCTGTCATAGGAGGGTTCCCCCACCTAAAAATCTGCCTATCTTCAAGACACGGAAGATTTCTTAATATTGCTTAAAGAGATGGCTATACTCATGTGATAAGTGTTGCCTCAAACCACCCAAGCAGGGATGGCGTGGCATACATTCCTCTCTCCTTGTCTTCCATAAAGGTATCACAGAAGTTTGGACAAGGACTTTAACCATGTGATAAGGTTAGTATCTAAGCAGTTTCCCTGCCAGTGGGAAAACAGAGTAAGAAAAGCCTCACAGACCTGATACTGGGCAAAGCAAATATATGTGTCGGTCTGTGTTTATAAGCCTTTGTAACTTGAGATTGAATTCTGTAAATATATTCTTTTATTTATTGCCATAATGTAGCTCCATTACTGGGTTTTTGTTTTGTTCTGTTTTGTTCAGTGAAGCTGGGAATACCAAAGTATTACATTCTCATAGGCTTTAAAACCCAACTACCAGAGGACTCTCACAAGGACCAACATCCCTGTAAAATTCTCCTGAATCTCCAAATGGTAACTCCCCACATTGCTCTTGGTTTGGGTATGAAGAGATGAGTTCCCCATGAAGCAGAAAAGATTTGATTCGCTACAAGGTGGTGGAGAAAAGGCCTGAAACTCAGCTGTTCCCTGGGCATGTGAAAAATAACCCCTTTGCCATTACTGAATATGAGAAGAGCCCTTCCAGTCCTCCTTGGATGGGGGATCTTCACATTCTCTGCAATTTGCACTAACCAGTAGAGGACAACAGTCTCTCTTTTCCATTCTGTTCCTTATTTTAAGATGGAACCATCATAACTTCCTTAACAGAAATTTGAACTTTTCCACAAAATAGCTCACAAACTTGTTTTCAAGAAGATTTAAATAAAGTAGCTATCAAAAGAGCTACTAGCAGTCCAGCTTGTGTAGAGTAATATTGGCCTCTGGCTAAAAAGAAAAATCATGTTAATTTTTAAATGTCAGAACTCCCTCCAGATCGCAAAAAGCTGCAACCTTATTTCTAAAGCTATGGCCATGGTTCCATAACATTTTGTGCACTGAGAGAAAGCTTCAAAACATTGCATTTTATGAATAAACTTCAAGTACTGGAAGGGTTCCAGGAATTCTTTTTCCATGTGCTCTTACAGGATTTAGAACTTCTATAGAGATTAATGCACATGCAGTATTACAACCTTCTTCCTAAAATAAGTCATTATAATAGGAGCTTACCCTTCCAGTCTAAACAACTTATGTTTTGAAAGTGAACATTTTTCTGTCACTCCAGAATGCAAGCAAGTGTAGACAAATCCATTAAGGGACCATTTTCGCATTTACAATGGGACAAAAATGCCATGTATAATATGGCAATGTTCCAAACAAAAAGCATGTTAATCAAAAAGCATTTTCAATTAAGAAAAATTTTGCAGAATTACAAACACTATGTTTTTATCCAGAAAACTTGTAGTCTGCTTCCCACTCACCATTCTAGGTTTTCACAGAAATAATCACAATCACATCTCACTAAAATGGCTTAAGTGTTTAAATTCAGTAAAAATTATGAAAATTATTAAAATATTGTTTCTAATAAATATTTCAAAAGACTACAGCTGAAAGAAAATGGAAGTATTTTCGCAAACTTGGCAGCATTTCAGACTTGTAATATCTCAGAACAATTGTTTTTCACAAAAAAAAAGGTTTTTAGCTTTTTCAGCCTATGCTCATTTGTTTGCACTTAAGCTGCAGTGAAATTCTGAGTTTAAAACTAAGCAAAGACCTTACATTTTGGCCCTATAGAAGTAGGAAAATTCAATCAGCTTCAAATGCCAAAGTAGGGACTAAAAGACGAATGGAAGCATTAACCCGAATTCATCACACCCTGCCAACAATTTAGCTGACCCACTATTGATGAGATGTACTGCGATAGAACTTAGCTCTTTTTTAATGTTGAGGATCTTGAGAAGAACATTAGAGGCTCTTATAAACTACATGCTATCTCAGCAAGGGCTCTGAAAGCCTCCAAGCCTCCAAACAAGAGCCCTTGGCTCTCTCAACGCCTTCAGAAAGGTTAAGGAAAGCCAAGATACATAGCTCCGATACACTCATTAAAACCTCTGATACGCTCATTAAAACCTCTGAGGACATTGATACTTGTGCAGAGTACACTGTGCAATCAAAGCCAAATGCTCCCCCTTGACCACAGAAGGGACCAACAGCAGGTCCATCCTCTTGCTTTGGCCAAAGACAGACTCCCTCTGCATTATACATCGGGACATTTTAATGAACATATCTAGCACTAGTGATTTTACACCCAGCAGTCAGCCTGGGCCAGATCTGAGCCCAAAGAATGGTGAACAGCAAACATTAAGAACACAAAAAACTGTATACGAAAGAAACAAGCACAGCGTGATAATGTGACAGTATTTTATTCCTATGAGTATTATTGCTGAACAAAATTCCTTTCCAAAACCCGTCTTTGTCCACACCCTTCCATTTGATTCCCAAATACATTTACAGTGATCCAATTTGCAAAATTAAAATCTAGACAATATATCTCTCAAATAGTCCAATCAAATTATATGATGTTTTCTTTCTCCATTTCTCCTTAGGAGGAAGAATATGAGTCATAATTCCTAGGCTTGAAAATCTTTTAACATTTACTCTTTTATAATAGGGACTATTGTTGAAACTCTAAAACATTTTTCTGTTATTTTTCCCTTTATAATCTTTCTAGAAGAAAACCTCATCTATGATAAGATGAGTGACACAGAATTTGAAGGGATACAAAATTTTCTGGAAAGCCTCATGAGAAATTGATTCAACTGGGAAGATAAGCATTATCCTCAACCGTGAACTGGCTACTCCTGATGCACATGACAAGGCTTAAGAGGTTAAATGTAGTTCTGAGAAGTGTACGGTGCGTTTTTGTTTTTAGAAACTACATTTAATTGAAATGCAAGATAAAGAAAACTATCCTTTGATGATCAGGGTCTGGCTTTAGGCATTTTCTTATCAAGATGGCCACGTTCAGAACCCACCCACCAACATACCAGAAACCACAGTTGGCAAATGTTACAAGCAAAGGCATTTCCTGAGTTCTGACTTTCTAGCTGAGGGCCAGATGCTTCGCGATCCTTCCTTAATGCACAGTTAAAGGAGTGGGTGTACAGAGCCTTGCCCAATCTTGCATGGTCTATGTAAAGGCCATGCAGCATCCCAGACATATGCTCTGAATCAAACAAGGTTGTCTGCTCCTCTTTTCTCAGGATTTTCCTGTGTTCAGTGAAGAGGGGGCCAAAGGACAACTTTTTTCTACCCATTACTTTATAAGCTACAGTTTATAAACTAGACCAGGTCAATTTAGTAGCAATTATTGTGGTCTCTCCACCTGCATCATGTGCCCAAACAGCACTGTGAAAAGAACACCAAACATTATCTAAAAAAATATATAACGTTTACCAATGGCTGGAGAGGCTACAGACCATTGTGGTTTTCTTCTAACCTACAGCATGGACTACCTACACCACTTCCAACATGTTACTTCAAGCTTTCTCTCCATTGTCCTCAATATATTTTTCATAATTACCTATGTGAAATTCTCCCCAAAACACTTACCACTCTTGGAAGCCAAAAATTGTTTCAGAAATAGGAATTAGAACCTTATAAAATGTTTCTCTGTCTAAAAATTTCTACAGACTAGAATTCTTAAAGTTATGAAAAATATTCAGTTCCTGCTCAACCAAACAACAATCCCAAAACAAAACAAGAACAGACTCGCAATTTGCAGCCTGCTAGTAAAAAATGAAGAAGGATAGGCTTTTTTTTTTCTTTTTTTCACCCGTAGAGATGAGGTACACTAAGCTTATTTACAATTTGCATATTCAGCTGTTAGGAAGATCAGATATAATTCTGCACTGTGGCTGACTCAAAATATAGCAGGCTCTTTTTATGTACATAAATTCTTCCATGCTTATAACACCAGCATTTGCAGATACAATCCATATTGCTCTCTGTCAGTCTGGGATATGCCCTTGTACATGCCCATCTATAAAAATCAGACACTTCCTCAGGGAGTGGCAGAAAAACATATGTTATCGTAAGAAAACCCCTTCATCAGTGCAGATTCAGATTCCCAGAGCATCCTATCTCAGGCCTGTGCTTCAGAGTCCTTTGCTACTTTCAAAACCCAAAGACACGCAACATGACAGGTTGGAAGGAATCACTAGTAACATGGAAGGTCACAGCTGCAGACACAATTCTTATAACACCTGCCTTTCTATGGCAGTATCAATTAAGGCAGTTCTTTCCTACAAGTTAGCCCAACTCAACAGCTTTTTTTTTTCCAGTAGATTTTAGGGTTTACAAATAGTATACTCTAAACTGTGGCAGACTGATGTTTTCATTCCAAATGTAGAAAGCCAAACAGATTCTTTAAAAATATAATCAAACTTCCTGAATGGAATCTAAAGACTCCACACAGAAGAAAAACTTTCCTTTGGTCCCATCTTTTGAGGGCATCCAGAAACCCAAGGGCTGTGGCTGCATATGGTCACAGCCAAGCAGAAAACTCTAAAGGGAACTCTCTGTGATAAAGAGGACACTATTATGTCCTATACTTGTGCCTAACTTGTCCAAGTGTCCTCAGTTGTGGGCGCAGTGCTACTGAATCAAGAACAAAAGAAAAAGGACCAAGATCTGAACAATAAGAATAATCTGACACACATCTTTGTTGAAAGCCAGTCCACCTGCCTTCTCATAAGAAACTGAGATGTGCCTCGTACATTCAGACATGATCTGAATTTTTACTGCTCTTTGCATCTGTGACAGGAAAGGGCCTCATCACCCACAAATACGCACATCTACTCAAATATAGCCAGAAATGGTACAATGAGGGCAGTCACAGGTAGATAAAGTTCTTCTGTTTTGGGTGATACATTATCACCTTCTCTGTAGTCAGCCAAAAACAGCAAAGTATTTTAGTCTTTTCAATGGCCCATTTTTCCACCAAATGCAGTCATTTTTCTCTGCCTGTTTAAGCAGGTGCTACTGACTATGAAGAGCAACAGTGAAGAAAGTAGTTCCAATTTGATTTATATTCCAGTGGTGCCAAATTGCAGTTGTAGTAATCAGGAGCCCCATTTTTTTCTGCATTGGCCTATTTGAGTCACAGTTTAAATCAACTGTGCTCCTCTAGCTATTTAACCGGGCAACCAAATGCAGATTCCAAGCAATCACTTGTGATTGCTGCCTCCAAATGGTGAACAAACATCACCTGGTGACTCTATTGTCCCTGGAGCTGGATGACAAATGCATCTAGGACAAACAGTCTGAGACATGCACCCAAACCTAGCATCTCAAATCGCTGATTGAGTTCATTTCTTTCTTGTATCAGCACCAGAAAAAAAATATCATCCATGACAACTACAAGTTTGTTGATCATACACTAAGTTGTTGGAGACCAGTCTGCTTTCCCCTTGCTCTTTGGGCTCTTCTTGGCTAAAGTCTTAGCCAAACAGTACAAGTTACAATGGACAGGCAGATATTAATTTCACCTTTTCACACACATGCATCTGCCCTATACTGATCTTGGCTTCAGAAGGTTTATAACATGGAAAAATAGGAAGCAAGAGTGAAACAAAGATGCTTTAAGTGCTAGCAAAACATTCGTACTCAAGCTTTCAATCATGCCCTTTAAAGTCATTATTTTAAAAATGTTTATGCAGCAGAAGCATTTCTCCTACACATAAAAATTCTTGAAAAACAGGAAGAGGAAATCAATGCTTCCTTAGAAATTAACCACTGCTCACACAGTCTTGAGTCTGTTACTGTGATACTCTACTGTGCCTTTACCTTTGTCCATACTCAAAAGATCCTGCTACCCACGAGTTCCAAAGGGAGAGTAAACACAAGCATTTTTTAAATAATTTCAAATAACCATCCCATTACACAGATAATAAGCAAACAAATGTAGTCACAAAGATTTTTTCCAAGATTTAACTCAGGACTCGAAAATATGTGCAATCTTTTACCAATGCGATATGGTGGCATAGCCAAACACCCCTTCAACAGAGATCACTCAGCACCGTCTGTTTTGTCCTGACAGTGCTTCTCCTCTTCAGGGATTTCCAGTCACTGCACAGCCTGCCATTGTCTTGCTATATTATTGGGAAGACAACCTCCATTCTTTCATCTGTCCTTGCACAACCATGATGTTCTAAAGATCACCTGCCTCGATGTTTTCTTTCAGTAGGATTAAATAGCACCTCTTTTGATGCAAACAAGGCTAAACCTTAACTCTTGCCTTCTGTAGCTTTCCATCAGAAATGCAAAGGCAGTACTTCAAAAGCACTCAGTCCCCCAGACAGCACAGCTCTTCAAAAACCTCTTAAATCTGGCTGATGGCAAAGCGTGTGGACATGTGCAAGCTTTCACCCACATGGGTGGGTTAGACGCCTTCATGGGAGGCATTGGAGCCATCCTTATCCACGGAAAAATGCTGATGGCAATCTGCCATTTCACAACACCCTGCAATCCAAAGGTGCACATGTTTTACCCATGCCTACCTCTGCTTCTAAAGTACTGTTTTTCTTTTTTTTTTTTTAACCAGAGTGAAAACTTCTTAACTGTGCTGGAGGGACCACTGCATCTTGGCAGTGGTGATGCTACGGACTGTAGTGATAACAATATTGGCCATTAGAACTCATCCTAAGGGATAACATTCTCTGAGTTAGAGACTTCTCCTTTCCTCTATCCATCAGGCACAGAAAAATGACTAGAATAGAAATGAATACCCCATATTAGTTTTATCAACTCTTAGTAGCCTCTAATTGCTTCTGAAGAAAACAGAAGGTCTGACCAAGCAGGGGCTATGTTTGGGGGGCTTCTATTTGTCTGCTTTAAGGAGTAGTTATGTGAGCATGCCTGTCATGAAAACGAAGGGAAATTAAAACCTCATGCAGCTTTCCTAATGACAATGTTCCCATGCAATCATGCCCTGCATTCACTTCATGGAGGGGAGCCCATAAGCAGCAGGGGACTCGACACGGCTTTTTGTTTACAATGTTCATTTCACTATTGAGGACTCAGCTGTATTTTCTTGTCCAGAGCAACACGTCTCACTTGAACAAGATGTCCCTTTAGCAACACATCCTTCTTTCAGCGAAACTTCACTAAATTTGTTGTCCTGTTACCTAAGAAGAGTTGCTTAGAAGCTCACAGTTTTCAAAGACAAAATGCACTTCCAATTTCTCTGGATAGAGGGAAAATAATAGCTAATACAGAAGAGTATAAAAGACGAAAATGAAATATTGTGAGTTGTACAGGTTGTCAGACAGCAAGTCAGTTTGAGGACTATTCCTCTACCCACAGTTAAAGGAGCATTAAAGGTCTTCCTCTCATGTGAATAATTCCTGTGAGGATGACCGCAAACTGAAAATGGGGGCTTTGTGGTGGCTAAGAAACCAGTGGGAAGGAAGTAGAGGGAATGTAAAGAATGAAAGCACAAAACACCTCCAAAAGGACCTTTTGCCCCTGTAGATATGTGTCTTTCTAATTGCAGGTCACCTTGGATTCAGAATCCCTAAGAGCATGTGCAAAGCAGCCGTTATCAGCTAAATTCTGCAGTTACAACATTATCCCTTACTGTATGCTCCGAGAGAAGGATCCACGTCTTTCATGTGTACTTCACAACTAAAAAATTTAAGATACAAAAAGTACAGTGGGCCTAAAAATGGCGTCATCTTTTGTGGATCAAAAATTTCACAGATTGTGTGCACAGTAGCAAAATCCTGAAAAAAAAACAAAAAAAAACCAAAACCCTCTGATAGGGCATTTTCATTTCCATGAGTGCAATCCTACTAAGTGAGACAGATTCTGAGTACCGTGACCTTGAAACTTATGTAACTGCAGTCTGGGAGAGATTTTATTGTTGAAAAAAAAAAAACTTAATGTAAAAAAAAAAAGTTAATAATGTTCATGACAGAAGGGGAAATTTGATCTAGTCACATTCTAGACAACAGAGAGAGAAAAGCAATATAGTAAAATTGAATATAGCCACAGTTTCCTCAGATAAGAAAGACAAGGTAACTGTGAAAGAAATCATTTGACTAAATCCCATAAACAGAGAATGTGAGAAACTTAGTGGTCTCCAGCCAGGCTTTAGTGGAGGCATTATATCTGGCACCACTGCAAGCTACCTCAGCAAAGTTGTCTCTCAGTCAGGGCTATAACACATACAGAAAACTGCCATTCATGATGTCTTTGCCCTTGACTTGGGAGTAGAGAAGTCTACATGGCTGTGATCCATCACCCTTCTCGGTACTGTTCTCTAATGGCTCCTGGCTTCCCCACTGGAAGAATGTGCCCGATACTGGCCCTAGGGTAAGGAATAAAATGATTCCTGTGGCCAGCTGCTTGCAGCCGCTTCTTCCCCACCTTTGCAGCCCTGGGCAGGAGGTGTCCCAAGTCTTCAGATGTACTCCCCCATGCTCGTTCCCAGATGGATCATTGATACCCTTCTGTGAAGACCTTCCAAGACTACCGTAATCTGCAGAGGACAGCTCATCAATTGACTTTGTGTAGAGCACCCTAGTACCATCCTTGAGATACACCACAAACAGTTTCTCAAAAGGGACCTAGATCAGCACCCAGCATCCAGTCATCAGGCAACAAGCACATTTCGTTAATGTTTATATAGCCCTGACAGTCATGTTTTTTATTTAGTAGTTATTTGATATTCTGTGGTCTTCGGGCGAACAACTTTACCTCGTTGACTCTACAGGTCTTTCAAATCAAGGTGCAGTCTGCACTGAAAAGCTTTTGCTGTAGTTTTTCTGTCCTCCAAATGTTTTCTCTCTCCTCACCATTCATACATGGAGTGGTCTACACGGCTGCCACTCCCTACCTCAAACAGAGCAACGCTTCAAAACTTCAGGGTCCTTGTATGCATCTGCATACATATGAATTTGGCAAATGTAATAGCCAAATTTAACAATAACATGAGCTGCTAAAAACACAAATGCAATTTCCATTAAGTTAACAGCAACAAACAAAAATCTAGGCTCCCTCTTTAGTCAACAGAGCGAAAAGAGGATTTCTTACCCTACAAATGTGCTTAATTCCCATTAACCCTGTCTGCATGTCTCAGTCTCTTTTGATAATAAAATCACAGTTAAGTTACCTTGGTGTTAAAAAAAATAAATAAATAAAGCAGCCTGACTAGACTGCACAACTGTTTGCAGATAACTGTGAAGCACTTCTCTCAACTTCTCTCAAAGGCTGTATCTCAAATTACATCAGCTTATACCTACTGTGAATTTAGCCCACAGTCTGCATAACACTTCCTCTCAGGCTAACACACTACTTGATTAGAAACATGAAATAAAATTATTTATTGATTTGTGTGGGAATAGGGTTTGCTGGGGGCTACATCTTGCAAGCACATTTTGGCATGTCTTTTTTTTTTTTCTTTTAGCCCAGCATTAACACAAGCGTTGGTACAAGTAGCAACTCACACAAACTTGCCAAAAAAGTGGAATATTTTCTGTGGGAGTATAAAGTAGATTGGCCACTGTTATTCTAACAAGCGCATTGGTTCCATGTGCTAGAGAAATGAAGTGCTCATTCATTACCCAATTTGCGGTGACAGCCTAGTGAGATATCTCGTTTACATTCTGATAGCCACACGAAATGAACTGAATTCCCACACAGTCACAAAAGGCCAAAGTTAGCATTTTGCTTTAAAAAAAAATAATAAACTCATAGAGCAGATTGGCTGTAACCTTGAACCCTAAAGGAAATGAGAATAGAAGGAGCAAGCAAAGCACACATCATAAGAGGGGGTGGGGAAAAACTAATGGCACCAGGAATGGAAAATGTGGGCATTAAAAGAATTTCCTATTCTAAACAATCTGCAAAGTTAAAAATACCTTCTCCTGAGATTATCCACAGCATTAATACTCACCACGGCTATTTATAGCTGTCTGGTAGCCTATGACAAAGATTTTTATTCCAACAAAGGAGCTGTATATGAATGCAGAACCTGTTTAAAGAACTATTAAAATGGAAAATAAACCACTCTTGCGTCAGCTAGCTATATTAGTATCTGTTTCCAGTGCAGTCTAAACACTGCTTTCCTGGATGCTGACAATTGAGTACTGGAGGCTAAAGGCGGAGAAAATACCCTCGTGCTGTTTATCACAAGCCAATGGACCCACTGTCATAGAGGCAAACACCCAAACCAGGGAGATGCTGAGCTGAAATGCAGAAGGTCTAGGTTGTTCAGCACCTCCACGGGAGCCTTGGGGCTCCAGGGCAGCCAAGCGCCCTGAGTAGGGAAGAGCCGGAGGAAGCAGGGGATGTTCACGCTGGGGCCCCGAACATGCCATGCACTGCTGGGAACCCAACGGGGACTTGCCCGAGCTGTAGCAGAAGTCACAAGGAACGGTTTCCCAGGAACTCACCAGAGAGGAGACACTTAATAAATAAATAAATAAATAAATAAAGCTATGCTTTTTCTCAACCCATTCTACTTAGAAATCTGTTTTTGCAAGTGATGGTATTTTGGGGAGGGAAAAATGTGTTTTTAAGTAAGGATACCTTGCAGCCACTGACGGTGTTATGAACCTTGAGTGACATTTTCAAGAGTGGACACAGATCAGCTTCTTCAGAGTCCAATTAGAAACCACTGGAGATTTGGAGATTTCAAAGGAACATTTCAAGACCTCCTTTCAGTGCAACACTTGGATAAAATTTCCTCATAGTTACACAGTTAATTACACAGTTTGATTATGCTAGCTATAATTACCTGGCTTTTACCATATATTCTGTCACCACTTGTCTTTCTATCAGCCATACTCACCTAATGCTAACTCATTGGACTGCAAGAATTTAGGAGAAACGATGCTTCTCTTTAACGCATAGGTACAAAGGATCTGAACACAAAATGTAAGTTCGGATCACCAAATTCAAGTAATATATATTTTTCAGCTCAGGTTTAATTTGTCTTGGATTTGGTTACTTCAAATAAAATTAAGATTTGAATTATAGAACTTTAAAGCAATGATTTCAACCGTTTCAGTTCAAGAATAACAGCTTAAACTAATTTTGAGTTCAGGTTCTTTTCAAAACTTTGATGCTATTCTCCAACTTGTAGATGCATCTAGACCTGAAATAGTACTGATTCAAAGTTAAGCATGCCTAATCAAAAAAGAGAGTCTGGTAAGGATGCTTTAGCTACTGCAAATGAAAGCACCTAAGCAGCCAAGTGATTCAAACTGCAGCAAGAAATGTTCCTCAGCAAAAACATCCAGCCCATGCGCCCCTGCAAAAGTGAGCATTTATCCTGTTCATTATTTGCCCTCAGAACTTGCTGTTCAGAGTTCAGTAACAATAAGCAAGGCCACTATCCCTATTTCTTAATGAAATAATTTCACCATTTCTGAGAGTTTTCTCCATCTGGAGAAAACTAGTGCTGCTCATTGTTGCCTTGCAGGAAATGTAGACCTCTCCTTCCTCCCTCTCTTGACATTTTATTGGTAAAAAATGATAACTTTTATAATCTTCAGTCTTCTAGCTTCCAGACAGTCACTGAAAACCTCTACCAACACAGGCTTTCATGAAAAACATTTTGTTTTGTAAGAATGAAGTCAATATGGCTTTTGTCCACATAAGGAATAACAAGGAGTCTTTGCCTTCCTGAAAGATAAGACTCTCCTCACTTGTATGTAACACTATGTGGAAGCAGAGGAGATTTAGCACAGCAAAATAAACTGTTTTGAGACATGGAATCTTAATGGTAGTTTAATCTATTGCACACAGTTCAGCAACGTAACGAGGAGCCTATAAACCACACAAATGCTACAGTCTGACATCCACATTTCAGTCATAGTATATGGTTTTAGACAAAGCAAAGCCCATAGCTGGATAGTACAGTACATTCTGTTCTACCAATGGCAACTCAACATCATCATCTACATCTGACTCTCATTCTTCTGGTATCCAGGATTATGGTTTTTGGAACAGGATAATAACTATTATCCCACCCCTTCCCCAATTCTGTGGTCAGCAGCTCACCACTCGTAGCATACTTAATTGATAAATAATGGGGAGTGGAGATAGGGAGGAGGCGGTCTAGCAAATGGCATTGAATTACATAAGTGACTTATTTTTTTCCTGAAAGTCTTAATTTATTATGTGTTCACAACACTCAATAAATCTGGCCTAAACTACCACGTTCCATTGCACAAACATGGTTGCAAGCAGTAATGTCTTCTGAAACCTACCCTATTTTCAATTAAAAGTGACGTTGCCTTAGTTTATGAGACGCCCAAAATACCGCTTGTAGGCAAACTGCAGGCAAGGTTACTCTGTAGGGCTACTCCCAGGTGCACTCTGCTCTACATAGGCAATGTGGTCCAGAGGCCGAGATGCAGGTCTATTCCCAAGTCTGCAACTCAGTGATTAAAGATGGAGCTTGAGGTGAAATGTGTTATGACAGCCTAAACCTTTGATGACAAAGGCACATTTACAAGAAACAAGAACATGGTTCTGGTTTAATAAAATAAAATATATAAAAAATAAAAATGTAAAAATAATAATCATATATCACCACAGATGCTATCCCAGATAGTGAATCCAGTTCACAATCCAGTTCACAGAAACTTACCTTCACTCAAAGGGTCTGGTATTATTCCTGCCCTATTTTCCAACTGCTTTCCCCAAAAAAGATCAGCATCATGTTTGCTAGTTTTGGCCGGAACAGATCTCCAGATGTCTTCCCCGTCCTTCTCTCACACAGACACTCTGCAATGCATTACAGTGCTCTATCCACTGGCCATTCAAGCCATGATTAAAAGCTGGAACCAAAGTGTAACAGATACTGCAACCTATCCTTAAACAAAAGATACACTAGATGAAATGCCACAAAAAATAAATCAGTGGAAAGAGGCTACAGGAGGTGCTGTCACCCTTCTCCAGCTGCTGGAACTGTTTGTGGAATTGAGAGTAAAGTTGCCCCACAAGCGCTTTTTAGGCCGTGTAAATCAGCTCATGCCATCACAGTGTTGACCACACAACAGCTAATGGCTCCAATATTATCAGGTTATCAACCCAATCTTCATCCCTTGCCAGAGGAAATTACCAGCCAGCCCACCTAAAGCTTGTTCCATGACATCTCTATATCAACATCCAAGAGTCAACAGTGAGTGAGTGGCAAAGATAAACAACCTCTCCGAACCCAAATTTCCATGCAATAAAATGTACATAGAGTTGTTATTAAATGTAATCAACAGCAGTGAGCCAGCCTCCAATCTAAAAACCTTAAAACTTGTGGAGGTAGATTTTTACAGCCTATCCCCAAATCTTTTTTTTTTTTTTTTTTAAGCCTGAACCAAAAGGACAGCACTTAAAACCTCTTGCTCTTGGTGATTTCAACAGCATTCTCCAAATGTTGCAGATTGGAGAAGAATCTAATAAAAAAAAAAAAAAAAAAAGAGCCAAGCAAAAGGCTTCAACCCTTCTCTCTGCTAGGTTTTTAGCTATGCCACAGAGTCTCTCTCAGTTCCCTACCAGGTAAGCGAAGGGAACAGCACTACCACGCTATCTGGATGCTCCAGGGATATATACATGAAGAAAACAATTGACAACACCTTGCATGCTATGGTTATACATATGCCTATACAAGCAATTTATATCAAAAGACAGGCATAGCAGTGCTAAAGGAAAGAATTAAAAGGGCCCCATTTTTCCTAACAAAGGCATCTTTTGTGGCTTCTTCTGAAGCAGTACCCACTGGCTAAGTTTCTTCATGTTTCTGTCCTTACACTTACCTACTTACTTCATTTACTTATGTACTTAAGGCTTAAAGAGCCTGAATCCTAATTCTAACTAGAAAAGAGATTATGTTATTACGAAGGTCTTCATTTTAAACTCCTTCCACAGCTCTGTTTATCCTGCCCTGCAGAAAAGCAGCTTGAAGACACTATAAAAGTGGGCCATTTCATACAGTACCTGCAACCCACCCCTTGTAAAAGATGACAGTTCAGATGATAATAGCTTACATATACAAAAACATATTTCGTACCAAAGGCGCATTACAAAATATAGCGACATATGCAGTTACTGCTTGAGCAAAATGTGGCAGCCTACAAATTCATTGCAGGACATAGAGACATTTTAGCTAAGAACATTCGATGTCTCTCATAAAAATGGCACATTCTTTACCTCAGAGCAGTGAAGGCCTCAACATTTACCATATGCAACCCAAATAAAGACAACATTCAGAATATTTTTATTAAAAACAATTGTCTTGAATACAAATGGCCCAATTTACAATATGTTGGGTAGCTGCCGGATGTTGATAGAAAATGAACACATGCTGTAAATTCAGTGCTTGGTAATTAGGAAAATGTGCATGTTTCCAAAGTCAGCTTCTCTGTAGGTAGGACTAAAGGGCAACATTATGTCATTTCCCTTTGCGCAGGACTCCCTATTGACTTTCATAAAGAATTTGGCTTAAAAACTGATGACAGGGTACAGCCCAAGTTGGGGGAAGAACAACCAATAAATAAAAGAAAAAGGGTTGGTGACGGAAAACTCATTCCTAGTCACCAAGACGTCTTACCAATATTTTACTCCAGCACTATAATGAGGACAGGGCGGATGATCTCTGCTCTCAGCTATATCAGTCCTTTAAATCCAGAATATTTGCTAAACACACACACACCAATGAAAAAAATGGGCCAAACTGAACTGAATTATAATAAACAGTATAATACATAAGCACTATGAAGGTACAACACAGCCAGTTAAATGGGTTCTCAGAGTTTAGCCAGAGGGCTAAGACTTTCCTTAAGCTTTTCCTGTTCTAAACCATATTATTAAAAAAAAAAAAAAAAAGCTTATATTTTGTAATTCTGTTATCAGCAAGCATTGACAAGAGTTTAAAAGCTTTCACCAGCCACACCACATGTGGTGTGATCTTTGCTCCACTTCTGTCCATTTATGCCTTTATCGTCTTCATTCTTCTAAAGCAAGACATTATGTCCAGCAAACCCATGCAGCCAACAGACCGAGATAGTCACAATTCCTGCAAGCCAGCATAACCACAAACATGCAAGACCCATAATGATATCAAAGTCACTACATCAGGATCTCATTGTAAGTATGATGTGAGCACGATAGGTGAAATCAGAATGGAGCCAGCTAAACAAGAGAGAAACAGATGAAGAAAGTTAGACTTTTAAGATGTGAGTCACTGAAAAAACACTATAAAGTGCTTCTTCTCTCAAATAGTGTCAGAGATGATGACACAATTAAAGTCTTTCATTGTCTTCATGGCTGATTAGGTACTGTATTAGTCCATCTGACAGTAATCAGTAAAAGAAAAATTAGATTATAGACGTATTGAATATGCCTAAACATGCCTGGCTTGCTTTGAAGATTTATTTTCTTCATTCAGTTTATATATATCCTGTATATACACTCAAGTCTGACAAAACAGGATGGGATTTTCATTGTTTAGTAGAGGTTTTTCTTCTATTAAATTAATCACCAATACATTCCTCTTCTTTAGGATATTAAAATGACTCATTCCATGCAAAAAAACACTCTGGTGAGACATAAGACAATAGGCCCAGAAGAACCTACGCAACCCTCCAGTGCAAGATAACAATTACACACTAATGAGGGAAAAGACTTGCTAGTTAGTATGGAGAAAAAAAAAGGGGGGGTGGGAGGGAGCCTCTTTTGCTTAAACAAATGCATCTTGTGGCATTCCAGCAGAGACAGCCCCTTAGGCCATCATAACTCACTGGTTTGAAAAGGTCATTAGCATTTTATCGCATTTGTTGCAAGAATGAAAAGCCAAATTCATGGGCATGACATGAAAATTTGCCCTTGGAATTGCTATGAGGTGACCTGAACCAGGAAACCCTGCCGAGGAGCCTTTTAGGGGCATTTTTTACAAAATACCACCCCAGCACATGCACGTGTATCCTGCACTCAGCATTTGCAACTACATTCTGCAGCTGGTGTGAGCGCAGCAATAGCAACGGCATCCACACAAAATCCTGCACTCCCCAGTCTGCTTTCTCCCCCTTTCTACATTTCCCTACCGGGCTGTTTTTCAGCTCCTTCCCGGAGCAGCATGTACTTGTGGCACCAGGCACATGATGTCTGTGCTTGAAACACGTGCGGCAGCGGGAGGCACTTTGCTGTCTGTACCCCTGCCCTTCAGTGGAATACCCCACTGCGCAAGCTGGACCATAAAAGGCATCTATGTGTAGCAAGTGTTTAGAAGAGTCACCTCCTTGTCTTTCGGGGCTATTGCGCTGCCTTATTAAGACACTGCAGTAACAGCCAGCTGGAGAATCTCGGGAATGTTCTGCGTAACTGGGCCCAGAAAAAGCTGTAGCTTTGCTTAGGCTGAGGATGAGCTTGTGAAGCTGCAGGGATTGCTCAGCTTAGTAGGTGGAGGCTAGTAAAAAGAAACCCATTTTAAAGAAACTAGAGTACCGTTATTGCCAGAGCTTGCATGCACTTGTGAAAACACCTGTTCAGACAAAAAAAAAAAAAAAAGCACAACACGAATCTTTGCTTTCAGCCCAGTTATGGTAATTGGTCAGCATGGGAAAAAAAAAGGTATTCAACTGCATGTTGGGAACTTCATCTCAAGGGATGGCATGATCTGCCATCTAAATACAGCATTTTCATGAGGGGGCATAAGGATAAAAATCACCTATGTACAGAATATCAGGAAAAAGGCCCTCCAAGCAAGTCTCCACTCTGGTCTTCTCATGAGATGATAAAGCTGTTTATACTTTCCTCCTTCATTTTCCTCTGCCTCAAAATACAGATTTTTTACAGTAGAGGACATGCTGGTATTTTGCACCAGAGCCAACTTCACTCCTGTACCATTCTCACCACTGTATTACAACAATTCTTTTCAGAAATGCCCAGGATTGATACACAGAGCATTCAATCTTCCCAATATCACTGGAGTGCTGACCATTTTATAAATGAAATAGGCCTTCTCTTGGAAGCACTGTTTGCTTCTACAGTCGCAATTTTGCTTAACTTAGAAAAAACAAAAGGCATGGTTTTGAGAATTAATCTATTACACATAGGTTGGAAAAACCCTTTTACCATAAGCAGCTGTATGTCCCAAGAGGAAGTAGTTAGGTCTGTACTTTCTCAAGCCACTCCTGCAGTGCTTTGCTCATTTGCAAATTTTACACTTTGCAATGAGAACATTGCTCAGATTTTTCTTTCTAGTTTATCTCTTCATTTATCTTTGCAGGGAACTCCTTTGAAACAGCTAATTGTAGTAGTCCACGCTAATGATCCAGGTGTCTGCAGGAAGCTTACTGCCATGCGCGTGAACATCTGTAGCCCTTTCCTAATTCCACAGAGGCTCGCAGCAAATCTCTGAACTCTCCGTCTCTCGCCACGTGGCCACCAATGGTCGGAGGGCAGGCGAAACACACCTGATCTACCCACCTAACACCTGCCTTTCCCACCTAATACCTGACATCAAACAAGACAGTAACATGCAGGGATTGTAGGTAGGTCTGTGGCTGCACCTCCAATCTCTTTGCAGAGCCACATTTACAGAAGAAGCAAGCAGCTGTAAACCAAGGCAGGACTTGCACAAAAAATGCTACACTGAAGCCCTACTCAGACACCTTAGCAGCAACACACAAGAGCATCTTCATGGCTCCCCACCACAGTCGAAGGTCTTGCCTGTACACAGAAGTTGCACAAGTTCACCTCAAATGTGGTTTAGCTAAGGGAGCTAAATGTATGCAAACCTCCCAGTCTAAACGGGGAGTAAACCGGCTTACCCTCCCACGCTGTTTTACAATAAAACACTCCCCTCCGCAAAAGGCTTAGCTGACAAGCAGTAACTTGAGTCATGGTAATTGGATTATTTTACACTGTGTGCACTTAATTGGCATATAAACATTTACCATGATATGCAACAACAGGCTGAATTCAGAAGAGGATTCAGAAAAAAGTGAGCACTTGTTCAAGTGAGTAGGTTGAAACAACAGTAGACATGATTTTATCTCATGTTGGTGGAAAAGAGAACTACTAAGATAAAGAAGTAACTTTACAAAATCAAAGCAGAAGCCTCACTTTTGAGTACCATTTTCCAGCAACTCTCTTATGGTCTCATCACAAGAAAGATATAGTTGGCTCTTGCTGGAGCAGTAATTACTGTTGTCTTAATTTTTGTCCCCTCTGTAAAAGCAAATGGAGATAAAATTCAGCAAATATCAGTGTGTGGAACTTGGATAGAAAGTTTCGCTGTTGCTGTTATTGTTGCTTTTTTAAACAAAGGCGGTCACAAATAGCCTTCCCTTGATTTGCTGTGTCAGCATGACAAGCTTGCTGGCCTTCCTTCAACAGACTTCTAAAGACCTATCCAACTAGAGAGAATTAATACGCAAGTTTACTTAGTCAAACCAACAGGCCTGGACATAAAGGGGAGAAAAACAACATCTATAATGTCAGCTGAGATGAAGCTGACCTTTAACTATTAAATACACCACTACACATGAGTTTATACTTTCCAATAAACCGAAAGGAAAAGCATCTTGCTTACTTTTCCACTTCCCATCACCATCCTTAGCCCCTGGCAAGCATCTCTGAGGACCATGTTGTCACCCAGCTTCTTTTCTAAAAAGCAATTTCGTGATAACCTTATTTCTGGGCACAAAAATTTCTTGATCCGTGTATACTGATGAATTAAGTTGCCCAAGAATCGCATCCATTTGATTCATTCTGTGAAAGACATTGATCACACAACGACAATCTGCTAGAAACAAGGATTTTCTTTGTCTAGCATGAGCTAATAATAAGTAGGTTATGATAAGAGAAATAAAGCTGCTTATAAACATTTATCTTCAGTAATTGAAGTAATTCATCTTCAGTCTTTGTTTAAAGGCACAAAGCCAAAAATGCAGAAGCTAATTGACCAAATGAGATGCTTCTGCAATTTGAAATCAGTTTGGAGTTCCATTTGCGAATCACATTTTTCCTCTATAGTTCTTTCAACTGAACTGTGAAAGGGTAACTTTGCCCAAGCTGCCAGCAATATGATAGTGTTTACATGCTATGCTTATTCATCTGTAAAATTTATTAGCATTTGATTTCATTTAATCTATTATCTCTGCAAACAAATTGGCCTCAGATTTTTAAAGGAAAATCTAATGTTCTGATTATCTGCATTAATTTCAGAAATTAGATCATAAAAATGTTAATAAAATGCAAACTCACACCAAGAAGCAGATGCTCCTAAAAACTCCCTGGCTTAACTTAATTTCATGTCCCTCTTTCAAGAGTCCCAAAGCTGGGTAAAAATTGGAGCTTCTGTCTAATAACTTGCATCTTTCTAAACCTAGAATGCAGGGATGACTGCACTAGCAAACCAACCTCTGGTGGCAGTGGCTGCCAGAAAGAGTAGGTTGTAGGAATGGGAATAAGAATGAGCAGCGCTTGAATGACCCTCCATCTGAAATGGCATCAAGACCTGATGAGACATGCAAAATCCTAAGGCTTGGCAAGTCTTAATTCAGTGAACTCAGCCCTACCCACTGCACCACTTGTGGACATCAGACATGCGGGCAGGGTCTAAGCAGCTGAGAGGTCAGTCCTATATTTTCTTTCTAGGAAGAGACACAGATCAACTGTTTTCATCTACAGAGACTGGTCTAGGAATCTAGTAAGCTGCACCAATGTATTTTGCAGGCCTAGCTGACAACGGACACTGGCCATCAAAACAGAAGAAGATGGGGAGGGCCATACCTAAGAAAGAGTCCAACAAAACTTAGTCATAGCGAACAAGAAATGACTCTTCTGTATTCTGTGTTAGTTTAGGACAGTGACTTTTGTCTCTGCCATACTGAGCTAACTGAACTTTTGTAGAGGGTCACCCTCGTTAAAGGCTCATGTATTCCTTGCCAACAGACAGAAAATGCTTTAGAGGAGGCTGAGGTGTTGTGCCTGCCTCCAGAAGACTACGTACCTATAGTCACAGATGCAAATCAGCTCCACCATGGGTGCTATAGGAAGTTTGAAAGCTCTGTGCCTTCACAAAGCTTACACCAATTAATGAAGTTTTTCACATTTCAAGTTTCTAAGTCTTTTGTATGAGTGATTTACACTGTCTGGAGGTACAATGTCAGATGCACTGAGCTGCAAGACAGCTGCAGGCTACTCTAACTTAATTGAGTGTATACCGTCAATTTGCACATAAGATATTAAAGAGCTGTAATTTTTCATATACATATGACAGGACATCCATTGACACATACTTACTACACCAGGTACATTCCTTCACCCTCATGTTTTGCTTTGTGCGGTGTTTCAGTCTAATTTGGAAAACCATGATAAAATATTATATGTTGTATTATTCCTCAGACGGTGCCCTTTAAAATATGCATATTAAAATTGAAAATAACAAGCACCAAAAGCTGTGCTTCAATGTCCGTATCTGTCTGTCATTTGAATAAGATCCATTTTATCAAAGACTTTGGTCTAGTTGAAACTACTGAAAATACAGTAGGAAACAGAAGAGTAAATTTCTCTACAGTAGTAGGTGGGTCAGCTGGTATAGGCTGGGGGGGAGGCACTTTTCATCCAAGAATTTCCACCACTCCTTGGTGTTTCCAAAGAAAACCTGCCGTTCTACTGAAAAAAGGTGAAAGACATGGCATTTTGCCAACTGTCTGGGTGCTGGATTTGGTCTCTCCTCCTAAAAGCTTGACTGGTATGGTAAATGTAGTGCAAAGATTAAAGAATGATCTTAACATACATTTGGGATTAATATTTGAAATACTAAGAAGCCCATTTTGTTGTCTGCATAGGAATTGCAGTAAGGTTAGCTCAGTTTAGTTTACATTCTGACATTTACATGTCTCATTTGGAAGAACAAAGCTTCTTTTATACAACATTCCTCCATCAAGATATTTAAAGAAAACATAATCTCCAAAACACACAATGGCTGTAAAACTAAGCTGTGAGGTTTTGCTCAGGTTTGCGTATGTTTGGTTATTTCCTCCAGGGCATCTGAAATGCTACAATAGCAAAGATTCATCGAGTATCCAGTCTGTTTGAGAATGACAGTAGTGGGGCATGCTTTAATGAGCCACCTGATCCTGCTTTTCTGTCTGGGTTGAAAATGAGCTCTGAGAGCTCAAGAAAACATGTTCATGGCTAAAATGCAGGCCCAAACTCACTTTGACAATCCAAATATTTCCTGGAATTCAAGGTAGCTGTGAAGACAGATTAACCACTGGAGTAAATTTTGTTGTCAATGCTCATGGACTTCTAATCTTATTTATTTATGTTTTAGTAACTCCTAGGCAGAAGCTGTCATGTCTCAGCTCTTCCAGAAGGTGAATATTTTATGGAAAGATGAGCAGAAATCCTCCAAATATTCAGGACTTCAGGATATAGGAAGAGAGCATGAAGAGATAAAATCATTGTAGCTCTTCTTTCAAACAGCAAGAGAGGCTTAAACCTGACACGGGCTCAGTCCTCAAGAGAGGCTGAACATTTTCGGAAGTAGTGTTTTGAAATAAACAGATTGGGAACACTGGGAAATTTTATGTTAGGTATGTGCAGTCAGCTTCTCTTATGTTTAAACATGCACTCCTTGAAAATTACACTAAAATCATACTGTCCATTCACATACATCTGAATCTAAACATGGTCTCTCAAAATCTTCATACAATTTTAGATAAGTATTTTGAAACAAGATCTGGGCAATTCCAAATATTTCAAAAACCAGGGATAAGTAAAAAGGAGCCAGGTAAGTTCATTTCTAAATCTTACCATTCTATTTTTATAAGGAAAGGAAGGGAGAAGACCCATTTAAGATTTCTGAATTATTAGGACCAACCACCTGATGTCTGCCTTCTGGGAGTTTGGGTTTTTAATGGTTGACAGGAAAGAATTGGTTCCATTTCCAAATCAACTTCTTGGTATCACTGTGTTTGTCTCTGATGTACACTTTGTACCCAAGTCTCCATTTCAGAAACAAGAAGTGATTTGGAAAGCTATCTGTGGTCATTCAATATTGATCTATTGTCAACACTTACTTATCCTCACATGAGCTGTCTTGGACAGGAGGATGCAAACTGTCCATTTTCTATTCCTGACATAGATAATATTTATTACTCCACAGAAGTAGTAAGACACTATGGCAACAAATGTCTCCTATCTTCCCTGTCCAGTAGATAACAATTATTTTCAATAAGTCCTAGAAGGATATGTCTGATCCTGCTAGTTCTACCTTCTTGGCTTGGTGAACTGGTCTTTAGTATGTTTATCTCAGTTTCACCGGCATCAGTGGAAGCACTCTCACTATAAAAAACACGTTAAATTCCTTTTCTGCATTTGCTTTCACATGTTTGGACTCAAATTCTCTAGACTTCTCAGTTGTGTCAATATACATTTAGGGATTAACCATCTATGATTAACTCTTTTAACTGCATTGAACAAGCTACCACTTGAGGAGACATTCAGCCTGCTGGAGGCTGCTGAGTTTTTTCTATGAGCATTCCCTAACACACGTCCACCAAAATGAACCACATTCCCTGCCTTAAAAAACAGTTTAAATGATACACTAGAAGGAGTTTGTAATTAAGTGGTTAGAGGAAAAGAAAAAGAAAAAAGCTTACCTAACTGCTTTTAGTAATTAATGTTAGGATGAACCACAGAGTTTAATGGTAGTGTTTTCCCAAACACCCTATCCACAAGAGCATTAAATAGTTTCCTGTTGCAATGAGTGTAACACTAATTCAAAGACATTAAGGAATAAAGCACATGTAATAAATGTCATGAAAAGTTCTTCTGTTTGTAATTCTTTATATTGCAAATATGGATGATACTTGAGTCTCTCCCTTTTAATGATATATCTAGTAATGTCTAATTAAACATCTTCAAGTAGATTAATGCTGCAGTCAGGACAGGTGTTGCCCCAATCAGGAGATCCTACATGGTTCACAAAGTAAGAGGGTGGTTTTAGAGAGTCTTGAAGTCAAGCTTCAGCTAAATGAAGATCAGTCTGACACAGACTCTAAGACCTTCCTGCGGTCTGCAGCGCATGGCAAAGAAGCTAACTGGACTGACTTGCTAGCTTTTTTTTTTTTTTAAGAGTCCTGACACCAGGGAGAGATGAAAATACACTGTGGGTGCACTGGCAAGTAGGCCAATCATAAAACCACCCTTTAAGTGCACAGCAGACTAATACGAGAGCTATTGTTTTGAGAGTTCAAGGGGCTAAGTTTTCCTCTCAATTACACTGAAATCACATAAGTCATTCCACTGCCACTTTAACAAGTGTTTTGCCTCAATAGTTCTTTGCATCTGCACACAGATGTGGGAGACGAAGATGCATCAGCAAGAAATTCTCGAAGAAACACCACCCGTCTCGTCTCACACATTGCCATACCCGCTTGTGCAAGCACACTGCCCAGTCCTCGCCTGAAATTCCTCCAGTGTTGGCTACATTAACGTCAAAATGACAAAACCCAACGGCCAGAGAACACTTCTGCCCAGAAAGAGACACAAAGCAGTAGGTGGGTTTTCCCCCACTGGAAAGCACTCAGTTCCCTGTGCTCTGTTTACACACAGGCTTTTTCCACTCAAATGAGTGTAACCCACTTCTGTCACAGCCCCGATACCTCAGTACAGTATGTACCTTGTGGCTGGGCCAGCATGGGGTCCACCTGGCTTTGTCAAGGCTGTCACTGAGACTGTCTCATAAATCACGCATCTGGAATCACTTGGGTAAGGCTTAATCCAAAGCCCACTGAAATCAGCAGACAGATTCCCATTGACTTCAGCTAGCTCCAGATCAGGACCTTGGGGCCTTACATAATGACCAGCCCCTGTGCTGTTCTCCCCCAGGAATTAAAGATCTGCACAAAGCCTTTGCACATCAGCTGCATAAACATCATCCACAGAGTCGGTAGGGTCCCATCTCCTGTGACCTTGCACCTGTGCATTGTAAACCACACGTGAAGTGCCTACAGGCTGCAATGGTTACAGCTGCCGTACTTTGTCATGGGTTTTCCAGGAAGCCTCATGTTTTCAGCAGGCATGGGAGCTACTAACCATGCACAGTAAGTCTGACACCATGGAGTAAAGCTGGTCAAAGCCGTGTGTCTGCTGCCTGGCATGTGTCCTGCACATATGTCTGTGCTCCTGCTTCAAAACAGGCTGCTCGGCATCTAGGCAGCCCCCCTAAATTATGAAAACTCAAAATATTCCATCTGGCCGAGTGGGGGATCCAAAACATGTGTTACCTTGGAAATGATAAGAGTGAAAAATGTCTGTGAAACACTGGTTTTCTGAGTCAGCAGCAATTTAGACTCCTTTTGCTACAGCATGAACACCAGGTTAAAGCTCATGCCAAGTGTGAATCGCACCAGTGCTTTTCTTAGGGAAAAGGTTTCCTCAAGATCTGTGCATATCACTCCAGAAGGCCAGTGCTACACACCACAACAAAGCATCATTTTCCACTGTTTTCTAATGAGAAAACAACTCAATTCCTAACATCTTCCCGCAAGGATCAGACTCAAGGTATGTGAGTATCGGATATAAGACAGTCACTTCCATCAGTTTACAGAACAATGTGCGGAAGCTCAAGCCTGACAGACCCTGGGAAAGCAGCTGGCACATGTACCAGCCCTCACACTGACCATCCCTCCTGGGCAAGACCTGGCAAGGCCAAGTAGCAGCCTCATGCATGTGTGGTGCACGAGTCCACTTTGTAAGACATCCTCACCCCTTGATCTCTCCTGAACGCAGGGAGCAGGTTGATAAGATGGGCTCTCTGCAGGCCTTTATCCCAAGAAATGACAAAATGTGTCACTGCGGCCAGCTGAGTTCTCTGGGTTTGCTGTTGAAATCAAACAAGCCTAAACAGTGCCTAGAAGACTTAGCAAATGTGTTACCACCTACACATAATTGTCTGGATACTTCATATGAAGGCTGCAGTTTATTGATGGGATGGTGCCGGGCAACGTCCTGTAACTGCAGCAGGTACCAACACTCAGCACAAAGGAACATTTCCAGCCTCCGTGCCGTGGTTTAGGAACACACAACGCACTTCATAAGAACCTGAAAGCATGCAGACATACATACTGCTGTAGTTCACAACAGGAGAAAAAGGCATGCATGCATGCAGACACCTCGTTGTCATAACTGTAGAGGTGAGGAGAATGAGCTCCCAAACCCGAAAGTACAAATTCACCAAAGAGAGCTCAGTGTGACATTTTCACTTGCTCATAACTACCCAAAGTCTGATGCTGCCCTCATCTCTGATTTTAATGGCACTAAGCAAAAAAGACATACGTCTCCGACAGTCCTGACATTCCACTCCCTCCTTCAGGGTAGGCTTCTTGAAGCCCCAGCTCCAAGAGTCACATCAGACCTTGAGAATTAGGCTCTATTATTACTAAGGCAAAATAAAAATAAAAAGGCCAGACTAAATTATTTTTAAGATCTCGAGATTTTTAAAGTAGTCTTGTGACTTTTAAGGGTTCTGACTCATGATACTTGAATGCTGGAAGTTGGCAGCAGTTGAGGGAGTGCAGCAAGACTTGGCATAGAGCAATTTATTGCTGTAAGTCTCCAAATGTGTGGGAAAGGGCACAGAGTGCTCCTGCAGCAATTCAGCGGAGCACAGGGAAGCAGGCCGGAGCCCTTGCTCCTCCAGCTGGGCTCCCACGAACCTCACCCCATTCCCAAAGGTTACCAGCAAAATCCCAGCAGAGCTGCCACAGGGATTTTCGCCTGAGACATTGCAAACGCATTTCCCCAAAGGATGAGTATGTGGGTGGAAAGGGGGTTGTTTCCGACAGCAGAGGCTGTCACTCTCTTGCCTAATCACTTCACATTCCAATCCCCCAGGAGGGGACATCCAGCAGTCACGCTGGGTGGCAAGGCTACGCTGTGACTCACCAGTACATGGGAATACTGGATTTCCACAGCAGACCTTGCTGCTGCCATTGCATCCACCAGCTGGTCGCACCACCAGACCACTGGTGGGCAGATCCCTCCACAGCCTTCTCACACATGTATAAGAGCGTGAATGACTTTATGGGGAAGTGATGGTTTTTCATAGTACAAAATTCCACCTAGACTACACCCCCCAGAATCCTCCACAGTCATCTGAGCATATGTCTTTGCAACAAATGTTAAAGTCTCAGGCTTTTTTTCTTTTTAAAGTAAAAAAAAAAAAAAAAAGCAGAAGTAGACTAAAATTCTATAAATGCCATGTGTTCTTGTTATACCATGCTGTTAAAAAATCTGCTAAAATGGATGCATATGGAGTGAATCCACATTCAGTGTAAATGGGCCTTGGTCCAGACCTCCAGCATGCGATAACTCTGAACACTTCTGACTCCCCTGACAAACAGCAGGCCTCATTCCAGCTGGTGCCTGTGCCCAGCATTTGCACCCACATCAACAGCTACAAGAGGCACCTCACTTCGCCTTGTGTCTGCCTAAAAGAGGAAGGGCTGCGATATGATGAGAAGTGCCAGCTAGATACCACTGGGTGCAGCAGCTCTCTGCTCACCCAGCTGAGCAGACCAGGGCTGGCACGGGCCCTGTAATTCCTCCCATGCGCTCCAACAAAAACATATAGCCCCAGGCCTGGAGGAAAACCTTCTGGGGGAAGAAGGTAGCTCAGTGCCATGGCACATATGCTTCTCCCCCTTTTTCAGGGGGACGCTGCTGGCCAGGTGGGTTTTGCAAAGGGAGGCTCCTGCCTCATTTCCCTTTGGCCACTGCGCTTGGTGCAAGTTTCTTTATCCATGGGCAACAGTGCTGCTGCTTTGCAGAGCTCGTGGGTTCGTCCCACAGCCTGGGAAGAGCTTGCACACTTGGTTCACATGCGTTTTGTTTCAAAAGGAAAGCAGCCGCTGCACCTCACCTGCCTGAGACATCCCACCAAGCACCATCAATGCCCATTAGAGAGACCTGATATGGAAGTCAGGCTTCACTAGAAAGCTCAAGGCCAGCAAGCTAAGCCTATTTAGACACTTCATTTTCTACTTTCCATTTAAGGCTATAAAAAACAACAACAACAACAAAACCCACAAAACACGCTTTCTCCAGCAGCACAACTCGTAACACCACACTGTTTTCAGTGTATGGCAAACTGAACACAAAAAAAATGGAAACAAAAATGAAGCCCACATTCAGAACTAAATACAAATTGAAACCAAAATCTGCCTAGCTAGTGATACATAAGTTCCATTTTAAAAAATTATTAGAGTTTTAATATACCACATATCAAATCCTTCTATCAAAGAAGGAGTTACAAAAACATACATGGAGCCCGACTCTCTCCCTAGATATTTCAGTGTAAATCATGCGAACCTCCACTGAAGGGAGTGGAAGTGTACCAGTATAAAATGCAGCTAGATAATGAAATGTTGCTCCCAATATTTTCACCTTGTATCACTGTACCCGTGCCCAGTTCCGTTCTCATTTGCACCAAAGCAAAACCATAGTAAATGAGAGCAAATGCTGCCGTTGGTGCCCAAATGAAGTGTCTGTGATTGAATAAAAATGACAGGCACTAGCAACCCTGCAGTAGTTGCACAGTTATGGCCCACAACTCACAGATGTGCTATGTCATATATACCAAGGGGGTTATTTCGCCTCAGCTTTCGGTCATCCTATAATTTTAGCTCTGTTTCTCAGAAGATAAAGGTCTTCTGTACAGTGGCCACTCACCCACATGTTACATGAGCACAAGTCTTCCCAGCAATGCTTTCCCCCCTTGCCACATAGGCCACCGTCAGTGCTGACATTCAGCCGCAGAAGAGAACACCTGGATGCCAGGGCACATCAGGCACGGGATACTGCTGACACCCAGCCTTTCCCACAACATGACTGCAGGCACTTCACAGCACACATCACCAGCGAGAACTCGCTGGTGAGCTGTCGCACGCTTCGGATCCCGACGCAGAGATCCTCGAAGCTGCTGCTAACAAAACCCCAAACCTCCGGCACCCGCTTGCCATATGTAATGCACCTCACCTCTCTGCTTCCAGGCGCATTTCCTCGCGCTTTTGCCTCCTGAGCTCTCTGCGGCGTTCAAAGTCATCCATGGTGGGTGTTCAAGTGTGCAGAGCGCCGGAAAGTTCCCAATCTGAAAGGGAGAGGACCATTTAGATGACAGAGAAAACACGAGTGCTTTTAACCAGGGGAGTCCGTTCGGTTTGGTTAACCTCGCTGCAACTATTTTCTTTTTTCTCTCAAGAAATTTAACTTCCTCGGTACAGTTGAGATAAACAAGATTAATGCCTGGTAGGATAAACATAGCCCATGCCTGAGTTTAGTTTCCTATTCAAAATTAAATCAACATGCTTTAAGTAAGGACTGTATACATCTGCTAGCCACAGACTAGCTATTTGTAACATCACAGGTCTTTCCCTGCAAACAATAGCAAGAATTCAGCACGTTTTTAACTTCAAGCTTCCAATTTATACCGGACACAGTAGAAATGCTGCACAAGAATTTTCTTGTTTTCTCTAGCTGCACAGATAAACATTTTGCACAAGCTAGTCCCCATCCGTCTGTCCCCACCCCCCCGCCTTGAAAAAA
>VZSV01000100.1:2686102-2722473 GCA_013398735.1 Nothocercus julius
AAAAAAAAAAAAAAAGAAAAGGAAAAGAGAGAAAGAAGCTGGAGCTGTTAAATACCACCCAGGAGGAGCCAAGCTATGTATAAATCCTGCTCAAAGAACTAAAAGTAGCAGTATTTTTTTTGTAGCTTAATCCACGCGTTTTCCCTGTGCCCTACCTTCTCCTTTATGATTTAGTCCATGAAATATTTTCCCCTTTATAAGTTCTTCATATACAAAGCCTCCTCAGCCCCGGTTTATATCCCATCCAGCCGAGTATTACAGAATTCCCCTGCAGCCCCCAAACCAAAAATGACTACCAGAAAAGGGAAAGCTGTTCTCTTTTTGTCCCTGCTTTGTTTACAGAGCTGTCAGTGGTTAGTTAAACTCTGCCTGGAATCTGGCATTTAAGGCCTGCTCTGAGATTGCTTCCTGTGCAGGGCTGGAGGCCTCCGCTTCCTCTGCACTCCCAGCCTAGACGCCGCACTCAGAGCATTTCCACCCCCCCGACCAACATTTTCCAGCCCGTCCCTGCAAGACTGGCCTTTACCTGACAAAGAAAGCAGGCGCGCAGATGCACCCAAGAGTTAGAAGGTGCCTTACTAACCGCTCGCGATTTAAGGGCAGACAAAGCCAAGGTGCTTTTGTAAATTATTTGAAGCGCTCCACTCGCAGATACGGATCTGCCGCGCAGCTTTATATTCCTGCCCACCAGCACGGCAGCCAAGCACCCTCCCCATAAAATCACTAGCAATAGCAAAGCGTCTCGCAACTTAAGGGAATCTGTGGCTTTTTCTGCCCCTTTTTTTTTTTTTTTTTTTTTTTTTTTTTTGGCATGAAAACACTGCCGAGGGCAGGGCTTTTGAGAAGGTTATTTTATTAGTTGACTTTTCCCGGGGCTATTTTTGTTTCTGATTTGTTCCTGGATTGGGGGATTTAAATTTTGTTGTTGCTGTTGTGACTTTCTGCATGTTTGGCTGGCTGGGGTTGGTTTCTGGAGGTTCAAAGGGAAGGCTGATTTTGCAGTTCTGATAGTGACTGTACAATTGGTGCTCTTTTTTTTTTTTTTAATACACAGTTAAACAATATATAGCAAAGGCAAGACATAACAAGCTATTTTTTTCCAGCTTTGCCTTGCTTGCTCTTACCAAAAGCACCCCTCGAAAACACACTAACACTAAATCTGCCTTTTTTTTTTTTCTCCCAAGGAGCTTTTTCATTTCAACCTACATTGGCAGCTAAAGCCTGCCTCGATTCCTTGGCTGGAGGGCCCTGGTGCCACAGGACTGATGTGGTTGCACCGGGCTCAGGAAACGAGGATTGGAAGATTAAACACCCTGGAGGGCACGTTTGAAGCAGCTTCCCGCGTTTCAGTGCCTGCAGGGACCTACGACTGCAGCGGGCAGTCGCATCTACCCTGTGGAGCAGAGCTCCTCGTTACGGCGTTAAGTTACAGAGAGGTGCGAGTCATGCTACCGAACCCACAAAACGTGCCCATTTGCAGCACGTCCCTCCAAACGTGGCTTTGGTGACTTTTTCCGGGGGCCACGCTGCAGCCAGGCATGACGAGACCCGGGTCTTGCACGGACGGCACGGCAGCTTCCCCCCTCACCGTTGGGTTTTGCCAAGGACTTCCCTGCTGCCACACCGGTGCCTCGCATGCTAGGACCCCCATTCCCACCCTGTTTTGCCTTCTCCCTCCCCAAAACAGACATTCTTGGATCTCTCATTTATTTGTTCCTTTGCCACTCCTCACCTAGCCAGGTACATCCCCCTCTCCTTACCAAGTTGCCCTGTGTCCCTCCCCGCCTCTCTCCAGTCGCTGTGTCCCCCTGCTTTGGGGGAGCGTATACTCATTTCGATGGTTTTAATGGAAATTAATTGGGAGACAAAGCAAACCATATTCTTCAAACAGCTCTAGAGCCCATCTTCAAAGCCAAGCATGAAAATTTCTCTCTATGTGCCTTTCCCAAGTCTAGAGAGTAAATCAGCTCAAAAGAGGGGCTTGACAAAGAAACACAAGTTTTGTGATTAAAGCTGCATAAAGAATTTTTTTTTTTCTCTGTGATTGCATCCGTCTTTGTGTTAGACATTTTTAATAGCTTTGTCACACCAAAAAATGTTTCATTTTTCTCACAACAGGAAAACTGTCCCTAAAAAACCCGTTTTAGGTCAAAAGCAACCCATTCAACCCTAGAAAATGAAAAATGTATATATACTTCATTTTTACAAAAATATAAACATTTTATTTTAAATATGCTAGAGAAAGTTTTGACTTCTCAGTTCTTTCTCCAATTTCTTTCCAGATTAATTCATCAAATTCAAAAGTCATATATAAAGTTTAAGGATGTGGTTTTTTTTTTTTTTTAGCAAATAAAACTAGATCTCTGAAACCCTTTGACCATTTCCATTCTCCTGGTGCTCATACAAATTACAAAAATATCTACAAATTACTGGAGTACAGCTATTCTCATACTGTAAAACATTGCATCACAAGAATGATCATTTTGGTGTTTCTGCCTAAAAACCAAGACCTTCAGCACCGCTTGCCCTTTGTACAAGCACTCGTCCTGGAAGAATCTGAAGTGAACTCTCATGAGTTTTCCACCACCAGACACAGAAGTGGGACTTGTGTCTGGTCTCACATTTCTTTTGCAATACCTCTCAGAAACCTTCAGAGGTACCTCTTGCTCAGGACCTCAGCTTTTCTACAGCTACCCACGGAGGGGTCTTCTCAAGATCCCTGTCTGTTTTGATTATGAGACTGGACCCTTAGGTCACAGAACCTAATCCCACAGTTTTACTGAAAAGACCCAATTATTGCTAAGAAAGACTAAGAGGAAGAAAATATATATATATATATATTTATATATAGAATGAACTACAGATGAATAAAGTAGCTTTTTTACAATATTTACTAGGCATTCAAGGCACTCCTTGAATCAGAATGATAGCAAAGTAAGTGGGCTGCACTTAACACTGCATCCCCGCAAAATTCCTCTTCATCTCAAAAGTGGTACCACAGTCTCCCTCTTTTTCATCCCTCTGCTGCACACGGTGCCTTTGATCTTCAGTCGACTATGATTTATTATTAAAATTTGTTGAGATTTCATTGTCTTGCTAAAGTGTGCTTCCTTTAGGGACACCCCACTAATCCTTCCTGCTGTAAAACACTCAGATGCAGATCATATTCCCTTTTATCTCTCATCTCCTGAAAGAATTCAAAATTTTGTCCTCCTATAAACAGCTTTCAGCAAGGTGCGAATCACAAGAATGTACAGTGTTCTCAAAATATGAGACAAAATATTGCCATATTCTCTAACATGCTCTTGGAAGGCAAACACAATAATATAGCTAAATGGAAATACACACAAGCACACACCTCTGTAATTCCAATACAGAGAGAAAAATAATGTCCTGCTCCGGCTTTGATTTAATAATGTTCTCACCTCCTCTCCAGCACCGTTTTCCGAGACCACTCGGCGCCCAGCGGGCCTTAGTGGTGGGCGAACAAGACTGGTACCAGGCGACTACAAGAGCAAACTGCTGCTTTGGTCTCTCCCGGGTGGAAAAGTCCTCCCTTGGGACCTCCAGTCACCTTCCCATAGACCGCCTGGGCTCTGCGGCTGCAACGTGAATGCTGAGCCTTCGCACTGGTGTCGCAGAGCCAAAACACGTCCAGGCAGAGCACATTCCCTAATATAGCGTGGCTGCGAACTGCAGCAGGCTCGGAGCCCGCCGCGCCTGGCGGCAGCGTCCTGCCAACGCTGGCCGTTTCGCTTCCCTCCCGGTACAATGAAACAATTGCAGGTTTCCTCCGGGTGACCTCCGGACACAACAGTCAGTGAGCCGTGCCCATTTCCTTCACCCGGCATCACTCGCAGTGTTACGAACGCCCAGGGCAGCTTTCACTGGGACGAGGAATAAGCAGAGGGCAAGGTGCAGTTACTGAGCACGGCTCAGAGGCGCCTTCCGACAGGCTCCCCTCTCAGCAGTTTGACCCCTTCTGCCGCAGGAAGCCAGGGCAGCAAACACCCTCGCCAGCCTGCAGGGATGGGAGTGGATTTAGCCTTAGGTTCCTCTGTAATGGGAGAAATTTTGGGGATTAGTTTCCTTTCTCATCTAGCTAAAAACATCTGTGTGCGCCATGCACCAGGTGCATCCCCTTCCTTCCTTACCCAACCTTCCTCTCACGTGAGTGGCTGGACCCTGCCTTCTTTGCTGGGGGCGGAGGAGCTAGGAGAAATTCTAGGACCTAAAAGAAGCAGAGAGCAGGGCTACCATAGTGAAAAGGAGGACTTCTAGTTTCTTCATAAAACAAACCATGACCAGTTTCTAGTCTTCTTCCCTCTTGTGTCCTGAAGCAGGAATGGTGCAAAGAGATGGCTTGGGGATTTTTAGGAGAACTCAAGTAACAAAATGAAAGGGGAGGCTACCGTGATAATGTGGCCCAATATTGGCCTAGTATCCTAGGCTGGACCACTGCAACAGGGAATGCTGCTGCTCAGTTCTACCACTGACTTTTTTTTATGACCTTAGAGATTGAGCCTTAGTCAAATTTTTGTGGCTGTTGCCCCTTATACTGTGCCCACTGATTGCAAATTATTCTCGCTAATTAAGCAAAGCGCAACAGCACAACCAGGACCTGGTCGCAGCCACCAGATGTAACTGTAACATTAGCACGAAAAAGAGCCAAATCCTACTGCTAGAAATGTCTGAAACAGAGAACAGCTGAGCAAAGGCGATAGATGGAGATTCCTTCTGAACTTTCTCTAGTTCAGAAGGTATCCAGTTTAATTATGTAGAGGTCTTCTACATGCATGCAGCTGGCCCTCTGACTTCCAACCTGTACTCCCTGAAGAATAACGCAGAATGCTGTGAATGAAATTCAGTCATTGTTCTCTCACTTTTCAATGTTCCTGTAAGAAGCATGAGGTATCTCTGTAAAACTCAACATAAACTTAGACTGGCAGCAGCTCTGTGAGTTGCACTGCATTAGGAAAAATACCCCATTTTCCCATCTATCGACATTTTTGTTATCCCGAGGCCGTGGCCTGGGGGCATGCAGTGTCAATAAAGTACTGGTCTGTGACTAGTATGAAGTATTTTGTTTCAGTTGGCCACATGCCATGGCGTCCACTGTAACTCTACGACTACCATCACTCTTTTCTTCTGCCTCCCCCAGCCCCGAAAGTGAAAACAGTACCTGTTCATTTTCCCTTCTGCATTTAAGACCAACTTAGCAAGCAATGTACCTTGCCTAAGTGCAACTTGTTTAATCTGGCACCCATAAAATGCAGGTATGACAAGCATTCTAGTATAATATCTGGGAGAATTAGAGTCCCTTAATCTATCTTCAGTCAAAACAAATAAATCTGTTTTCTATGAAAATCTGTCAGAAGACGTTTGGAAATGATTTTCCTCATTCTATTTTGCATTACAAGCATTCAGGGCCACTTCAGATGTTTCATAAACAGGCACAACTTCCATTTAAGTCAAGAGGTAGAATCCAACTGATTGATTTGTCCTTTGTCACACCCCATGCATACTCTTTTTTTAATCTGAGCTATTGGATACGTCTGGCAATCATATATTACCAATAGTAAGGTTTGCATTTAAAGAGGCTCTTCTTTGCACTATAAATTCATTTTTAATGTTCCTTTCATGTAACCACATCTGCAATTGTTACTATAAACTTGGCTGAGTATTCATGCTGACTGCAGATAATGAACTCTTGTACATACATATATATAAATACACGCACACATACACATATCAGGCAGCTTTATTCCTTCACAAACAGACTAGCTCATTTGGGACTCAAGGCAAAAATAAACACATTAGGTCACGTGAACATACAGTTTTATGCTAATCTAGCCTGTGTCTTGTTCCTTCACTATGTTACTTGAAACTTCTAAGGAAAATTCTTCACCAACAAACTAACCAAATAAATGTGGTTAATACTTAGCTCCACAAAATCAAACTTTGAAGGTTGCTCAAAGTCCAAATTCCTGTTCTCAGAACATTTCACTTCCATTTACATGGCCAAACCACTCACTCAATGAGTCCGAGAACAACCTCTAAGTTCGACAAGGGAATCAAAAACTCCAGTCTCCAAGACTGCTAAACTCTCTACCTGTGACATATACTCTGTCAGTTCTTTCCATCTCAGCTTGCTCTGGAGCAAAAAATCTCAAAGTTTGTGTTCATTGCTGAGACCCTTTTAAGCCTAACAACAAGTTAGTAAACATCTCTGAGGTGTCCTGAGCAAAGCTATTTAGTTGTGGGAATCCCAACTAATACTCTGCAGACCACGGACAGCCCACATGACTATGTCATGGTCCAGACCTTTGATTCAAATGGGTGCTGACAGATTGCACCCCCTCTGTGGGCAGCATACGTTTCCACAGTAAATGTCACATACCTCTCTGCAGGTGTCAGGCTCTGAACCACAGGAAAGTGCCTACATGGAGCTTTCTGTAGGGGATTTTCACTGCCAAAGAGTTCACTTCTTGTCACTGCCACTAAAAGACTCGTGTCTCCAAACAAATCTTGAGTAGCCTTTGAGACATTCAGAAGGCTTAGGCAGATGCTTGTTTGGGTCCACCGCTCACATCCGTAAGACTACGTGTCGAGTCTTTGGGCTCAGTCAGCACTGCGGAAGATGCGTTACAGAGCTGCATCAACACTGAGGTGTCAGTGAGCTTGCAGCTTGCTTCTTCTAGTGCCACAACGCACTCCCAAGTATCAGCAGCAGACGTACCACCTCCAAGGCAGTCAGCTGCAATAGAAAGTCCCCATTTGTCTTTATTCCCTTAGGCAGGCTGACAGCAGGTATGCAATTTCCACTCCTTACACTTCCTTCCTCATCCTTCTCCTACTGCACGTTGACATAGGGGCCAGACAGTTTTCTCTTGACATTTGGATTTGCATATAGTATTCCCACCCCTGATTCTGGTGACATTTGTCTATCATTTCCCACTAGCAGACAAAGAAAGAAACAACACATAGCTGGAAGTTGCTGGCACAGCCACTGGTTCTCATGTCAGAAGGATTGACCCTTGACTCTCCCCTTCAAGTGTCCTCTGAAATATTTCAAGTATTTTGTCCCCAAAGATCAGAAGATACTGAAACATTATTCGTATACAGACTAGGGTTGAAATCCTGGTCCTATTGGAATCCCTGGCACACTTCCCAGAGAGTTCAATCAGGACTGGAATCCATGCTAGCAGGCCAAATTTATCTGTAACGCATGCTACAAAATATGAGTGAACCTACCATACACATCAGAACCTGGTTTGCTCTCAGGTTACGCCAATATAGACTATTTTGTCCTCTCCTACATCAGTGCAAAACCACTGCCTGTTGCTTGGGCATGCACGCATGCATGTGCACACACACAAAGGCAGACTAGCTTACAAAAATCAGAAATTATTTTTCCTTGCCATCATTACTGAGGAAGTATTTAGCCTTTTCTGCAGATAGAAATACCAGCTGAAGATTGAATTGCCCTTTACTACTGTTTAATAATGAGTAAAGATAACCCAGGTAATGAGAACAAAATCTCGCCTGGTAAGGACAAAACACTCTGAAATCAAATAGATTTTAGGGCCACTTCTGTTTATAGAAGTGCTTAGATCCAAATGAACTCTGACTTACATTCACTTTTTCTCTGCATTCAGACACTGGGATACCTGTGATTCATTGAGTATCATTGACCAGTTATCATCATCATATTATCATATCATTACCAGTTAGTTTTTTAATTCATTTTACCAACTAAGACATTCAGCTTCGTCACGTTAATCTCATCACAAGAACGCCCGCATCATGCATTACTCCTCCGGCAGGTTTTGTCACCAATCTGCAGCCTGACTGTTGAAACTTCTGGCAATGCCCTGGCTATCGACCAGCTTCATCTCCCACTGAAATCAGCAAGAAGTGAAAACTAATGCCTGTGCAAACACCTTCCAGCTGGCAACTGTTGTTTCTTCCCAAGGAAAAGCGGCAGACAAATGTCACCAAGAAATAGACTAGCTCCAGCTCACATGACCAAGGCCACATTAAAGACTTCCAAGGCCACTTCCACCTCTCCGAGAGCATGAAGCTTCCTGGGGGCCACGGCGGGATGGCATCTCTGTGCAGCAGGACACCCGCTCAGGAACATGGGTGTCCATCTGGGAGCAGTGATGGGAAGCACCTCAGCCCTGCCACAGAGCAAGGCAGCGGAGCTGCGCTTGGGGACCCGTCCTACCCCAGGGCTGCTGAGGAAGCCACCAGCAGCAGCGCAGTTCTCTATCCTCCCCTCTCAACTGGGAGAAGGATTTCCCTTTCCCAGGCAGAACTGATGAGGAGTTGATCAGGGACAGCAACCCATAACAAGGTAAAATATCAGAGCTGCCTCTCCGACTTCTCACTTCTGCTTCTATATGCTCCCATCCCCCTCATTTGATCCTCCTGTCTCATCGTATCCTTGAACCAGCCATGCTAACTGGGATACCCACAATTGTGTTGTTCAACAGTACGTCATGTAAACTTATTTGGGGCCAAGTAGGTTTTATGAACATTTTAGCACTCTCTTCACACTCTTTCTCTGCATATCTCAGGTCCTGAATTAAAAACCTAAGGTAATACCGTGAAAAATAATAAAATGTCTAAGGTAAAGTTCCAACAGCAACATTCACTCAGCCAGACTGCAAAATCCACATGCTTTCTGGAACACATTTTAAAATTCAAAATCATGATATATTAAGCTATATAGCCAGCCATAAAAAAGTAATAGAAAATAATATGAAGATACAAAGCAGCCAGCTTACTGTGGCTTCGTTTTGTATTTCCAACCCTTTTTCTTTTCCTGTTAAAATGTGTAGTCCTAGTATGCAGCTCTGCATAGTGCTGTGCTTCATAAACTGTTATGAAAGTTGAGGGCTCTTCATTGCTTGCTCTACCTAACCAGCAATAAGCAATGATACCAAGTTTTAGTTGTCATCCCCACGTATTTATAATGGAAAAAAAGGAATATCAAGAAAAAAACACCCTAAAATTCTTGTTTTATCTTACTCTCTTACTGGCAGTGCCTAAAGAAATACGAAGCATTTTGAACACAGCCAGTTTCTCATGAAGAAATTAAGGATAAATTCTGAAGGTTCTATTATTGCTCTTGAACTTTAATCTATTAATCTTCCCTCCCAGTACCTGTGCACCCTATTTGCACAGACAGAAGGCACCTCACCATGATAGATGCACCGCAGCTCAAATTCAAGTTGGGAGAATATCATGGAAATCTGTGGAATTACATCAGGAATGATGCCAGATATGCAAATTTCTTCTGGGCTTTTCCAGTTTACACTTTCTAAATCGCTTTAACAAATGAAAGCCAGCTTGTTCCAGGCAAATACCTGTATCAGTTAGTCTCTAATGAGCAGCGGCATTTGCCATTTTCACTGGGAAAAGTGAGTGCCAGCTTTAAACTGGTTACGACAGGCAACAAAAACTCCAGAGCTTTCTACAGGGCAACACAAAACTGGGCACCACAAGAGAAGCACATTAAATCATTTACCTATTTGAAGTTTGCATCCCAGACCCCTCTGCATGGTGAATTGAGCTAAGAGCAGGGACACACCAAGACCAAATGCCCAGTATCCATGAGGCTTTGTTACAATAGAAAACAACAAGATTGGCAACATAATGCACTTGCACCCTCGGCATGAGCCATCAGAACCTCTGACACAGCAAAATGACAGCATTTCCAGTTCTCCTCATGAGAGGAGAGCTGTTGCTAAATAATCTTGACAATAATGCGACTGCAATCTAGACCTTTATGCACAAGCACTTGTTGCCAGCAAATACGGTGACAGCAATACATCACCTATCAGTAATGTGGCATGGGTATTGCTTAGCACAGCAGGGGAACAGCATGGCCAAAAACCTTCAACAGAGCCTGGCTCAGAGTCAATTAAAAAGACAGGTGAGGCCTGACAGCATCCTGTATGCTTAATACCAAGAGCACACAGGCATGTGCACCTACTTGGTATGAATGCGACAAGGGAAAGTTATATTTAAGCACTCTATCAAGCCAATAAATTTTACAGTTGTTTAATTTTTTTAGGAATGGTACCTCAGACAATGTCTGTGTGGTCCAGAGGGGAAAATGTTTAAGTTTCCTTCAAAAAATAAACGGAAAAGAAAAAGCTCTGTATCAGGCATTATCTGCTACCTTTCCCTGAGACCTCTGCCCTAGGGATGCAAACCCCAGTGGGGGCTCCTGCCGCCTCCCACATTGCTGTAAGCATTAGGTCCATCCAGTTCAGAACAAGAAACAGCACACAGGGCTGGTCACATTTTAAGTTCTAAGAATGCACACAAAGCACACTCGGTCAATCCACAAAGGTGGATTATATGTTTAGAAGGTACTGGCCCAAATTAAAAGTAAACATGGGAGGAGAAAGTAGAAGGATCTCAATTTGTTTGAAAATGCTGTATCACAAGGAAAGCAGACTGTGATTACTAAGCAAATTATTTTTTGTAGAGACAGTAGTCAGTCACCTCACCTTAATCATGGGCTACGTGGAAAATTCTGCTGAACTCTGCCTTCAAATCTCATATATGTCAAAATGAAGTAAGCAGAAGCATTTGCAGGTATGACCACCACGTGTTCTAAGGCCTCCTGAGGGCAGATGCTGCAGAAGTCCCAAGAAGGCATGTCTCAACCAGTAAAGAATAAGAGAGAGAATCTCTGCCAGGATAACCTAGTAAACATGTGGAGAAGGAGCTCAAGGCAAGGACAGGTAAAGAAGTCTGAGGAAAGAAACAGAAGCTGGAAAAGGAATACAGAGAAAGGATCAAGCTAGAACCTCATCCATATCAAACTTGGAAGATTTTAATAATCCATACCCCAGATAAAAAGCCTGCAAATAGCTTGTATCCTTAAGGTAAGCAAATAAGATTTGATGAATAAACTCAAGCAAGCTAGCCAGATCTTTCAGAGCGTACCTGAACAAATCAGACCCACACAAATTAGTAAATATTGACAACTGCCACTCCGGATACTATAAAATACATATACAGTAAGGCACATATTAAATGATAACCCCGGCAAGACACCCCAAACAAAGAGCCACACAAAGATGGTGACAGTTTTCCTCCTGGCAAAGGAGCAGCCTCGCTGCCACAAAGATAACATACTTCTTGCAAGCAGTGATTGCAAACATAATGCCCAAAGCAAAGTATTGCACAGGGAACACCGACGGATATACTGTCTGAAGGATAAGCACACACATCAGACAGGGCATTTATTAGGGGCAGAACTGAATTATACCATCTATACTACTGCTGCAAGCCTGTATTTTTCTGGCATTTTATATAAAACAACTTAGATAGAAATATCTTCGGAGATGACTAAGCAGTTTCTTGGTTTCGATTAAGCACCAAAATGCAGTCCTGCCAATTTATTAATATTTAAGTTTCTGCAACTTAATATGAACTCAGTTCCAAGAACTACATAGGTCTCCTTAAAGTATGTGTAGCAAGAAGTCAACACTGTGCCAGCTGGCAGATTAAATAAGCCATTAAAGTAGGCTCCTACTGAATTTAAAGGATTGTTTTTCATCTTTTCCCTCTCTATTGCTCTACATCCAGATGTATTATTTAGGGAATATTTTCCAGTCCCAGTAAGAAAAGTAGAAGAAGTGCCCTTGGCACTTAATGACTTTTTCCTCCAATGTGGTCTCCTGCTGCACTTCCAATTTATTCCATTACTATATGACTTGCAATGGTCCCAAAATACCTTTGACCGTATGAAGAGATGGGAAGAGGGTGTTTGGGGTAGGTATGATTCTCCTTTAAGGAGCAGCAGCAGTCTAGAGTATTGATCTTTATGGATGATTTAGTTTAGACCACAGTTATCACTGCATGCCACCACATAACACACTCCCTGCAGCACCCCATGCAGGAAAACAGTGGTATTGCTAGCCTGTTATATTTGGGAAAAGTGTAGCACACTGGGATTTAAGGACAAAGTCAAGACCAGCCTGGAACATGTGGGCAGAGAAGCTCTAGTTGCTCTGCATTCTCCAAGGCACTTTTCCAATGATGTGCAGAAATTTGCAGGGGTAAAACCTGGTGAATTCACAGAACCGAGGCTTTCAGCATAACTTTTGTCCTTCAGAGGTTCCTATACTTATTTGAATCATGTTAAAACTATCTGAACTTCATGACCCAGCAGTATCCAAGGGAAAAATAAGTGTAGAATAAACTGTGTTATTCAGCCACCCCTGGAGTAATCGGAAATGGCCTTTCATATGAAACCTTCAGAAGTTGAGGGCTTTATCCGCTCTTTGCGGACATTTCAGATTGAATGGAACTACAAACAGCCAAAGGAGTGGTGGCTTTTTAAAAGCCTTGGAAACAATTTTATAAAAATTGAAATAGAAAAACAACCAAACAAACAAACCCACAACAACAAAAATAAAACACCTCATCCTCTCTCAGCATTTCAGTTCCTGGGTAGTAAAATGAGTTCAGTCTCATAAACTGCTACTGAATTAGAAAACAAAAAGGCCTTAAAAACAAGAAGAGACACACAGACAGAGGCTGAGATAGTCTGCTTTGGAGCTTGAACGTGACCCTGGGCATATTCTTCCCCAGATGCAAAAAGCCCCTCCAGGCTCCTGCTCAGGCCCTGTCTGAGCCCACAAGGCGAGAAGGTCCTTCACTCCCTTGCAGATTCAGCCACAACCGTAGTCCAAGCAACGACCTCAGAATTTGGCTCAAATAGCGTTTGATTTACCGAAGTTGTTTTGGGGTCACAAACCTTCTTTGTCCTCTTCTTTAGGGGCAGCTTAATTCTTAATTGTATAAAGCTGAAGTGTAAAAACTGTATTTTGCATGTGTTCTTTGTTTCTAATACACGATATCCGTAAGGGGACTCCCTTGCTTGGCTAACAGTCGGGATTCATTAGACCTTTTATGATGATTCTTTCTGGTTTGCAGATATATGATGAATCTCAGATGTTTAAATAGCATATAACAGTGCTCCATTGACCTTGCTGAGTACAGTTGGAGGGAAAGAAAGGTAATTTTCCTCAAAGAAATGTTAAAAATGTGTCTCCACTATAGCACAGATGCAGAGGATAAAGAAACTCCAGAGGGATTAAAATATTTTAGATTAATTTGGAAGAAGGCCACACTGTGTAAAGCCTGGTTAGTTTGGGCCTTTTCAATTCCATGCCATATAAACAAACCCATTTAAACTGCATTTGTTAGAAGGAATGTTTGGAAAAAAAAATCCCCCAAAGTAGTTGTAACTCAAATGACCTCCAGTTCTGTATTCTCTTCTTACTGCCTAAAGAACAAACATATGTACAATATATTCTAGCCAGAGTTTGTGCAGTTGCTGCATGATTCATACTGCTTGAAAATTAACTCATTTAAGCAAGGGGATTCTGGCCCCCTCAAGTAGAATTTTAAAACTTAAGCAAGGCTAGATCTGGTTGGTTCTTGAGCGTGCTTAGATCTCAAGACAACCATTGCTTACAAACCGATTTTCCTCCATCAATGTGAGCACTATTTTCATAGATAGTTCTAATACTTTGAGGGATGCATTCTAGTTTCCCTGCCTTTGTGGGAATGCGGTCATCTGCAGGTTTTTGTTTGTTTTTTAATTAACAGTAGGAAAATCATTGCTTTGAGCCAAATTTCAGCAGCTCTTCCTAAAAGCTCACCCCTGCTATCAATGCAGCTGAGAATTAATCTATGTTCAGTGTGGTAGTGTCTGGCAGAAGTAAGTTCTTAATGTTTACTCACCGACTTTTCGCTTTTTTACTCAAACTGAATAGTGCTTTTGTCCTCAGAGTCTTCAAGGAGAGCTCACAGATTATGGTGTTAAATAACTTAAATAACTACAGAAAGTAAGCAGTTTCTGACCCTCATGAGTTAAGCAAGATGAAACACAAAGAAGGAATATGATAGCAGCTATGAGCCATCCAGGGCGGGTAACAGCATGAGAAGGACTGTAAGCCATTTGTATCTACAAAACAGTAAGCACTTAAAGAAAAGGGACTTCCCTGATCATAAACCATAAATCCCTGAGCAGCTTGACATGAGAAATACCCACTCTCCTGTGTGTCACATAGATGAAGAGTATTCTCCAATACTCCCATTCCTGCTTGAGTTCTTGAAGTTACATCCAAGTGTTTGACTGTAATTCAGTCACAGCCCAAATTCCTCTCTCCTCAGAGGACATAAGGCAGCTGGCCAAGGTGAGGACAATATATAGCCTGCTCTTTCCCAAATGCCCAGAGGAGCCAACATCATTTCACCACCAAACGTAGTTTGGAGTGAACATGGCAACTTTAATAAAATTCAGAACAATAGAACTCAACAGTTTAGAATATAAAATAAGGGGAAATGTTATTTTCATTACAAGCAATATAATTAGAGAGAATAAAAAAGTAAGCTTAAATTCTGAGATTTAAGAGCTAGAATCTCTTCTCTTATTAAAGTTATTATGAGATCTTCTGAACATGATTTTGCAGGAGGCTATGATGTAATTTATGTTTATGACATCATAACTGTACAGTTGAGCTCTCTATTGAGAACTTCCATGACTATTGTAAGTCTCATAGCACATCATTTCCTTCCTATAATGCTGGTTAAAATTTTCCATGTGATCCTTTTCCTGTTGATAGTTACTGTACATTAGCAATAAACACGTTAGCTAGCATCTCCTGCACATTTTTATTTTGATTGTCTATCACCAGCCCTATGCTTCCATATTCAGCCTGGCTGCAGGAATAGAACAGTCTACTCTATTTGGAGATACTCCAGATATTCAAAGATACAACCAAAACCAGGAAGCTGTCTAAGGGGATTTTTACATCATCAAAAAATCAACTTGGAATGTAGAACTTCTTGTAGTCAAATTTTGTTCTTTAAATGTTATGTATGGACCTTTGTTTGTTGACATACCGCTCTACACACTCATGAAAACAAGATGTTCTCTAGGCCCTTGGACTTTGCTGGTAAAGCAGATTTTAAATAAATGCTTCATATAATTTCAGAAACAGATGTTAGATAGTAAAATTGCATGTTTGCAACAGAAACAGCCAAGACCTACTTACTAGCACTAGCAATTTTCTATTTTGTGCTTCCCTTCAGTACCAGCAATGGATGAAGAACACAACATCCACTAAACCCTAACTTTCAACTGGAAATCTATTTTTTAAGCATATGTTGCTCAAAGAGGTTTACGAGTCAAAATTAGTATTTTTGCAACACTCTTGACTCTCTATTTCACTCAAGTGCCTGCTACAGTTCTATGCCAATATAGCCTGCCTTTCTGGATCTTGATAGACTTTGGCTTTCCCGCTATACCTCTCCCGTAACAGCTTATACAGAAGCTTCTCTGCTCCTTGTGCAGAGATGTGCAGGGTTTGCTATACATTTCTGCTATAAATATCTGCGTGATATTTCTGTCTAAAACAGAAATTGTGCTTTGCAGCAAGCTTCCTACCTTCATTCTAGTGATGTCCTCTTTCCTTTGAGGAGCATCACAAGTGGGAAGGAGCAATGCCCTTCATATTGCTTCCAATTCCAATTCAAAAGTGACTGCATGGCACCTTGAGAAAAACTGTCTAGTAAAAAAACTGTCTGTCTAGGAAAACCGTCTGTAAACTATTCAACCTAAATACTGCATCTCTTAATAGTTCTAGCATAAATTTAGGGTTTCTTAGTACACCTATTTAGACACCAGTGTACCAATATAATACCTTCACTCTTAATATTTTTTCCCAAATGATCTTTCCCAAATGATTCATTTGGAGTATGTTTGTTACATGTAGTAATAAATTTTTAAAGCTTACCAATAATGATTTACTGGCTCTTAGTCAAGCAGCAGAAGAAAGATGAATCCAGTTACTTAATAAATCACATTGTTTCATTCTAGTTGCATTCTACAGCCTACTTTATGTGATCTGAAGTAGTCAGAGGTAATGTCATGGCCATAGAAACACAGCGGGGCCCAAATATATAGGGATATAAAGTCACCCAAATGGCTTTTTTTTTTTTTTTTTTGCTTTCTCTCAGAGCCGTCTTAGTGTATTAGTGGCTGTTATTAGTTCTGGCACCAAGATGAGCCCCCAGATGCTTTCACACAGAGCTCTTCAGGTGCCTCTGTCATGCATTTCTGACTCTCCGGGCTCCTCGGAACCAGAGTGGCTGAGGCACGGCAGCCAGCTGGATTTGGCAGAGAAGCTCTGTACAGCCATGTAGCACCATGACGGAGTTACAGGCCACAGTGTGACTGCACAGAGCTGGCTCTGGCAGCCCCGCACCTCTGTCACTGCCCCAGTAAACTGCACTCTGTTAAGGCTAGCACGTAATCGGCTGAAAACAACTGGTGGGACTCAATGAATAAAAATAATTAGTGGATCTAAGTTTTATTTTGAGATTTGTGGGTTTTTTGCAGACTTTTCTCAGATTTTGTCATTCAGTGTTTTCATTGTATTTCTAAAGAAAATACCCTACAGTTTTAACAGAGGCAAAAACATGACAGTGAGATTTGTCTTTCAATGATAAAACTAGAAAAAGTGGAATACTTATGATAACCCTCTCTTTGAAAAACATCAGCAAAAAACACCCCTCCAACCTCCAAGAACATGTTGCAGACTGCACATCACATAACTAAAGGACTACAAGTTTTTCCCTGAGGCTCCCACATTTAACAAAGGGAAACACTACTTTCAACAAAAGATGCTATTCTAGCTATGTGCCCTTTTACCCTGTCAGAGAAACAGCTGGTATCATAAAGTCACAGCTAATTTGTATCATGTCTGCGTTAACAGTCAGATTCAGTTTCCATCAGACTTTCAAAGTTGGACTAATACCAGTTGATGGATGACAGCTTTTCTTACCTCCCTTCTCAAAACATATTTAAACACTGTCCCCACATAGCCCCCCGCCCATATTCAAAATAGAAGTGGAATGCTTTAACATCTTTCTTATAAGAAAAATATAGGAAAATATTTAACAACTAGTAAGTTGAAGAGAAAAAAAAGAATTAAATAAGAAGGATGAGAAAATTACACCAGAAGCTCTGAAGTTGTGTGACAAGAAAATAGAGCTGTAAGACAGACATGTGGGTACCAAGTGTAGTGGAAAAGAATTTTCCCTTAAAAAGGCAGAAAAAAATCACTTGCCTCAGGTAATCTTTTGAAATTTGGGGTATCTGTTCTCCTAAAAAACAAGTCAGTCTGCCTGCAGAGACGTTAAGGGCTTTTTCAAGGTCAGCACTCAAGCAATTCAGGGAAGGCCAATTTTTTTTTTTTTTTTTTTTTCTTTAAGGGACCTGTTTCTCATTTACGCTACCAAATGTCATCTACTTTCATTTTAAGATCCCTGAAGCAGAATGCTTGTACTGTGTAAAGGGACTGTAGCAAAAGTGAGAGTCAGGCCAAAGACTTAACAGCTCCAAACCCACAGCACTCGTGTGAGAAACAACTGCAAAGATCAGGCTCTTCTTGGAAAATAGACATAGGGGAATTTCCAGAAATTGGGAGTTCAAACTCAGTTCAGATAAACATCTAAGTGGGCTAGTGCACTTCTCAGACTACCCTCCACAGCACCTGAGTCTACAGCATTAGTCTGAGACAAGATGTCCTTTGGAGATTTCAGCAACTTCCAGCTTCCAGATGATCGGAAAGCATCCGACCAAGCTTTTTTCATCCTGTGATCTGACAACACTACAGTAATGTATGCAAGGAAAAATCTCCCAGTGTCCCGGGAAGTTGTCTCTGTTGTCTTTTTTTTAATGCAGCACATTATAATGATTATGATTCTGGTGGTTCTGAGCAAATGGCCCATCTCTCTGAAACCTCTCAGGCTGCTCAATCAACTAACTCCTACAAGCAAATCACATCTTTGCCAAGCTAAAAGCATCAAGGTTTCGATTTTAACATGATAGGAGAGGTTATTGGGACTAAGCTGAGGAAGAGTGAAGAATCGGTGAGGCCCAAAGAGTCCTGGTGCCAAGGCTCTCATCCCTCAGCGCACGCATTTCCTGCCTTAGAAGGTTAATGCCGCGCAGAAGACAATAAGAGACAGCGTCTGCTGTGCCTAAGCTGTGCTTGGCACTGCTCTCCGAAGGACTGCTTGCCAGCTACGGCAGCCAAGGCGCAGCGTGCTCCTGCCACATCCTCTCCAGCGAGCTATATCTGCTCCCTACCTACTGGGAAGATGCAGATAATCAACTCCACTCCCTTCACTCCGAGCACAGCAGCAGAGCAGTGAGTCTGCCCCTACATATGATACTTATGCTTATTCTTTTTTTTTTTTTTTTTTTTTTTTTTTTTTTCAGTTCTTAAACCTCTGTCTGGCAAGGCTGGGTTTATTAGAAGCAGATTGCTCTTCAACCACTCAGTGTGTCAGTTTTACAATTCCTAGGTGGTGTAATTCCTGGAAAATAAAAGATGTTCTTCATCCAAAATTTTGGATGAGTCACAGCAGGTTTACTTGTTTTGGTTCACCCTTAAATGAAGCGTAACTTTCTATATCTACAGGATGCTCTGCTTTTCTTTGTTTCAGCTATTAGCTGCACATTTCTTTCAGACAGTCAGACTTTCACCCACCAACTGAAGCTCAGCAAGCAGTGAAAGGCAGTCATCACATTTTCATGGGACTGCGAATTGTGTCAGGAAAGACAATAATATTATTCCTTGAGTTCGCTCTGCTGATACTACACTAAAAACCCCAAACAGTTCGCCTTAAACCTCTTCAAGAATGTAATGCTACACAAACATCACCAGGTTCTCATCTCTCACAAGAAAACTCTTCCACAAAACTGCTCCAGCCATAAATAGAGGTCACGCGAAGTCTCAGAACCTGCTGGGAATCTTAGGCTGCTAAACAACACCCAGTTTCAGGACACCCTCCATGTAACTCACAGAGTTGAGGCAAGATTTGGTGCTGCATTGCCTCTTCGGCGCAGCAGAGAAGACAGATCAGAGAAAGAGGTTCCTACACACATCTTGGTATAAATCATCATAAAATATATAGATGGAAAATTAGCCATCAGAGGCTGTACAGAAATGCTTTCAGTCCAGAGTATTTGAGAGCTGACCAAACCCTTTTGTACAGAATGCTTCCTAGTGGTGAATATCTTGACTTTTAACAAAATATACATTTCCATCAAAGATTAAATGATAGTTAACCAGTCCTTTTGCACCTTAGCCATCTAAGTTATCATTGTGTTGTGACTGCAATTTCTGTAAGTATGTTTCAGTTTCTCTTCAAAACTCTGACTTCACTATACTCAAGAATCAACTGGCAGTTAGAATTAACAGTTGCAGGACAGTCAGATCAATACCATTAATGCACTTTGTGCTAAGATAAGGACATATGTTTTGTTTCCAGTTTTCATAGATATTTTATTCATTTTTATTCCTTTCCAAATGAATGTACTGGTTTACAAAGTTTGTTTTAATAACTTTCAAAGGCAAATACAAGCTTTTTTCATAGCACTTCCCTTAATGTGCTCTTCACACATTAAGGGAAGATCATCTTCCCATTTGGCCACATTTACAATAGGAAGAGAAGGTGTGGAATGAATTATCAGATTTTGTCCTCTTTTTCTTCTTGACAGAATTTTCTCCCATTTTAGTAAGTGCTGTGCAAACACAACAGGTCTTTAGTATGAGAGAGATGAAGCCCTCCTTGTGCTCTCCATTTGAAGTAGTTGAATGCACTGAGGGACAGATTTTCAGATGCACTTTATGCACCAAAATAAGGTACCAGCTCAGAAGTACATTGGAGCATAGATGTCCGTTTAGAGCAGATGGAGAGCCTTGTTGAAATGCCGAATTTTGCATGCTTAGACATGTCCAACACTCCAGCTGGTGAGCTATCAGAAGAACTGATTTCTGAATGTCTCATCCTACAGCACTTGCATGTCTGATCCCATTTTCTTTTGGGAACCATGGCCTTAATCTCCTTGGCTCCAGAGTTTTAGGGTATTTAGGTACATCACAAATGCAATAAGGAAGGCTATAGGAGTCTAATTCTGTGATCTCACTGGCAGAAGTGTTTTATGGGAAATTTTATCTTGTTCTGAATCAGAAAGAAATCAAATTCTGTAATATCAAAATTTCCCACAAACTGGAAATCCCAGACTGTGTCTGGCTCCACTCTCAAATACTCCCTAGGAGCTCAAAAGTAATACAGAACGCAGAGCAATCAGGGCAAAGAACAGCCTGCAACAATTATCAGTCCATTCAGCACTTACACGAACCTTCTCAGAAGTGCAGGCAAAGTTAAATTTGCTTCCCCAAGGACGATGACAAAAACAGCTAAAATAGGCCCAGACCCAGCATTCCTGCTTGGGAGGGAGGCTGTCTGAGATGAAAGGGAATGCAGCTAGCACTCAGCCTGCAGCCCACTTGCTGTCTTCCCTCACACTGCTCTAGCCACAAAGCGGGGAACAGGGCAGAGGTACAGAAGTGGGTCAGGCACCCCGAGCATGGTCACACATTAGTGGGAATAAAAAGCTCGCTGTATCCTGAGTTACCTGAGGATGGTAGCGTGTAAGGGAGTTGCCTTGACCTCCGTGTAATATTTCTGACCCCTGTCATAAGCGCTGCTTAAACTTAAAGCCAGCCCTCAGTTTGTTTCCAGCCTGGAATTTCCGTAAACACTGGAAACATTTCTTTTAACTGGCTTGTGAGCCCTTTCGGGGCACTCACTTGTGCTGCAGTTCTAGGGGTGAAGTGGGAGAAAAATGTTTGGAAAAAAAATGTCTCTAAGTCTTGCATGTTGTAAATAGTCAGTAAGCATGGTTACTTGGACCTCCCATACTCACACAGACCCCTCAGAGCCTGCTTGCTCTAAAAAGCACAGAAAATACAACAGCACCACCAATGCATGAGCTTGAAGCAAGTAAATATGATTTAAGGTGTACATTGCAAGCAGAAAACTTGCTGAAATCCAAACAGATACAGCTGTGGGGAAAAAAAAAAAAAAAAAAAAGCCTGGAACCCACAAAGTAAATATTGTAAAATTCCAAGATTTTGATTTAAAAATAAAATTTGATAAAATTCAAGACAAAAGCTTTTAAATCTGTTATCAGTTCTGAACAAAGTAGTCTGTGGTGACAATGACTCTAAAGGAACAACAGGCAAGGGTCTAATTGCTGTTCACCAAAAGCAGAGCTGTCCATTGACTCTCAGAGGGATTTCAATTAGCCTCCAAAGAAGCAAGCAAGCACAAAGAAGAAGAGAAGCATCCCTATATAAAAAAGCAATATAAAAGAAAAAAAAAATAAATTCCACTAGCAAGGAAGTCTGAGGTAAGTACTTGAATCATACTCACAGGAAGGCAATCAGAGGAAATACTCCAATCCTTTCAGTAACGAAACAGCTGCTGATGGATTCAAAATGACACCAGAAACTAGAGGTGATCACTATGGAGAAATCAAAGAAAGAACACTGTTTAGCAATAGTATAGTTATTTCACACATTAAAAAAAAAAAAAAAAAAAAAGTACTATTAATATACCTTTGGTAAAGTTTTCTTTAGCAAAGCTACTACAAAGATTTTTTAAGAAGAATGGAATAAAATGCAGCAAAATTTTGCAAGTAACGAAAAAAAAAATGAAACAAAAACAGAACTCTATAAACCTGGAGTTTGGCAAAGCAGACTTGGATTTCCCACAAGCTCTCAACAGTCTCTCACTAAAACCTCTTTAAGAAGTAAAACTGATAAGGACTAAGCAGAACTTTCTCTTGTGATTAGCAAGATACAAAGCAAAGAATCAAACTAGCTGGTGAGTTTCCACAACAGAGCAAAGTTTTCAGTGCAACTCCCAAAGGATCTATACTGGGGCTTGTGTTCAACACGTTTAGAAGTGAGAAGTGCTCTGCATAAGCAGGTGAACAGTAAGAACAAATCTGTAGATGATAGAAAACTATTCATTATAATAAAATCAAAACTTCAGTGAGTCAAAGAAGTTGTTCACAGTAATAAATTTTCAGGGCAGACTGAATTGAGTGTTCCTAAGTAGAAGTAAAGGGGAAAACATAACCAGATAAATCTGTACATACACAGTGATCAACTCTAACTGAGCCAATATCACTCAAAGAGTGAAATATATATGCACATCTACTTCCTCGTTATTTCTGTGAAGTTTTGATGACCCTGTCTCAAGGAGCTGCTCAAGGAAGGACTCCAATAATCATCTGGGCTATGGCACCATTCCTAGCTAAGAGGCTATATAAGCACTTTGCTTTGTAAGCACTACTGTATGTATCCCACATCTCAGAGAAGACCAATGCGAGAGGACATCCCTAATAATCTGTAATAATCTGAAAAGAACAACCAAGAGCTTCATATCATCTTTGTTTCACTGATTATTCCTGTTTACAGAGAGAGCAGTCTAGCCCACCGAACGCCGACTCATGTACAGCATGAAAGCCCTTCCAGGTTACCAAATACATTCAGACTTTTTCACTTCTCTGAAAACTTGACTTTGTCTATTTCTATTTGCCTTGTGCCCATCACTCTATTCTCAGCAGGAACAGCTTCAAGACATTGAGAACACGCACAACAGTTGGTTTATGAGTCGAAAAGGCTTTCTATGCTTCAGAACTGTTTGCTGTCTTCCAATCTCCTCAAGATTTTTTAAAAACTAGAGACGAAGACATGAAAGATTCTCCTTTTCTTTTCCACATCATTACTAACATTCAGGTCACACACTGTCTTCTTCTGCTATCCTCCTTGTATTCATTCTGTCCTAAAGCAATAATTTTTTTTTGAACTGAGCCCAACATAATTTATAATATCAATAAAATGATTGAAATATGTTCTCTCGCTATTTGCTGTCCAAAAGAACTTCCATCACACCACAATTCCAATGTGAAATGACTACAAAGGGCTAAGAACCAAACAGGAAATTTCCACACAACTTGAGCATGAAGGAAGTTCACGTCCAGGTCGAAATCCAGACTTCATAAATCTAAATACTGCAATCCAAGAAACATCACAAGGGTTTGGACACACTGTAGCTTGTAATCTTCAATGGTAAAAATTGGCACAAGTTTTACAGACTCTTCTCTCTTTAGAATTCCCCTAACCATAAACATTGGTTCATACTCTGCTGTCACGCACACAATGCCATTACCAGCATTGCAAACGTAGCCACACACTCTGCACAGCATATTCAGCAACACAATACAACTAGGTTTCCAGTATCCTTTAACTGCAATTTTAAAAACACAGATGCTTTTATCAGAAATTCTTTGTGGTTTAAGTGGCGAAGGAATTTTTACTATCTTGATTGTGCAGCTAGGGAAACCTAAGCATATCCAAGGCCTTCAGAAGGTGACCTCTGACACCTAATTGGGTCTTTCAGGAGAAAGGTATATGCATTTGTAAATGCACGCAGGAACACACATGAAAAAAAAAAAAAAAAAAAAAAAAAAAAAAGCATGGTTCCCTTTTAGTGAATTGGGGTCCATTCACGAGGTAGTTTTCAATTAAAATAAAGTTACAGAGTCCAGTTAAAAGATCTATGTGCTGTAAGTGGCCCATTTTATCCACTAGATCAGTAGCTAGGGCCTGGAGAGAGTTCAGATCTCATCTCTTCCTGAAATTTTAGCCTATGTCTTCCCAAGGCTGCCCCATCTCGAGGATGTTCTTCTACATTCCTTCCTAACCAAGAGTAAAAGAGGGACTAGACCACATTAGCGTAAATGTGCAAATAGCTCTTTACCTAGTTCTGTATCCTATCTCTGACAGTGACTTATATCGGATGTTTAGGGCAGAGCATAAGAACAGGAAAAGCACATAATGATGCTTCCCACGAATACTCTCCCAGCCTCCCAGTCACAGCTTGTGACTTCCAGAATGCCTGGAAGGTGGAACGTGCATATTTACTGTTCACCATGGCAGCTTTTTTCCGTTAGCATTTCCACTAGCTGTAAACATTCAGCAAAATCCCATAGCAGAAAGATCCACAGCTCACTGAAGTGCTACGAGAAGAAATAGTTCACTTTGGAGAATACTGGAACTCAGTGATGCTACTTCCCAGCTGAATATTCAGTCACCTAATGCATAGTTAGGCATGGTATGCAAATAGAAATTGTTTTTAATTGTACCACACATTATGAAGCAATCCCAAAATGCCCAACAGCAAGGTGGTTAAGAAGCTCTTTTGGAAATAGGATATCTAGATTTCAGTCACAAGTATGTATTTAATCATGTAGAAAAGTAAAAGAACATCAGCAGGAGAGTGGGAGCACAATAAATGACAATTTGAGTGCACTTTGGGCAAAGGAGGTAATCCAGTCTCCTGCACTGTGTTAGTGACCTATATATAAAAGCTGGATTTCTCCTCCAGCCTTTAAGTGCAGAATTTCGTTTCACACTCACAATATTTGAGGTTGGAAGGTGCCTCTGGAAGTCATCTAGTCTAAGCTCCCTGTTCAACTAGGCAGCTAGAGCGAGCTGCTCAGGACCATATCCAGTCAGATTTTGAATTCCTATTGGGTGGAGACTTCAAAACCTGCACCCCTCTGGGAACTTGTTCCACTGTTTGATCACTCTTATATTAAACAAAAACAAAAAAAAAAAAGTTTTTATTATGATTAAATGGAATTTCCTCTATTTCGGTGTGTATCCACTTGCTCTTGGCTTTCACTGGGTACCACTGAGAAGAATCTGGCTCCATCATCTTTACTTCCCCCACAAAGAGCAGCTGTTAACCTGGAATCTCATTCTGGTAGGTGAAAGGTAGGGATTTTTGCCAATAGATTTCAGTATTGATTCTCGTGAAAATTTTAATTCACAAGAAAAAAAATTTCACAAGAATCAATACTGAAATCTATTGTGAAAATCATTTTTTTTCACAAGATTTGAAAATGGAAGAAAACCATCTTTAAAAAAACAGTCTAGATGAAGTATTTCTTTCTTTATCCAATTCTTCCATATTTTTTTCCCTTCAATTTTTATGTCAGGATTGCCATGTAGTTTATTGTCTTATTGTCTTTACATGTCTTCTTTATAAGACATATATGCTCCCTCTGTAGAGGGAGCATTTTAAAATAAAAGAAAAACAAAAATGAAAAAAAAAATCTTTCCAACTTTGCCTCAAGGGAGGACTTAAAAAAAACTTTTCCTCAGCTGTTCAATCATTTTTAACAAAAGAAGCTTTTATTATGATGTTTGGCAGAACCACCCTAAACACCCTAAAAACAGAAGAGGGGCACAGGAAGCCTTGTTTTCACCCACTAACACAGACACAAGGAATTTATTTTCTAGGTTGACCTAAAAGAGAGGAGATGGGCTATCTCTTCACCTGTGAACTGCTCACCTAACCACTCACGAGCAGCTTATAGTACACAGAATCAGAATTTAAAGTAAATAAAAACACCTATTAATTGCCCTGCAATGATACATATGGAAGTTCATTTTTTAAAACTATAGCTATAGGCCATTGACTTCAGATTGAGCACACACTTACATGCTCTGCTGAACATGGGTGGTTTGCTCTCTCTGAGCTCTGCTTCCCAGACAACTGCAGCAATCTCCTACCTAGCATTTTTTTGCCAGTGTTACAACTGGGACTGCAGTAATTTTGCCAAACCATTCTGCGTGCCATACAAACAACAGGATAAAATGGTAGCTCTTACTTCAAAAGACCTTATAAACCAAGTACAACAGGGATGAATATACATAGTAGAAATTTCTGACTCAATAATTCTTCTCAGTGATTTTTATATCCTATTATGTTATATAATACGCTATTAATAAATTATTGAAAAGTTCCAGTGTTATCTCAAAATCAGCTGAAGAATGATAGCTTTACTGTGGTCCTGTGATCTTTAGGATACAGCCCTTCATACAGGTCTTCAATTAAATATTAATTTTTCAAACATGTAGCTATGTGCATATATCTATGTTAGTTTTCAAATGATATAAAGCACTCAGCCTATCACAGCTTCATCCTTCCATGGTCTCATCTGAGGAGAATTTCAATGACACAGAAAAGTATCAAGAAGTACAGATGCATAGGGAAAAAAGTGAGATGGATGAAAAAGTTCCCCACCTATTTTCTGTTCATGAACCACCACACAAGCTGCATAATGTAAAGAGCTGACAGTCTCAATAGCCCAGATGTACTCAGCGTCAAGAGGTAAAGAGTTAGAGAAGAGGGAAAGCCTGATGTAAGCAGTGACTCTTCCAGCTCAGCTCCAGGCTATATTGCACATGAGGGGCAGGGAGGAAAGATATCCTTCTCCAACACCCACCCTTTGCATTCAGCTTATTGGGGGCCCACTGGACAACAGTTTTAATCTACTCCCAACCCAAGGGGCATAGAAGTACACAGAAAAGTTCTCCAGGGACAGACTCTGGAGTACCCTATCCAGTCTGCTAAGATACTTAACTACAAATTTGAACTGGAGTCTGTGGGTCTTTAAAATAATGCAAGGTAGGCTAATATACATTAGGGGACAGTGTAAAGAAGGAAGATCTGTCTCTTCCCTTCAGTCATACTAATCCATTAGTAGATAACTCATCTGACCTACAAAGCTTCAGGAAATACCAAGCTTCTTCTCAACCCTCTAAAAAATGCCTTACATTGATCTCGGCAGTGGAGAACCACAAGTCTTTTGTGGACAGTCATCCTTCTTCAGTGACTCTCTCTTAGCAGAGGTGAGAAACTGCTGATATAACAATTGCCTGAATACAGTCTTTTATTCAACATGTCCTACCATGAGACAGGAAAGGCAGCAGAAGTGCTTCCTAAGGTTAAACACAATCACAAGGCAAGACTAGATATGGCTTAAGATACTGAGTGGAAGTAGATTGCAAGGTCTTTGCAGAGTTATTCTTGAAAGTACGGGCTAACAGTTGAGGTATGTGTATATTTGAGCAGATGTGGATGGAACGTTATCCTCAGCTGCACAAATATAGCACTTTCTTCCTTCTTTGGCCATGTTCATGCTACTAAGCAGAAACCATTTGATAATCACAAAGCAGTGACATTTGCATTAGCAGAAAATCAGACTCCTTGTCTCTTCCTGATTTCTTCAGCACTTGCTGCCCACAGGAATAGACAGAGGGTTGCATTCTTCACTTACTCCACACAGGTTCTGATGTTCTCACAGGGACAGCACTCAAGATCCTATGAACATCAGTAGCAACACGAACACGCCAAGCTTGTTCCAGACTAACCATTTATTTGCATGTAAGATCATCTCCCCAGTAGAGCAGCAACATGTGCAGCAAGGAACAGTCAACTCAAGAAGGGTTTTCCCCTTTCCAGTTGTGATCTGGAAGGACAAACGCTTTTATATTTAAAAGTCAAAATACGCCACGTTCCTTTTAGATGATCAGCAAATTGAACATAAGTTCTCCTACATCACTGACCATACATAAAAGTGTGTCTGCTATAGAAAATGCTGCCAAGGGACATCATTTATTGATAAGTCCCAAATTCCTTGCAAAACTACATCTCCTGAGATACCCAGTCAACTTGTTACTGCAAAATTTCTAAAGTATCTGCTACCAACTTCTGTAACAACAGCAAAATGTTTGGGGTTCATTGTCCCTTTTGTGAAAAGGTTTCAGAAGGCTGAGAGCTCTGATACAAATGTTAATAATCCATAGAGGATTAAAGCACAATGATCCAAGAAAATAGTCATTTGCAACAGACAGCAAATGGACAGATTTAACGCATCTTTTGACAGTTGCTAGCATCATTCAACATGACAAATAAAAGAATTAGCTCAAAACAGGCAGAGAAGCACAGCTAAAGTAAGTCTGTAATAACAAACAAACAAAAAAATCTCCTGAGAAAAGTCTGTTGTCCTCTCATGTCTTAGTTACTGAAGGTGAACACATGGCTGGGATGTGCATCAGAAGAGAGGAAGTTGCAGTGAACATTCTGCAAGTTTCATCCTTTTCAGGGAATTTTAAATTAATAGGATTTCTGAAAAGTTTTCTGGTTGACAGGATTAACGCTAGCACTAAAAGCTACTATCTGTGGATCCTGGAGCTCACAGCTCCATTAAAACAAAGCAGTGAAGAAAGGAGCTTTGTGCAAATTAAGACATTTCCTTAGCAGGGAAGGTTCATGGGAACATCTTCTGTGGCTTCCCTTCATATTGGTTTTTCCCTGGAAATGGGATAGCAGAAAATCCCTAGAGAAGATGGACTTCTCTGAGTACAGAAGTTTTGATTCAAGTTTTCTAGGCGAGCCCCTGGGGAAGCCCTAGGCTTTTAGTTTTCTGGGCTAGCCCTGAACCCCCCTTGGGTTCATTCATTTTATAATGAACCAAAATGAAACTTTAGGAACAAATGTCAAAGGTTAACTTGGCAATCACCATTCTCAAAGTAACATGTACGTTCAGTCCCACTATGCTCATCACTGGATCGGGGAAATAACCTGTGAATATTATGAGGCAAAAAACAGACATCAGTAAGTAGTCTTGAATAATTTCTTAACTCTAAGAACCAACGTCAAAATTCAAGTGTCAAAGGGCACAGTAACACTACAACAGATGTCAACAGCACCATGCATTATGGTAGGTCCCCTTAAACCCACACTGACATATGCCATTTTAACTTCTTTCACTTGTTAATGCATGTTTATGTTAATTCAGGAAGGATACAGTAAGGCAAGAGAAAACTAGTCCTGGCAAGAGTCAGCATAGAACTTTCTCTAGAAATCTCCAATCTCTCCCAAATCCCTCTTAGGCCCAAAAAGTGTTTGGATGACATTATTTCTTCAGATAAACTACCACAAAGGAAAAATATCATGGCAGACCAGAATGCTGCTACTTATTCAAGGATAAACAATGGAAAAAGATGTCTTTTTTAAATGACTATATGATATATAAAAACATGTAATATGCAAATCATGCATCACAGAGACAAAGAGTGCCAGTAGTTACATTACTGCTCAGTAATACAGAGTTATATCTTCTTCCATGGACAGGTTCCAACAAGTCACTACTTATATTCCAGCTGCTTGATCTCTTTCTGGGAATACCTGTTACTTCAGTGCTGTCAATTCCCACCGCTGCTGGCACTGTTTGTTATGACTGAGACACGTACACATATCTTCAAAGCAACAGCATTAATATCTCAACTGCCACTAGCTTGAAAATATAGAGAAAGTGGCAGATATTCTTAAATATTCAAGGGCCTTGAATATCCAGCCAGAAACCTCATTTTCAATCCATTTGGGAAACTGGGATGATTTTTAAGGATAGACATAATCTTTGGCACTATGCAGGTCATCAGCTCTTTCACCAGATGGTGAGAAAACTGTCCACTGCCCTGAGCTCTTCCAGTTCTGCCCCTCCGAAGGGAGAGACATGCCTTGTGGGAGAGGGCATGGCAAGCAGACCTATTTGGCACTCTTTTACCTAATGTGTAAACGCAAAAACTGGCAGCAATAGGTCATCTCCAGAAAAACTAACTAAGGCTGTCTGTCAGCCTTCAAACACTACCTGAGCACTCAGTGATACTCCAACTTTGCCAAACCTAGTCCATTTATTTTAACGAACTGTAACTCATAAATTCAGTATGCTTGGCAGCCGTATAAACAGCATGGAATGCGCACATAAAAAATTATCCTTGTCACACCTACTACTTTTCCAAAAGGAGGGGCATGTTCAGGTATTGTAGGTGAGAATCTTGAAGATGACTGAGCCCCAGCTACTTGTTTGGGCTGTTACCCTTACTTTCAGTGGTAGGAAATATTACATAAAATCCATGTAACACATGCAAGCTAAGTGCAAATGATGAAAGAAATCAGCAAGGGAAAACAGGCCAGAGAGCTGTTGCGATGGAAGAACAGCAGCTGGGAAAACTGAAGTCAACCCAGCTATGTTATTTTTTAATTAAAAATAAACATGGGCTTTGTTGCCAAGGGATTGGTTAGCATTCCATTTAAAAAGAAAAAAAAATAAAGGAATTTTGTTTTACTTCATTCTCATTCCCCTCCTCACCTCCCTACTCTCTTCTTCCCCCCTATCCTTTCCAAAAAAGTATTTATAGATGTTTCAGAAAAAAAAAAAATAGTCATAAAATTCTGGTCTGAAGCATGCAGTACCAGAGCCACTTATTTTTAAGGCATCCTCTTTCTCTCATATGAATTCCTTCTTGTTTAAAAATAGTCAGAGACCATCATTTTTAATTTTTGTTTAATTATTTCATCTTCATTGCTGTACTTCTTGCTAGCTATGCAAGTATCCATGACTGCATTGACTGAGACTGCAATAGCTTACATGTAACAGACTCACGTTAATCCTTGCAAGCTCAGCTTTGCATCAATTTCAAAGGCAGAAGATATTCACACCTGGATGGTAGCTGCATCTTATTAGTAGTACATTTTACTTCTATCTAAGAGCAGAAGAAAATTTGCGATTGAAGATCTTATATTGTTTCCTTATAGTCCTTACTCCACAAATACTGTTTGAAGACAATGTTATCCCAATAGCGGAGAAAAAGTGAAGGATCCAATGCCTTTGTTCAGGCTCTTTATATAGTCCAAGGACTTAAAGGTTAACTAACTTTTAAAGGCTGACCATCTCCTCAGCCTCCCTCCCATCGTGTTTTTTTCCCATTGCCTACCTTATACCTTTCTAGTGTGTTTTCATTATGTCTGACCTCAAAGAAGCTTTCTCCTACCAAGATCTTAGCAATAAAACAGCCTTATCTTAATTATTGCACCCAATGGATTCAACATCCCATTTCAAAATCTTGCCTTGCTAACAGGTTTACTTTCTCTCTGCACCTGCTTTACTACTTATTTAAATTTTAAGTTGTTTTAGGTTGTAATTCATGCATTACTAGAGGCAGGTTTTTTTCTGAAAAGATATTATGGAAGAGATGATGGGGCAAAACCCCACGAAATAGAATGTTTAGATTCAAATTTCCTACAGAACTATTCATCTCCAGTTGAACAAGAATATAATTTCTGGTGATTGATCAATTAGTCATTCAGTTGGTAGGAAAACAGAATTCAGCCAAAGAAAGAAAACCCACCAACTAAGAACTATAATGAATAGCAAACTACCAAGCTAATGCCTGTTTTGGAGCAGGACTGCCTTGTAGGCTATACACTCACATTTGTACAATGAGAAAGACTCAACCTTCATCCCAGCTGTGCAGAAATGTGTTTGAACCTCCAAGAAGCCCTAGCCATTGAAGTAGCCTGGAAATCTATCTCTGCTTTTCTACCTCATCTAGAATTTATATGCCTCCCACTGCATTTCAGGAAGGATTCTGAATTTGTGAGAACACCAGTACAAAAAGCATTTTTACCCAACTCTGGTCTGCTGACTCACATCCAGATTCCCCAAGTATCGGAATCCTCCACTGATTCCAGGGAAAATTTGGGGTTAATCAGAGAACATGAGGTTAGCTTACTAAATAGCATAATAACGCATATCATTTGCAATGCAACAGTAAGCTCAAGAGAAAGAAGATACTGTGCTGCAAAACAGTTTTCTTTATTCTTTGCATATTTTTGGAAGAGGAAAGAAAACCACATTAGGCAAAACAATACATTTGTTTTGTCTTAAGGACATTGGCTTACAAAGAAATCTTGCTGCAACAAGTGAGAGTTCAAGTCATTGTTACTCAAACCATATAAAACACATTAAAAAGCTTTTGGAACTCAAATGTTATTCCTCATCCCAACCAAATGCAAATAATTCAACAGTTTAGTGACCAACTGTATACAACAGAAAATGATTTTTTTGGATAATTAAGCATAGAAGCAGAGCTGAAACTAATTCTGTGAACATTAATTCTCTTTTGTGGCAAAACAAAATTGGATTCAGCACTACAACATAAGAGAAAGGAAGAAAAAAAGAAGAGTATGCTCTGGCAGGATGTAAACATGCTATGCTTAAGTCATCTTGCTTTTTATACAGATTTTCATATAAGAATAGTATTTATTTGAATTAAACATCATTGGAGGAACACTTTATTTCAGATGGTGCTTGCTGTTTCAGTCTAAGGGTTATACACACACACACACACACACACACACACACACGAAAGAAAAGGTTCATTCTATTCTCTGTATAATGGCAGGAGATATGCACAATCACATAATACCTAAGAGGATGAGTATACCAAAATGAGACTAAGAAAGTACAAAACAAGGTAAGAGACCTGGCCAGAAGTAAAGAATTGTAATAAAGTCACATATAAATGCTCTCAACCTTTAATGCAGAAGATCTTTCCATCAGTGAAGAACAAATCAATAATCCTGATATGTTCTAAATGACTGTGAGTCTCCTCTTGTCATGCGATAATGGCACTGCTTTATCTTTTAAATCTCAGACCACATACATAGGCCATTGAAAACACAAGCATCTGTCTAAATGAGCAAAACATTTAAAACTATCCCATCTTCATCTGGCAAACAGAAAATAAAATGCCCTTTGATATTGTTTTTGTTTCTCAGTTGATGTTGTCTATTGTCAGTTCTCATTGTTAACAACAGTCAGGCAGAGTTTATTAATCTTATGTCTTGATGCCATTGGTCCAAAGCAACCTTCCTATATGGGTCATATTAGATCAATAAACAGTCAAGTGGTATATAGACCTATTAGACCACCTTAGCTATCATATATTTCATCTTTTACATGCAAACAAGAAATAACATTACCAAGTAGCAGATGTACAGAAGAAGCAGTTAAAAAAAAACAGGAAGAACAGTTGGCTCAGAGGGAAGGGGACCTCCCTCCAAGACCAGGCTAGCAGGTAGAATTTTAGCAATAGAACTGGACCATGACACTGGGAGGCCCAAAGCAACTCTTACAGCTCCTCCAGCTGGTGCTAGCTGAAGCTGCGTATGTCATGTTCAAGACATTACAATTTATCCATTTATATTTATAGTATCTGCAGTGCTGCCTGTCCACTCTGCAAACACCAAAAAGAGTTGATTGGAACTGCTTGATTTTGCATCTAAAAGAAAGCTGCACACACCAAGGGGGAAGGGATCAGTCAAACAGAAGGACTGCACAAAATGCCTTATGATAAGAAGTATTTCATGAATTAGGGTTCATTCCACTTAACAGAATCAGGACATTAGAGATAAAGAGATGGGGAAAAAGAGAAGAAAGATGGTTGAAAAGTAAGATGGCTAGTGCTGTAGTTAGGAACTTAATCTACAAAACAGTTTTCACCAAAACAATTACATTGTTCTCCTCTAAGCCATTCATCATCTCAGTTATTTTTCTAATTTTGACTTTTACCCACTGGAGAGCTGCAACCTTCTAAATAATTATCATCTAGGGATTCCTTAGCTGGAATTTGGAATGGCAAACATAATTCCTCCAAACAGTGCTCCTTGACTTTTTCCCATAGACCTCAACATTGCAGTGGAATATTTGGAATGCTAGCTCTGAGCTGCAGAAATTATGCTTCTATGTGACAATGTGTCAAATTCATTCTCTTGGCAGCAAGACTGAAAACTAATAATATGCTCCCTCTTCTGTACTTGAGTGATAACTAGTTGCTGGGCTCTGTTTGAAAAGGAAGTTGGGGGGTTGGGAGAGGGCAACCAAACAAGTAGTTATGAGGTTCTCTAAGTGATTTCAATGTTGATATTGGATTTGTAGTGTCAAAGAATTGTCTTTCACCAATCTGCAAAACTGACTAACAGTACTGACAATAGTCATACCAGTCCGGTTAAGGACATGTTGGCCAATCCTGATTTCCATCTAGCGTTTGGCTACTCATTGTCTTTCATCCAGAAATACTCTGAATTTTCCATGCCAGAGAGGGATGATAGTTTTAGCGATCTTTCTAGTAACAAACCACTAAGTCCATACACACTTTGCTCTCTGTATTAGTAGAGGAGAAAGATTAGATTAGGAGAAAGATTAGAAATCAAGAGATACATTCAAGCATGAGAGGAACATGGTTGAAATTCTGTAAAGGGAAGGCCTTCAGGTAATAACACATCATTTCTTCCCTTGGTGAAGTTTATATGGTTCCTTGCAAATATACAAGGAAATCAAATCTCTGATCAGTTTTAGTCAAAGTTCAACCACAATAAAGTTTTCATTTCTGTTTGTGGCATTCATATGATTTCCACTGCAATGCTAGCTGAGTGATTCAGTTTTCAGTCTCACAACAGTTGTATGAAGAAAGGAGCAAATTCTATTTCCAATTTTCAATAGACTGATTGTAACAAATGGAAAATAAATAACTTGCACGCAGTCACAGACGTGCTCTGTGAATGAACATCTTATATGGAGGTCTCCCAGTGTGTCAGTGTCAGTGGACTAGCCTTTCTTCATTTGATTTCCTTTACCAAAAAAAAAAAAAAAAGGCAACTTTCTCTGAAAGACACAAATGCTTCGATTCCTACAAATGCAGAACTGGTTTCTGTGCAATTCTTTCAGTGGTATGCTCTGTTAAGGGACAGAGAGCAGTCCACAAACATGGCAGATGATGATAAACTGCTGTCTTCACTAGAAATAGCAGCTCTGTTGCTATTGAGTTTCTTGTTTGCACCAGAACCAAAGCATGCTCTTTACACAGACCAAAGGGCCTCTTTATCCAACAATTAATTACATCCAAATCATTCAAATAATAGAAGAAAGAACAGCAAAAGAGAGAAGCTTCAGTCAAGTCCTAAGTATTGTCTTGCTCAAAGAATATAAATCAACACCAATATTATTAGTGTCCTAGTGGAACTGCATGTAGGGTTACCTGTGCTTGCAATTTGACCAAAGATCCATGAAGATATAAACAGTTAAAAATCTCTGTTTAGATACCATAGAGATTATGATTTATCAGCCTGCCTAATTGTGCAGCATCCTGATTTCAAGCTATCCTGGTGCTAGGACAAACACTTACAAAAGTGACTTAGTCCCCTTCCCACAAGTTAAAAATGTCCAATGGATCAATATGGCAGTTTCAAATACCTGCCCCAGCACAGAGGCTGGCTGGTCATACATAGAAGCCATGGCGTTTTTTGCTCTACTCTGGTGCCTCAAGCATCACCTCTCTGGTAACATAATACCCAAGCAAATATCTCTCTGGTAACATATAATACCCAAGCAAATATGGACTACACCATCTAAGTAGACTTCCTTACTAAAGCAGAAATGCAACAAAACTCATAGGAAGTTCCACTAGATGAATCTTCCCCTTACGTCTACAGGCTCTGCCTGGCATGCAAACGGTCTCTTCTAGGAAGAGAAAGCTGCACTATTTCAATGAGAGGTACAATTTTGAACAGATGCAGCTAAGCCTATACAAATCCCTGGATAGACAAAGTTATTTCAGTTTGAAAGCTTAGAGTGCTACTGGAAGTCCAAACACTTTGAAGATGATGTAAATCAAAGTTGCCTCTTCTATATTTGAATGTTGAGTGCTCCATAGCAATAGCTCCATAGCAGCTGTTTCACAGGAATTTCCTCTAGCTGAAGTCCCTTCCATTTTGAGAAAATGGATGCAAATCACTCTCTTCCAAAACAACACCCCCTATCCACTAGACTGTGTGAAGTACTGTCCTGAGGAGAGGGAGAGAGAGAGAAGCAGCCTGTTAAAATGACATGGTGCTGCATGATTACTTGACTGCAGAACATGGTCACAAAGTTAGTTTCATTCAAATTTAAATACAAAGGCAAACCTCAGTACTATGGTATAAGTTAAGTGTGGTAACACTTGGCAAGTGCTCAAGCCCACAACCATGCACCAACAGTGCTTTCTTCATCACAATTTGGAGAACCATACTGCATGTGCACTTTCTGCTTCCTGGCAATCATGCACATTAGTGCAACCAGAAGATTAACACTTTGGGGTATGTTTAAATGCAGCCAGCCTAGCCGCTTGCATAAAAGTCATATACAGAATGTGAGCAGCAAGGTACAGCTGAAGCATGGCCAAGCCTCAATGATCCAAACTACCACTGTGGCCATAACTGCAGTTGCCCTCCAAACAGTAGCAATCCTGGGACCACTTTGTTCTAGAAAGGGAACTAAAGGAACTAAACATTGTGTCTGTTGGCTTGGTCTGCAGGATGAGCATATTGTTATGATCATTTTCTTTCTCTTACAGAAGATTTTCTCTTCTCTTCCCTCTACTATAAAATACCCAACACTACCCAGACAGTACAGCGTCTACATGAGGCCCAAGACTTGTCACTATTTGCATTACAGCCTCCAGATAAAATTGGTCTAAAAGGAATAACCCGAGTTCCATTTATGTACTGTGATTCCTTACAGGATCCTGGTAGACAAGTTGACCATGGACCAACAAAAGTGCCCTCGTGGTAAAGGCAGTCAGTGGCATCCTGGACTGCACTAGGTATAGCATTGCCAGCAGGTCAAGGGACACAATCCTTCCTCTCTGCCCATAGAATCACAGAAT
>VZSV01000100.1:2722885-2799068 GCA_013398735.1 Nothocercus julius
ATCATCCTCGTAGCCCTGCGCTGGACTCTCTCCAGCAGCTCCACATCCCTCTTGAACTGGGGAGCCCAGAACTGGACACAGCACTCCAGGTGTGGCCTCCCCAGGGCTGAGTAGAGGGGCAGGATCCCCTCCCTCACCTCTCTCCCTCACCTCTCTCCCTCACCTCCTCATGCCCAGCACTAGTGAGGCTGATTCTGGAGTTCTGGGTCCAGTTCTGGACTCCCCAGTACAACAGAGAAATGGTCTTTTTAGAGTGGGTCCAATGCAAGGCCACAAAGATGGCAAAGGAGACGCATCTGAAATGTAAGTGCGAGAGCTGGAACTGTTTAAAAGAGAAAGCTTGGGTGGAGGAAGAGGAGAAAAGGTTCTTCTTAATCCATATAAATACCTGACTGGAGGGCATAAGAAGAGAGAGGTATGCTTTCCTCAGTGGTGCCCAGTGACAAGAAGCAATGGGTACAAGCTGAAACAGCTGTACCCAGCAGCTGAAGTTCTGCATGATTGAATACTGATGCAGCTTGTCCAGAGACACTATGGAGTCTCTATCCTTGGACATACTCAAAACCCAACTGGACACCGTCTCAGGGTTTTAGACCAGATGATCTCCAGAGTTCCCTTCCAAACACAACTATTAGATCATTCCATGATAACGGTAGAGTTTTCTGATAATAGCTATATACAAACTCAGATGCATCTTCCAATATATAATCATACAATAATACAGTTTACAAACATGTAAATATTGTAATGGGGTACCTTGCATAAGATGAAAGAACAGCAGGCCAGTTCCTTAAGTAACACCCAGTCTATGGAACCTCATCTTAACTATTCCAAATGGCATCATTTGAGGATATAAACAAAACAGTTAGAATGGTTTTGTTTGAAAGAACTTATCTCAATGGTACCAGATAAAAATGCCTCTATCAGGACAATGATTTTTAACAACTCAGCATCTTATGTGAAGCTGCTCTAATCATTACTGCAGCCAACATCATGACTTACAATATAATGTGCAATTAACATATGGTAAATAGCATCAGCCAATTAGACTATCATGTGCACTGTACATCTGATTCCTGTTTTCAGTGGAATGCGGCTATTTGTGTTGGATCATATCCAGGGTCTCTGCTTTGGCCTCCTACTCTCTTTGGATGAGAAACCCTCAGCTTTCTGCTGCAGTTAAGGGGAAGACAAGATCCCTACACATATGAATTAGGTCATAGATATGAACCTTGAAAGGAGATTCATTAGTCATTTTTAGAGCTCCACTACTTTAAAGTAAAAGAAAATAAATTACAGAACACATCTCCTTCATCACTGCATACCGTCTTTACAGACAGTAAAGTTAAATCTGTATTAACCACATGTCGCCCACCATTCCTCTTTTTGTTCCCCACCCACTTTCAATTATTGTTGTTGTTGTTAAACTTTGAGGCCTTTAAACAGACACAAGCATTTTATTTAATTATTCAAGATCAAATTTCTCTATTACTGAGTGATTTCTCTAGATGGTCAAGAACTCTCAGTTTCTACAGGCAGGTATATTTGCTGAGAACTCATGCAGCCTGGATGGATTATCTAGACCAATAAGTAATCAAGGAAGGCAAAAAAAGTACTACTCAACAGAGATAACAGAAAGTGTTTCAGTTTCCTCATGATAGAGAAATATGGATAGAAAGTCAAAGGAAGCAGGCAAGATTTTCCACACTAGATTACTGACTGCACCTAACTGCAGCAAGGGCTAATTATAAGCAATGAAACTTTTGCTTGAGCCTGTAAGGTAGGAGGCAGACCTGAGCTGTCACTGCTGTGTAGATAATGAGATAATATGCACAGCAAAGGTTTAGGTGCAATGTTCCATCATATGTTCTTGTTACTTTCAAATATGGAAAGGGAGGAAAATGGAAACATGACTCAATGAAGTCATTTTTTTTTTCCCCACATACAACCCTCAGGCTTCAATGATGTCAAATTTCACAGGCTAAACAAGTCTGAGTGGCACCAGTGTTTGAGAGGAAGAAATCCAAAGAAAACCTATGCCTATCTAAAAGTAATGATGATGATTCAACAGTAAGCACTGATCCCTTAGAGTCTGTAATGAATTGGTGCCTTTGTGTGATATGAGGCCTTCACTGTTGAGGAATTCAGCTTTCATTAAAAAAAAAAAAAAAAGTGGGGGGAAATGTGTAAAGGCCATATTTTCTCCAATGCCAAACAAATCCTGAAGGGATTGTAAGGCTGGATCCCTTGCTGCTCAAGTCATCCAGCCTCCTGTTGATGCATAAAAATCACACAGGTCTCGTAAGTGCTCTAATATCTGAAGCTCTCAATGATCTCTGCTGGACTATAAATCATCTAAGAATTAGCATAAGAGAAAAAAAAGCTCGCTTGCTTTGGGTGTTCCGACTGTTTAACCAGATTAACAGTGGGAAGGGTGGACATTGGCCAGTTACGTTGACTTTATGCCAGGTGATAGTCTCCGCGGCAGAGGTGGCATCCTGTGGTTGCATTTCATCCTTTCCACACCAGTCAAAACAGACAAGACTGGGACTGAAAACTTAACCCTCAGTCTTGACCTCTCATCCTCACTGAAGTGCCACGACAATTTTAACAAGAGTAGAAGTGCCTGGAGAGCTGAATTTGTCTTCCTCTCATCCTGAATGTGTCTGCTCTGTAGACTAAGATATTTACATATCCTACCTAGACCTAAGAGAACAAGTCTGCACACCGAATATCACCTCTCCATAGCAGAACACAGCTCTGCTACCTTTTTGTCTTCCTCCATGTAGTCAAGTGAATTTTAGCAATAGCATACAGAGATCAGAGAGTTCAAAATGGCCAGCTAGAAACTGCTTCCCCTTCATTCTGCTCTCCCTGCTCCTTTCTTGCTACTATTTCATGGGTCTGTTTATTCAACATAGAAGCTTCCATTTGAAGTAGGACTTGAATTACACAATGTGAAGAGTGGAGGGGAAAAGGGGAAATTAACCCATTTTTTCCCCTTTGCATGTCACTTTTTAAAAAGACAGGTAAGGAAGGTACATGGCACCTTAGCTGATGTAATAGCTCCTGTCATTTCAGGGTAACCTTAGACTTTGAAACAAATGTGGCAAGCCTGAACCACATTAAAGCCCTGATTTAGCAAAGTGCTTTGAAACACATGCTCACAGTTAGCATGTGCTTAAATGCTTTGCTGAATTAGGACCTATGTTGGTAAAAGGGGCAATTGATTAATGATTTCTGACAACCACCAGAAACTAATGAGCCACAGACCTCCACTTCTTCCTCCAAATTACTATACTTAAACCCGAAGGAAATTGCATTATGGAAACAGAACACATTTATAAATAAATCATACGTGTCTCCTTTGCAAATATTAATTTTTATCTGCAATTAGTGGTAAACCCAAACTTCCTTTCATACAGTAATCGGAGACAGTGCCATTTGCCCTATGTAACTGGTTACTCATTCAAACCCATAAATTTCTTTCTAGAATTGCATAGGTTATGGAAAGCTCTACGAACACAACTAACTGAACCATGAAATATGCAGCACCCAACATACTAACTAAAAGGTTGTCTCACTGCGACCTAAGCTTCAGAATGAATCAAGGCTGCACTGTACAATCCACCTAGAAATGAAGAGCTCAGGAATGTAGAGTGCTGAAATCCACTTCAAGCAGCTGCACATTCAGCCTCAGTGAAACACCTTACAGGATCAAAACCCAGGGAACTAACACAAACTGTACCAGTCCTCCCACGCGAGAGATGGAGAAGGTGTAAAACAGTGAGAGGAAATGACTTGTCCAAGATAACCTTGGTTCTCTAACATACAATTCAGCCTTCCACTTGCCATGCTGAACTCTGTTGCAGAGAGTTTTTAGCTGACAGTTTATTTTTGCTGATTTTACTGTGCTTGTATTAGGCAAACAGGAGAATCCTTTTTTCAGGAGCCATGACAGTGAAAGTCTAATGTCAAATTTACCTAAATATACACTAAGCAAGGCCTCTTGTTTTTCTGATCACCAATATTATTATTGCAAAGCACAGACACCGCTTCCAGTACAACAAGAGCAGTCACTTCTGTTAACACTGTGAGGTCCTGATCTGGCAGACACATCCAGAAACTTGAAGACCGTAGATTAAAAAGTAGGGACACTAATCGAAGGTCTCATCATTATACACTGATGAACTATCTGAACTAATATCTGATATCTGAACTAATTCTCTCTTTTTCCATTTTTACATGTGTATTTTAGTCACCCTCTTGTTATAACATGATTACTCATAACAGTATAAATAACATTAGAAACGTATTCATGCCATACAGCACAATTGTTTACAGTGCTACGAAGGGCAGAGATTGACTGGCTCTCATAAAAAATGTTAACTGCAAGCAGTTAATTCCTCTCTCGTAATGTCTTTCATTCAGGTATTCTCACTTCAGAGTGCACTAATTCACCTATAATTATAAAAAGAAGTACTTTGAATTCTTGACTGTGGGTGACTAGATACACTTAGACAGAAGTCTCATAATCACTAGAATTGCACACATATATATTACCAAACATTGTAAATCTGCTTATCTGTCATCACATTTCCATCCTATTAGCTAGTCCACCAGACTTTACATTGTCATTACACTTTCATACCAGCTTTGGGACAGCTTTACAAGCAAAGGCAATGCCCAATCCACCACAATTCCTGACAGTAAAAAGTTAATCTGCCAATTTAGTTCCTTTTAATTTCAATCATCTTTGAGAGCTTTTATCAGCATTGCTTTATACCATCCAGCTAAAAATGTGTATCAATTACTAAAAGCCCTAATGCACAGTTTACTCTGTCACTGAACCATGACCTCCAAGTGCAATGAGGACTTCAACTTGCACAGTTTTGCTCAGACATTTCTTGAATATTCATTGTAGTCTTTGTAAAAGAGACAGGGAGCTCTTAAAGACAACTCTAACAAAAGAAAAGTGACAGGACCATCATGCCAGAGTCCTGAAGAAATGACCAAAATTTATCGGGTCAGTGGAGGAAAATTGTTTCAGTTCCCTGAGCATGGATCAGATCAAATATGCACATACTTTAACAATGCCTAAAGGAAAGGGTGGGGAGGGAAAAGAAAATGCTCGATTTTTCTAAGTCTATACAAATCAGATATTACATTACCAAGTAAATGCTTGATGTGTTTACACTCTTGTAGCATTGTGAAGAGGAGTACAAATCTTCACCTTTGCACAACTTTGCCAGTTTTCTGTATGTTTATCATAATTCGGAGCCTGACCTGCACCCTACCGAAATCCTGTTTATTTTTTCCATATATTTCAACTTCCATTTTGTAAAATCCAGTAATACACAAACAAGATTTTATCTAGAACTCAGTTGAGGCCTATCTGTATACTATAGTAACGTGCAAAAGGCATATCTAGGTTCAGACAGAAACTATTCAGCACATTTTCAAAAAGAAAGACAAGGCAGTAAGCTTAAAAACATATGTCCTGACTCTCTCAGAGCCTGGAAAAGTTTGAAACAACAGTTATTTCTTACTCGTAGCATAGTAAAAACCTAGAGTTTATCAGTTATCACCCTAAGATGGTATTTCCAAAGGTGAATACTGCAGCTAGACATTCACCAATGGAAAAAAAGCTTAACCCTTTAGTAAGACTGTTACTCTGAATCTGTTGGCTTCATTCGACTTGACCCAAACAGAGCCCACTGGCTCCAACAGCACTGCACTATGGACAGCTTGGCCCAATCACATCCACATCTGTACAAAAGGACGAAAAACTCATATTCTTCAAAGGATTAAAGCCCTATCTCTACTTAATCATAATAAAGGACCCACTGTAAACTCTTACCATCATCCTTCATTGCAAGTCTAGTTCTCCATTTCCTTAGCCTAAAATTTTCAAACTCTCTCTACCGTACTAGTGTCGCGATAAGCACTTTCTTTTCATTCTCCCTTCTTTTAAACTCATATTTCTTTTACAAAGTAGAAAAAGCTATGTTGAATGAATGAATGGCTCAGCAGTATTAAAAAACACAAAAAGACCTTTCATTACAAGGTTGCTATTCTGGATTTAGTATATTAAGTTTGTGGCTAATGGATCTTAGAAACTGACATCATCTTAGCTACCAAAATAGAAGAAATAGATGTTCGCATTATACTTGTTTAGGGAGTAGATGTGGTAAGAGCTGCTTTCTTATTACCAATCACTTCTGTGTCTAGGAAACCTCTAGGAGGCTAGGTTTAAGGAGTTCTTCTAACCTCTATTGCAAATTCACTGTGAAGATTCACATCTTTCACTCCTGAATTGGCAAGGAAGGTAAGAGGAGCAGGCACCTTGCCTTTAGCTGTTCATTTTTTTATGGAAGGAGCATGGTTTCTACATTAACAACATGACATCCTACACAGGACACCCTCCATCTGCAACAAAACTTTTGCTCTTCTGTCATAGCATTGTCTCTTCTGCCTCGAGATTTCTAACACCAGAATCTAGAAATGTGTACGAAGCACACTGAGGTGCTGAAGAAGCCTAGCTCCAGACCTACTCTGTTCTCCACACACTGCTTCTATTAATGCTGTTCTCCTAACCACTTTCTAAATCTCACTGAAGCATGTATGTAAGTATACATACATACATATACATGCGTGTATATACACATATAACTCAAACAAGAACAGCAGCAAACTGGAACCCTTCAAAAGACTACAGGAAAGCAGAGGAAGTAAACACTCACACTACCTTCTCCACAGAAGCCCTTGTAGAGAAAGATTCCCAAGATTCAGCTGGCAAGTTAAATAATCCTCGTAGCCAAAAGGTATCAAAAATCGATGACAGACGTAACAAAGGCAGAACACAAGATACACTATGAACAGTGTGTTGTTAACCATAGATAACAATCAAATCAACATTAAGACTCCAATCTAAAACCAGACTGGGATAGCTATATAACGAACTCAAGATGCAGATTTTTTTCCCAAAACATACAGTTCTAAAGACTGTTAATTTCTTTTCCTTTCAGAAAAAAAAAAAAAAAAATCTGAATCTAAGAATTTGAAGGGAGATTTTAATGAGCTACAAAGAACAGTTACTAACCTTGACTTTTGAGTATCTATCTCTCCTGCCCTTGAAAATCCCCCTCCCCAGCCACTAGTACTTTCACTTGAATTCTTCCACATATTTAATTTTGCTTCTGATAATCCTTTTCCTATTATTTCAGAGCTCTGTTATTTCTGCTTGAATCATATGCATAACATCAACCATACCAGCTCTGGCTGCTACCCTACCAACCTCAGTAACCTGCTGAGCGTTTATGAGAAATTCAGAAGATGAAGTTAAGCCATGACTGTGCAATAACAAGCATGATAAGACAGGTGAACTCTTTTCTGAATCCCTAGCATTCAGTTTACTGGAGCATGAGCTCTACTTCCCCTTAACTTCACAGGCACCAGTACACATTTTGTTCAGAGTCATCAAACAAGATCTTCCTTTACACCTGAGCTACTTAATCAAAAATTTGATTAACTAAAATTTTAGAACAGACAGAGGGGGAGAAAAATTGAGCAATAGGAAGATTTTTCTCCCCTTTTCCCTCTCAAGAAAACATAGTAGTCCTCTATGCTACATGCCATAATGAAGCAATTAAATTCCGAGTGTAAATTAAAACTCCGAGTGTTGTACTTAGAAGGTCACTAAAGACCTTGATGCTCCGGGCCAGGCTGGAGCCACCTTTGCCAAATCAGACTTGTGCGCGGCCTGGTAGACCTGCATTCTCCATGGGCCCTGTCACCCAAACTTCTCTGCCACCAAGCAACTCTTGGTTAAAAATAAAACTAAACCTTCAGTTTGCTCAGATTTGTGCACATTTTGTACTACTTTTTAACTTTAATATTTCTTTTTAACTGGCCATTTCAGCTCTTTTTTGTTGTTGTTGTTGGTAGTGTGTTTTTCTGTTCATTCGTTTTAATGTACAATCCGGACAAGGTAGAGAGGAACCTTTTAAAGATCCAAACCAGGACTATGTTCCTCTTGTAATTATAGCTGAACCAGGGCTCAGACAAAACAGTGCCAACATTTGCAAACTGTTCCCAGAAAAATTTGCTGGCAAATCCTCTAGAGAGTAGCTTTTCTTGAGAGGGTCTACCTTGGGTCTAAATTTCATAGAAATTACTTTTTTCAAGAATTAAATAGAGCTCCTTTCTGCATTAGATCAAAAATGGGAACCAACAGAGGTGTGTTTCACTTGCCACCCCTCTCCCATGTTCTTTGAATGAAATCAGCAAAGAGGTCGCATTTCTAACTACCGTACCTCAGTCTGACAGGCTATAGAGGTTGCAGAAGAACATAAATAGTTACCTTCAATGCCCTCCTTGCATCCTTCAAGCCCTTCATCTTTTCAGTCCTCATCTATGACTCTGGTCTCTATGAAACACACAGCAATGGCCTTCACCTGATCGGTATTTTCACACAAGTGGTTTTGTAATCTATCAATAACCTAATAGCAGCTACTTACAATAAGAAAAATCCGTTCTTCTATTAGATTTTCAGCCACCTCAAAACATTCACTCTCAAATATAAATGTATATTAATAAAACTATAAATCATGCATATATCTATATTCCCAACTCATAGAAGCAATATTGCACCTGATTAAAAAGACTCTGCACAGAAGTCACAGGAGTCAGCCTGACTGTCAGAGCTGTTACAAGACTTGGAAAAGCCTCTCAACATGTATATAGGATCAACAGGCACTGGATCCTCACAAAATCACATCAACTGAGCCCATATAAACACACTTAAACAAAAGACAGGCTCACCTCCCTTTCTGAGACATTCTGCTGATTGTATACTTGCTTGTGCAGATCTCTTAAAATAAAAATCAACAGCTGGGCAAAACAACAAAGCACATTTGGACATGTTAAAACAATATTCTTAATAGGTCTCTGGTGAACTTTGCAGGGTTTACACCCAATATAAAGTTCATTCTTTTTGTTTGATTTAGTTCCCCTCTTCTTTTAGCAAACAAGGTGATAAACAATTATACACAAATAGAATTTTAATGATGGCCCTCCTAGATTTCCACAAGCCTGGACAGCATAAGCTTATAGATCATGTAATGTGGTGCAGCCTTTTGCCCAAATATTTCACATTTGCAGATCTTCATATTTTCCAGCTCATGTACAAACCTGAACCGACCCCAACGGCAGCCTTTCAAAATGCAGCAACTACACACCTAGCATCTTCTAACCCGTAAGGACACAGGGCTGAGATGTTAAATGGCATATCACCCATCAGCAGCAAAACCACAGTCAGAACTCATGAATTGATCTTAACTTCCTGACAACATATTGTTGCCTTTAGCTACAAGCCAAGCACATGCTTTCAGTTATTTCTGCATCTTTGAAAAATGTCATCAAAATTCATAGTGAAAAAGCTCAAAGGGTTTACAGTTGGACATGTATATACCAACTTTTTTAGATGTATGCATCAAATCAGTGCACGATGCAGTAGGAAAAAGAGACCAAGCAATACTAAACAAATAACAAAAGACAACATAACAGGGAGGAAAGGTAGTATACCTAATACAGCTCTGTAATGATCACACCTGGAATACTTCATTCAGCTCTGGAGAACTCTTTTCCTCAATGATAATAACAATACAGAGGAAGATCACAGGAGAGCCATAAAAATGCTAAGCAAGCAAAGGGACTGACTTACAAAAAAAATTGAAAGAGCTAAGGATGCACCCACTGACTAAATCCTGAGAAGAGGAAGTGAGAACTGTCGGCAACTATTAGAACAGTGTTAGCAAGAGCAAAGTATCATTTCAGCAAAGCTAGGGTTTACAGCTACAGGTAACAGTATTAAAATGAAAATAATGGAAACAGATCTATGGTCAAGAAAGTAATTTTAATAGCACAGTCTAGGAGACTGCAGGTTAGACCTGACTGAATGATATGCTTATCCAGCACGTACACTTCTCAAATTTTGGCTTTTCTTAAGAACGCATAAATTGTCAGTTAAATTCTGAAAACACTCTTTTAAAAGTTTGGGTTGAAAAAATGTATTTTGAAATTTCCAAAATAAAGTATTTGCTCTCTGGTTGGTGGAATTTTAGGCATCCAGTAACTGAGGAGTCACAGATATGTCAGGATGGTTGCTTTTTTTACCGAGTGAGCTAGGTTTCTAATGAGGATCTCCTTGACACGTGTAGCCTAGCCCTGTGCATAGCAGAGCACAACATCCCATGAGGGCCATCCACCAGAGGCTCCTGTCTCTCAGGGGCTCCATCCTGAGGTAGTCCTGAAAATAAATGCTGAGTCCTATTCTTTTTGCCTTTGGGATAAGGGAACTGCTTGATCCACTTGTCACCCCTTCTCCTCTGCTGCAGACTACCATACCTTGACGAGTCCACCAAAGGGAACATATGTTCTTACCTTAGCCACTCAGGTTCACTGCAGTCTGTTATTCACCTTGCTGCATAATACTCAACTACCAAGCTTTTGGGTCCAATTTCTAGAGTGGGCAATTGCAAACCAATCTGCAGAGTGATCAAGATCCATGGCTGAATGGCCCAAGGGAAATACTAACTTTTGTTTTAATAATGTCAAATTTTGATTCCTTTGTCCTAGGAAAGGCTTTTTCTGTTGCTGTTGTTATCAAACTTCAGTGATGGTTCTTAAAGGGTTCCATTTGTCTTATTTTATTAAACCTGCTAGTTCCTAAGAAAAGCAGTGGCTGCCTACTCCGTAAGATATGTGCACAAACAGTAAGTACATCAAAAGCCTATGGCTTTTTGGACAATTTCCATATAACCTAATATGGTTAAGAAAATGTTTGACTGGAGCCCAGAGCAGAGTGCCAAGCTTAACAACTCTGCAGTAAGTAGAGTGCCACAGAGCCCTCTGCTTAGGCTCACTGCAATTTCAATTCACTGCAGCTACTATCCATTCACGTTAACTAGACCATAATTGTACTTTCTGCACAGTTACAAAACACAGATACTTTTGTTCTTTCTCCTCAGCCAACAAAGATTAATGCTAGCTGCCATACAAGGCTTTCAGAGACTGAAGCTCCGTGGAGTGTTTCCCTTCTCAGGCTAAATATATTAAGGAAACCCTGGGTATCCCAAGGATATAAAAGAACCTTTAATAAGCACTCCATGAAGTACTCTGCATTTATGTAAAACATTTTTCTGGGGCCGTTTAAAGGGCTCCAGTGGAAGAACACACTCTCTGTATCTGCTGCTAGCTTACAAGAGAGGTTATGTAATATCACATCTATACATGGGTCAGATATTTTCCTCACCATCTTCCTTGCTACTACTGTAGTTTATAAAACTTGGTGAGGCACAGATTGTTTACCTAGTACCGTATTTCTGAGCCTACTGCAAAATAAACCTCAAACATTTGTTTTAGATATTTGTGCTTCTTTTTCCGATTGCACTTGGCAGCACATGGTTTAGGATTTCTTTTTTAACAGTTAAGTGCAAAAAGGGTGACAAAGCAAATGAATGACATTATCAAGGCCAGTCTTTAAGTCACACTTCGGTCCTCTCCGTTACTGTTTTATCTAATGCCACTGAAATCACTGCAAAGTCTGATAACAGGGATTTGGCTGCAGCGACAAAGTGGATCACTGAACTTGTATTAAGGATACGTGTAACTTTAGGCATTAGAAGAACAATACCACCTTGATTATGCAAAAGGGTAGCCAGCCTCTCCCAGATCATTTCCTATGAGATCATATGTAGACTTGGAAACAGAAAGGACTGACTTCAGGAAGTTTGGAAGCTTTTTATGGATTATATTAAGGCACAGGCTGTTCCTTAAAAATGATTGTACATCAAATTCCATGATTGCCACATGCCCTTGGTTAGAATGACTTTAGCATACATGATAGTACCAACAATCACTAAAAAAGGCAGCAATTCCCTTATCACTTAATACTCAGAGTCTTTTTTTGGTTGGTTGGTTTGGTTTCTTTTTGAGGGCTGAGTATTAGCTACCATTTTGGGGGTGTGGATAGCATTCAGTTAAAAAATGTAGTGAAAAACTATTTGTAAAATAACGTAAGTTCAGGACAAAAAAAAAAAGTTCACGGAAATTAGCACATGGTGGTTTTGACTGTTACGATGGGGTATTTTCTGCATAGCTGCATATGAGCAGGGCAGATGCCTTGCAGGAGGCAACAGAGGTGGCCTGTGACTCCAGGCAGACCCCTGGGCCTATGCGTGCAGCAACTGTCTGGAAATGCCAGGGCTTTAGTAACGCTCTGCCCTTCAGCCTCCCTAGAGAGGCAACACAGGGCTTTTGCATCACTTCAGTTTCACATTAAGCCTATGGTGATGCAAAAATTGAGCTTCACAATGCCATGGCAAGCAAACTAATCCATCGATTATTTAGACTAGCTAGCCTTAGTCTATATAGGACCAATTATATTACCAAATTTTGTCCTCAGTTGAAAGTAATACATTTTCAAACAGTGTCTCTCAAAGAAACACGTTATTTTTTCCTTCTGTTTACAGCTGGGGAAAGAGGGGCATGGATAATAGCATTTTTTTTGCCCAAAACTTGCCAGCCATCCAACAGAAGAACCTCCTAGGTCCCACTTGAGTGCTCCCCTCACCACCCTGCATTTTCTGCCATCATCTACACTGATCTAATATGTATTTAATCAGCATCACTACTAGTATGACTAGAAAAACAATATATTTAAAATAAAGACTCCCTGAATATCAAACTGCCATCCATCACTAGAATTAAGACACATTTTTGTTCCTTTTGGGATGGAGGAGAAATTAACAGCACCAGAGCACAGGAATGAAAAACTCACTAGATTTTTTACAATTATTTGCTATCCGTTTAATGATAACACTGTGCTCAGTGACAAAATAAAAAATAAAAATAAAAAAAAAAAGAAAAAGAAATGCAGCAATTAAACACAAACCTTGCCTCTGCTCAGTTTGGGGAACAATAACCCCTGATACAATCTCACAGGCATCCATCCTTAGAGCCTTGCCCCTGGCTATTTATAACAGTAAAAGTTTGGAGATTCTCATTTTCTGCCCTGAAAAAATAAGACCTTTGGCCTTAACATTTCTTTGGAAAGTGCTTCAGAGAAGACTGCTACTCTGCAGCAATGTTTCCTTCCAGCAACATTTCCTCTTAAAATATATGGCCCAAAGGAGGAACACCAGACCTCAAATATACCACAAATATGGACAAGTCTGCCTGCAGGCATTTGAAGTCTGGGAAATTGCCCAAACACTATCCTTACAGAATTAATCAACTCTCTGTTAGTCAGCATAGTTAACAGCCCCCAAAATAATTCTGCTCTTACTTGCCTTCATCAGGATGGCCCACCAACTGCACGTTGTATTGTTTCCCACTCTTTAGGGATTAATTATTCCCAAGGACTGAAACTTGAGCCTTTACACTTCCATATCCAAAAAAAAAAAAAAAAAACTGTCCAACAAACTATCGCTTTTAGGTTTCTATTACTTCGGGCTTTGTACCAGCTCACACTGTCTCTCATTGCCCTCTGGACAAAGTCTGTCATAGGCAGTGCACAGACAGGTTACGGCTAGCCACACAAACTCAGTACGCTCTCGGGATTTTGCCAAGCTTCAGACTTCGCAAATGGTTCAAAAGCATCACTACTTTTGGGTAGTGGGTGAGGGATATAATGATCTGCCTGATGCTAAAAGGCTGGCTGGAAAATAGCATGAGAGAGGCACCACAACTCAAAGGGAAGCTGTGTCTGCTGCCCACTCAGTAAGGGCTAAGGCAGACATGCAGCCATCAGTTCTGCCATACGTATCACCACGACTCCTTGACATGTTTGTAAGTATTGCTGTCATGGGAGAAAGTCAAGAAGAATCAGATCTGTGATATCACTAAGCCAACAGGCCTTGATAGTGGCCAGTGTCAGTCACTTCAGAGAGGTGTTCAGAAACCTCAACAGCGAGGCAGGGTAATCATTCAAGGCCTGTTCCCCTAGTAGTTTCTGATTAAAAATGGCTTCTTTGCAGAATTTTTAAATTCTTGTTTATTGTTTTCATTAGCCTTCATATCATAACTGTATTGAATCATTATTTTAAATAAATGTTCCATCCTTTTAGATCAGTTCGGTAATACAACTTGTAATATATGGCATGATAGCCTCCATCTGTGTGCTTACAGTGATGGAGTCCCCTCACTTGGAGCAATTTGTGCTAAAGCACAATTATAAAACAAGCACAGCCTGGGAACATTTAGTATTACTATTGCTTAGCAAGACTCCTATCAAGTGCTGACACAACAATCTTTTGAAAGCCAGGCAAATTCCCTCCCACCTGGCAAGCAGAATTGTTTCACATGTCCCTACCAAACTAAAACCAGAACCCAGACCTAGGGGAATATATAGTCATTGGCATTGCTACATATTCAGCAATATTATTATCTTAATGACATATAATAGTCTCCATAATCATAACCTTTCACTAGGAGAAAGGCTAGTGTGGCTGTTGAACTGAAATAATTATCTCAGTCTATACCTGCATGTACAACAAAGGGAGGGCATGTGTGTGTACAGGGATTCTTGCACGACAGCACATGGTTTTAATGACAAAGATAAATCAGAGTTAGGCCTTGTCAAGGGAAGCAATGCTCCCTTCCCATTCTGGTAGTATCCAGGGACCACGAGAGCCACAACTCAGAAATGTTTCTTCAGTATTTCAGAAAGCTAGACTGTTGTGCATGTACAACGAAAGGAGTGATCAAGGTGGAAGCCTGTGCTCTCAAACAATTTCTGACCGTCAGTTTAGTCAAGGGCTACCATAAAGTATCTTCCTAACACATTAAATTAAGCTGGAAAACCACTGGAAAGACAGAATTGTTTATGGGGGGAATGAAGAAGGCACCAACGGCAGTGGAGCTTTACAACAAGGATGATTTTGAATGAAGATATGCAGATCATGATCCTCACTGCTAGGTACTGCTGTGCTGTTGACTAAGCTGACTTGCAGTTGCTTTATGCTCTCCAGTGATTCCTGGGGTTGCCAATGGGTAAGAAGGAATTCTGGCAGAGTATGAAGGAATCAGGGGTCCTACTAGGGAAAAAGAGCTACTTCTACCCACAGGGAAACCACTGGCTTCACCTGAGCTTGCTGCCATCACTGTAACCCAATAGGAATGTAATGTAATCCTGAACATCCCACGGATAGCTGAAAAACAGCTTGGAAAGCTTCAGCCACAGACCTGAGATTTTAGAGATAAACCAAATTGGAATGTGGAACGATTAATGTAGAACCAAACCTGATTATATTCCTATGGTTCACTTAACAAAAAGTATCTGCAGTCTGCAGGGATTCCTTTCCTTTTTTTTTTTTTTTTTTTTTGGCTCTGGACCAGCATGGTTCCTTAATTGCCAGCTGCCTCTACTCAAAGGTGCAAAGTTGTTTGGCTAATTCTGCATAGATGTTGGAATGCATTTACATAGCTTTTGGTGTCAGGCTGTTTGTTTGTCTTTAAAGGTATTAAGCCACTTTGTGACTGTGATAGAACAGCCACCAGAGTAATAGCTAGGATAAATGGTAACAGCTTAGGGAGCATGCAGTGAGACTGGTAATTTCCTCCAAAAGAGGCCTCCTCAGCAGAAGCACTACAGAAAGTTGCCTAGGGAATAGGCTCAGAAATCCCACTTGGATTGAAGTAATTGGGAAAGCTCTCAGCAGCTCTAGGGCTCCTGTTCCCTTTTATATACGGAAGTAGGGAAAATACAAGACCGTCTAATGTCTATCTAATGTCTACATACCTAGAAGATGAAAGTCTGGTGTCATAAGGCCCCAGGCACCTTTATATCTTTTGCACCAGGTGAAGAGAGAGCTCTCACAGAGGAGTTGATTTTGCAAGACACATTTCATTAGACACATACTCAGTTTAGTTTTCCCATTCTCCCTGTAAACAACAGGACCAGCATATGTGTTAAAGAGTATTCATTAGAGCTACTGGCTTAAGGAGAAGATAATAGCAAAGCTCCACAAAACCTCCCTGGAAAAAGTCACGCTTTTGCAAGTGACTCTATGCAATTTTGCTTCACCTCTTCTTAATCCTCAAACACTGTTTTTGAGGCAGGATATTTATTTGTGGGGAAGGGATTTCTTTCTTTGAATTCTATACCACCTCTCAAATGAATCTGTATTAAGAATGGCATGTGATGGAAGAGTAAAAGAGCTGGTCTCCACAATATATAAATACTATGCTCCACCATGGCTAAATACAACTTAAACCACGTTACTCTAAAAATACAAGAAACACCTCAATTGCTTCAAGAACTACCTCACAGGAGAATCACAGCTGTGTCCAGCTGAGGTAGCAGTTCCTAAAAGGAATTCTACTCTACTCTGCTGAACAACTCTCCATTTTCAGAAGTGTGCGATATTGAGGACAACTAGGAATGCAGATTTACACTGAACATGACTGAGATCCAAGTTTCAGGAAAAAGTTGGTACCAATACAACTTCTATTAAAATCAATAGCAGTTGAATATTCTAGTCCACAGACAAACGTAGTTCCATCCTGCACTCCAAGAGTTAATACAATCCAATGACTGAACTGGCATTGAAAAGTCATGCAACTTTACTAAGTATCCCAGTTCTTTCAAACAGAATTTGGTTCTTACATTGCTCACCCTACCTAGCTTGCAGTGGCCATGGAAAACAAACATATTCTAATATTTACATATGATGACAAAAAAATATATATATAAAGCAAAGCTAGGCGCCATTAACTTCTGATACATCCTGGTTGATGAGATATTTCAGAGATAAATTTCCACCAAAAGTAGATCTTAGTCTTTATCCGCAGAATATCTCCTCACCATTGCTTTCATTTAGTTTTGTTTTGTGTGATACATTAACATCAACACATCATTCTTAAGTGCCCAGATTCATGAGGTACTTAAGTATGCTCTTAATCAACTATACAAGATTACTTGCATAGTTAAAGCTAGGCATATGTTTGCTGAAGCAGACCCAACACAATATTGCATATTCCGGCACATGCATATCCTGATCAAGTACATGATTCTCTCTCATGGGCTAGTGTTATTTTGTAATTCAAAGCAATTTCAATTTGTAATTCAAAGTATAGTAGAAAGAAAAAAATCCATTATTCCATGAGTCTTCAAGAATTCTTTAGTGAAACTCACTTACACAAAATGAATGAATGCATTTCATGTAATTTATTTCCTAATTATGAAGTAGTGTCCTCAAAGCTTTGAAAATTTTTTTTTCCTAAAATGAGACAATACTGGAACTTCCATCTGAAAGGCATTATAAATGAGGGAGTACTAGTGATTTGACAGGATCTGAACCTGTCAAATCATTTGATACATTTCAGCATACTGTTTCCTTCTTTATACCATATGGCCTGCAAAATAACTAATGAGAGGTCAACAACTAATAAGACTGTAAAAAACTGATTTATTTGGTTTATTGGCAATCTCCAGATGCTACAGCTACAGAAAAACTTAGAGGGCTTAAAGTTGTAATAATTTGGCAATTCTTTCCTAAGGGAGGCCAAAGCACGATACAAATGTGTTATAAGTTAATACATCTTGTAAGTTTTAGTTTTTAATTCTTTTACCTTTCCTATACTTCATCTCACCATTATGCAGGCTTACACATTGATCAGCTTGCTTACATATTACTTATGTATTCTTATTTGCATTTTGATGAACAAAACCAAAGTTTTTGGATGAGGAAGGATGGAGAAATGAAAGTATAGGTACAAAACCCAAACTGTTATAGAAATACAAACTTTCTCTTCCTCTTATAATTCCCAGTACTGTCTTCCTTTCATAATTTCTTAGCTAGAGATGACTATGTCTAAACACAGAAACAGACCATTTACATTTCTAGAAGCAAACTAAATCTTGTTTTTCCATTGCTCCTTTCCAAGAAGAAATTCTGTTCTCTGTAGGAAGGAGGAAATGATCATTTTCAGAAAATATAGCCATTACAGCTTAGATCGCAATGCATTAGCCTAATATTTTTGAGAAATTCCGTTCCTTCCATTTAACTTGACCACTATGACATGCAATCTGGATACTGTGGGTTATTTTGACATACCGTAGCCACTTTTGCGTAAACATGGAATAGCACTGTGAATCTTCATAGGCCAAGCAAAACAGTCAAGCATACATTTGTCTATCCCTCCTCTACCTCAAAAAAATTAATGGCATACTAAAAAAAAAAATTATATATAGGCACTCAGAGCCTGTCCTTGAAGTGTGGGGTGTCAGTGTATTGTCCAAACCAATGAAGAGCACAAATGTCTTTCTCTCTCTAATGGATAAGCCCTTTTTAGCTACATGAATGAACACAGGAGTCAATTAATGGTTACACTACTTCTTAGTCTATCCCAGCACAGTCCAGTTCATGTTAGTAGCTTACAGAAATGGATAATCAGGTGTACTGCCTCTGCCCCAAAGTCCTGACCCAATTAATCACAGAAAGTTACACCCTGGAAAAAGCTTTTAGCCTTTTAAAAAAATTAAATCATGTAATTCCTTCTTTATGGGTGTCATAGCACCATACAGATGTGCTTTTAAATGGTATAGCCCCAAAGTCCAAAAGCAAGTAATCTAACCTCCTATTCAAACATATAAACCCTAGAAAGAAACATGACAGCTGTTTCATAATGTATATCAGGAAACAAACACTATACTGCATTGCCATGCCCATGAAACACCATACCCTTCAAAATGAATTTCAACAGGCAAGATGCAAGTCTTGCTTGGCCAAAATGATAAGAACAATTTCTCTTCACCTACGCGATGGCAGAAACATTTAAACACCTATAGAAATCAGATGTTGATTTCTGAACACCTGTGGATGCTTATGTTAGAGCTATTAAAACTGATGGCATGAGCAACAGCAAAGCACCTCATTGAAGCTAGGGCATGTATGGCACTAATTCAGAGGAAAATATTATATATATTGACTTGTCATATATGTTGCACGCATATGTTGAATCTCCAGCAATTCTGGCTGCAGAAGCTCCCTAGGATTACTTGGCCTTGTTTTATTCAGCTCCAGAGATGTAAACACATCACAACCCAAGCTGATCTGGGCTGCAAACTGTTTGAAGGAGACAAATGGCTGCAAATTCATTCAGTTCAATTAGTAATGCTGCCTTCCACTTAAAAACACCATAAAGGACAGGACAAAACTCACAAGCAGCTCCTCTTTGATTTCCTAATAGCAAGCATCTCACAGTGCAGAATCATGTACATACACAAGCCTATGCCATGAAATGCTCTGTATGAAATGAAATGCTCTGTAAGATCCTGGGATGCAAATTCCCAACTTTTACATCCAACCAAGTTGAAGACAGAAAGACAATGAAAAGGTTTAATAGGTTGCTGCTTATAAATTTATTGGATGTTTTTGAAGCTCTCCCCCAAGGTGACAGTTTTTGAAAACTTGATATAATAACTGTTTAGAGGGGCATGGTTAGAATTACAAAACAATAGTTCTGCCTGCAAAAAGGAAGGTATCATCTCTTACACTTCAGTCTTAGCTGTTAAAATGTTTTTTTTTTTCTTTTTTTTGCAACAACACTTAGAAGGCAACTGAATCAGTTCTGACTAGTACTGGTAGAGCATTTATGATTTTTCCCCACTGATGCGAAAAGGCACAGAATTAGTCACAACCTAGCGCAAAATACAGCTTTTAGTCCTGTTTACACTCCAAAAAGGAACCTCAATTTCTGACACTTTGCGTCAATGGCACACTAATTAGATAACACATTACATCCAGTTGTGTAGGCTGTTCTTTCCTGTTCGTTCTGTTCTTTCCCTGTGAAAGTCCAGCAACACAATAAATACCTGAATTATGCACGTATAGACAGATCCTTGTTTTGCAGTCTCTGATCAGACATTTCACTGACTCCCACTTCCTCCACTCATCTGTCCAACTGCCTCTCTCAATTATAGCATTAATCATCAGCAGAAATTACTTATATTTTGGAAAAGAATGGCTTTTTTGAGGATCCTCCAAGTCTTGCATAGATTTACACCAATCAAAGCCACATCCTATTTAACACATTTTTCCTTGACATTTTTGTTCCATGCCATTCTTCCTAGGAGACTGAAGGATAAAGATTCTGTACATTTTTGTGGGACGACTGTATCTGGCAGCCTGTCAACTGCTAAGCCAACATCAGCAGTGAATTTATAGCTCAAAGGAAAGACAGCTCTGAAGAAAGGGTGTGTTTTTTTGTTTTTTTGTTTTGTTTTGTTTTTTTATATGCAAGGCTGTTATTGACAAGTTTGTCATCAGGCTCACAAACGAGGAGTGGAAATTAAAGCGTCATCTTCTTTGTAGTGTCGGTAGCACCCAGTCACACCATGTTGAAAGTTTCATCCTTTTGCTAGCTGCTGTATGTATGGATATTCCTGTTTGTACACAATGACAGATCTAGTAAGTGCTCTATGCAAATTTAAACCAACCACTAACAATCTATATCATAATCCATACATAAGTTAAGAAAATAAGGGATGAAGTAAAAATTAATTCTTTCAAGTTTCAACCTGTGCTGATGTTAAGAATAGAATACAAACTAAGTCACATTATGTTGGGACTAGGACCTTGTTGCAGAGCTCAGATTCAGTCTGGCTTCTTGAAAACATACTTTTTAAAACAAAGGACACCCTATACGCATCAGGAGGGAAACTGAGGAATTCGGTCAGGAGTCCTGCAAGTGGGGAATACTGGGCATGAAATGCTCAATTGTAACAAATGCAGTGTTGACAGTGGACACCCCGCCAAAGACAGGTTGAGAGCTGGCTGGGCCTGGAGGCTGTGTCAGCAATGAAGAGGCACAACTCTCCCAGAGCTGTCAAGGCCACGCATCTAGAGGTAATAGCATTTCCCAAGACAAGGTGGCGAACTGATGGCAAAACCGTGCGACTTGCTCCTCAGTGGTGAAGAGGATAGCTAGACAAGCAGATATGACAGCGAGGGCACTGAAGAGAGAGTATTAATGGATGTTCACACTCCAGCCAACATCACTTGGGTCCACACACTCTGGTAAGAGCCAGTAGTAAGTCATTTTTCCTAAGCACGGTTCCGCAACGATCCTAGCAGACAGGCATATGGATGAGCATGCAGGACATGCTCCCTGCCCTGCGGTCCATCCTTTCTCGCCCATTTCAGGCTGTGAGTACCAAGGCCTATGGGTAAAGATCCCCACACACACTGCAATTCCATTGGTGCCCCTCATCCTGGTCCTCTCCCCGTGGCCAGAGATCCTTCCAGTGCCAAATACCTATGTCTCTGCAGGGCTTCTCCAGTGTTTCCAGAAAAAGCCTGTGCCTGACTTTCAGGAGCTGGCTGCTTTTTGGCAGTATCTGCTGCCTTTAAAGTATACCCTTTAATTTTTAATTCATATAAATACAAATAAAAGAAGCATCACTGTGTGTCAGCTAAATGTTTCAGAGAGGAGTCAAAACTTCCCTGAATCACTCCCCATACAAATAAGTGTACATTTTTAGAGTCTACTGCTATTTTCAGTCATAAGAGTAACTCCAATACAAACTATTCCCTCTTCTGTGAGCTGACGAGCTTCTCAAAGATGCAAATTTTACTCTGTTTGCTTCAGAATGCTATAGTGTACATAGCCTATTAATGAAACACTGGGAGATCTCAGAATATAAACGTGAGAAAGTCTGTCTTTGCAGAATTCCACAATTCCAGGAAAAATTCCAATGGGAGGCTCCTACAGCAAACACAAGCAAGTAAAACACGATGCAAAAGAGGGCAGCATATAACAGACTTTTTGTATTTAAATATACCCACAAATAGTGTCCTGGGAATGGAGAAGAGAAGAAAAGAAAAAAAACTTGAAAACTCATAATACTGAAGCAAGTTTATTTTGAGACATTCTGGTTAAAACATTGGGGGAAAAAAAAAAGAAATGAATCATTTGGAAAAAAAATGCAACATTTTCTATTGGTACTGCATTTTTGATTTGGTAGGAGCCTATTTCATTTCACAGATTTTAAGACATGTTTAAGATTCCATAGGTTTAGTATTACATCACTAATGGTTCATAATGAAATTCTAGGCAGTAGCAAAAAAAAAAAAAAAAAAAAAAAAAAAAAAAAAAAAAAGGAAAAGAGAAAGAGAGATTTAATGATAGAACTCCATAAGATATGGATATGGGGCCCTTAGTGCAGATTTACCGATAGGAATGTTGCATGTGGGTTAAAACAACAGAATTGTCTGGCTCACTGATGGTGTGTTAAAATTTCATGTGTTAAAATACAAGTTATGCTATTACTTGAATCATTTTTATAAAAGTTAATTTCATCCTCTCCTTTAATGGATTTTTCAAAGGGTTTATCATTTACAGTAATTCTATCTACAAACAAGAAAGTATTGTAAAAAGTATTTTTCCTCTGTCTTTGCATCCAATCCAGGTCTTTTATTAATAATATTTACATCATTTTAGTACCATGTTTAATACTACTTAGAAAGTCTGATGAGAGTCCTCCCAAGCACAGCATGACATAGCAGACAGAGCCCTTGGCAGGGATCTCAGCTTCCCTCTAGTGCTGTTGCTGGAGTCATTTATCTTTTTTTATGCTTCAATTTTTCTGACTCACAAAACAGAAAACAATACCCAGCTCCTTTGTAAACAACTCTGAGAGCACACAAACGTATAAAAATCATTGCCTAGCAGCTTGATCTCAGTGCCATTTCATTTTAGACAACTTCGATTTAAAGAGTTCTTAAAAAAAAAAATGCATATCCTACATCTACATAGGGCTTGAATAATTGTCTAAGAGTAATTGTCCTTTTTTTTTGCAGGTAGATTACCTGAGTCAAGGAAAGATTACATGTTTAAGTCCAAAGTGGGAAAACACACTAGTAACAAAGTCTGTAGGAAATTTCTAAATCCCGAGATATTCCTGTAATGAAACTCTTGCTAATTAGTTTTGGGACAGAAAGAAAGCTTTATATCATATCTCAAATAAATTGTTTGCTTGGCAGTTTCCCCAAGAATAATTCTTATTAGAAAGATTTGTTCAGTTTCATATTTTATGTCCAAGTGCTGAAAAAGAAAACATTGTAGTAATACTGAGAAACATGTCTGTGGAATGATATATTCAGAGGACAAAGGACAACTTTTGCTTTAAAACACAGGAAGGGATTATGTTTTCAAATTCCTGACAAATCACAAATAATCCCAGGTGATGTTCAAGGTCCAGCATAAAAAGAAATGAATGAGCTGTTCAAAGTCTCTTTCTTCAAATACAACGATGTTGCTCCATTAGACGGAGCTCCTCTCACAGCAGTTTATTGCATTGGAGTCCTAACAATGCTAACTAGATTTTCACAAAATACAGGACTTGCACTCCCTAGGAATATTCTCCGTCGCTGGGCTGGTGGGGGAATAGACAACCCAGCTTGTTACAACGGAGCAAAGCCTGCCCCTCGAGCTCCCACAGCCTGTTAGGTGTGAGCAACATATGCAAAGGACACAGCTCTTTGTAACTTGGATTATTACACGTACGCACAAAAGTGGACACGACCACAGAAACAGAACTCAAAGATGGAAAACTGTGCATGGATATATATGCATGAAGACATGTGAAAGGAAAACACTTAGATCCCATCCTTAGCTCCTTAAAGGATATACTTTTAATTTTGCTTAAAGCTGATATGTAAGAGAGAAAATATCAACCCTCTGTTAAGTTTTTAATCAGTGCCTTTTTCTTTTATGTACTTGAACCACAACTGAGTGTGTTCAGATGAAGTTTTCAAAAGCTGTTCATAGCTTTGGTTGCCTATGCTAAGCTGCTGAAAGGGACTTGACTTCCAAGATAATGACAGCCAGGTCTAAAATGTCCTACGAGAACGTCCAAGAATCAAGGAATTTCAAAAATAACTTTGAAAAAAAATATCCTCTGTCTTGGCCTCTATTCTTTGAAAGAAATTGTGTCCGTTTTCCAAAATAAATGAGGACAAATATGAAAGAACAAACAGAACTCTGACCTATCATGAGAGCCAGACTAATGTTTTGCATCGTGTAACTGCAGATGACAGCATAAAATGTGAATTTAACATGGCTGTTTAGGACTTTGGCTCATTCTCGTGAGGTTAATGTTCATATACGGTTTTTGTTCAATTGCTCCATCCTACTTTAGTTGGATGGCAAATTTTGATTAAACCGTTGCAACTTCTGTGCAGAGTTCTCAAATCTGGCAACAATAATAAGTCCAAGTAAGAAAGTCTGGGGTATTTCCATAATAGATTTACTCACTGTTGCACTAACTGACATTGTGATGAATTTGAATGCATGTGAAGCACTGGCCAAACACTGGCATGTGCAAAGGAAGTGCATGTATGCAGTAAGTACCTGCACAGGATTTACAGACCTCTACTAGCCCAGGTAATAGATATCCACAAACTTGGCACACTAAAGATAGAAATTATTAGTAAAAAAAAAAAAAAAATCAACAGCCAAGAATTAGTGAGATTGTCAAATCTGAGAATGGAATACAACAGGATATAAGAGAAGCTTCATCATCACCATCAACGGCGCCAAAAATTCAGCATCTGTTTCTTACATGCTTTCACTTGAGAGAGAGAGAGAGAGAGAGAGATAAAAAAGATATCTATATTAAGATATATATATACATTTTAAGATATATATATATACATAATAAAGGCTATTTTAAAAATCTAAATTCTTTGATGTTTCATAGAGATTTTATTATCTGATCCAAAAAATCATTTAAGACCTTCCTTCAAGGCCCTTCATCTTTTGACTACTGAGGTTGAGTGCTGCCAAGTTACACCCTTGCATCTTTGTTATTGTCACACAGTCAAAATTGTCCAGTCTCAAGGACTTCGTCGCTTCATGGAACCTAAGTCTCCATCTCTACTAACCCAACCAAATTCTCTGAGGGACTTCCTTAGAGTGGAAGTTATGAAAATAAATGTAAAATATGTTTCTACACATCATAAAAGCACTTTTTTTTTTCATTTTCAGACTACAAGACTAAAAAAAATGCCATGAACAATAAAATGGAACTTAAAAACCCCGAAACAATAAATGTTAACCTAAACAAAAAGCTAACCTAAAGCTAACCTAACCAAAAAGCTGCATGGAGTTGTGTTTCTGGTCAGATTTCCTCATAAAAAATGTAGAAATGAGCGAAGTCAGCATTTCTCGTATTTGCCAACTTCCCTATACCCTTTCTGCATGCAATAGATGCAGACTTTTTCCAGATCATAGCTAAGAAACACTGCCATATGTCTGTTATTCCTGAATCAGGCTCTTAGTGTTTCCTTAGGTTAAAATCCTCAGGCTCACTATGCCTCAGCCTCTTCTCTGAAATCTGAATGATACTTTTGTTGAGGTTTGGCACAATTCACTTTTGTAAAGATCTCTGAGACCTTCTGGAGGAAACGTGTTTTTCACGTGTAATGCAGTATTAATGACATTTCACCAAATATAAAATGACTCAATATCTGAATGCTAGAATATCTTGGCTATATATATATAGAGAGAGATCGTCAGCAAACTCATATTTGCTTGCAAGACAGTTATAGTTACCCTTTATATCTGATCCTCAAGTTTATAGGGACATGGACTAACTTTTTCACAAAACTCTTCAATATGCTGCATCCCTACCATAGCATCTACTTTCCCCAAACACCAACCGCCTATAACTAAACTAAACAGTTTTACACTTCAAAATTAGCAGGATTTTTATTGCTGTGTAATAGTTTATTCAAAGATGAGGAAAGGAAGATCAATTTCAATAATCACTGCACCGGACACTGATGATCTGCACAAGAGACAATCAATTCCTCCTTTAGGAAACTGAGCTATTCCTGGAATTTTCCATATTCAAGGCACCATGACAGCTTTTTTTTTCCTGCTTTTGGGACAATATAGATTGACTGCTGGCTTCTGACCTAGCCCCTCAGCAAGAGGGAAGCACAACCCTATATTGCACCATGGAAAAGCATGTGTGTGTGTGTGTGTGTGTGTGTGGTGGGGGGGAGTTGGCTTCTGTTTTAGTAAACTGTTGCTCAACTTAATTCACTTTGCACACCAGGAAATTCCCAGTGGGAAAGAGAAGATTTTAAAACTCCAGGCTTGTAGGAGGATTGTAATTGTGGCTACATCTCTCAATTCTAATTTACGTAAGACAATGAATCCTCCTTCTCATCAAACCTTACACTAAGAACAGGCTTGCCCCTCATCTGAACGACCGTGTGCCATTGGTGACCTATGCCTCAGTCTGCACATATGCAAAACAGAGCCTGAAGAGGCATGACACAAAAAACACAAGTAATTCACATTTCATATTCCCTGACACTGGTGTATAAGCTCCCAGAAAGAAGCAGACTCCAGACAAACCTCTACCCTTGGCGCATGTCGTCAGCTGCTCCTGCTATTTTAGGGCTACCCTATTTGCTTAACTCTTTCATGCATATATAGGCATTCCCATCAGAAATTCAGCGATCTAAAGGTCAGGAAGGATCAACCCAGCTCCTCTATTTAGTGACACCCACAGGGTCACCATCTTCATGGGTATCCATCATGGATTACAAAATTTTGGACCCTCGTCATATGGTAAAGGACACCCAGGAAAACCTGAGGGGAAAAGTAGCTCTGCCAAACCACAGGCAGTATTTACCCATCAGATAACATCATCTCCTAATATTCTCCTTTTGCATGTGTAGGGAAAGAAAATATTTATGCAGCTTCAGTAGTACAATTCTGCTTCTGCTGCCCTAGAGATTTCCTGTTGCATATAAATCTATGTTTTAACTAATGGCATCACATATCTTCCCAGGCATTCCTAATTCACCCTTCATTGAGCTATCTAGGTAGTTCATCACATAGGGCTACCCTGTGTCATGTATTAATATTAAGACACTGTTCCTGGTCATTTGTAGGAAAGTACATGTTCTTATCTAAATTGCAGAGACTAATAACTTGAAATATTGTCCCTGCAAAATGTACTTGAATGCTATATGCTCAGATAACTAGAGCTCTTTTCCTCTTCCCTCCCAGTGAGTGAACATAAATTAAGTCCCCGTAGGAATTAACCCAAGAATGAGCTGCAGCATCAATTTGGACTCATGTTTTCTCAGTCAGACATGGCTCACAGGGGTGCTGCAGTCCTTTTGTTCCCCAGTAAATCCACACCTGAAGAAAACGCCACTAGGAAACAGCACTTCTTGCTTCTTAGAGGAGTTTCTTCATCACAAGTAAACAGTATCGTACATATTCCTGTTGCTTAATCTGTTCAGTCAAGTATGTGCTTTGAAAGTTGGATACATGACAGTTAAGATTGTTTTCTGCTGATAACTGGCCTAAGGATGCCCCTTTGCTTATTACTTCTTTGATCCAGATAAGCATTTGGCTGCTTAATCAGCCACTAAGCTAAAGTAGAAAAAAAGAACACTCAAAAGCCTTATAACCCCACATATTTAATTTAGCCTAGAAATAATTTCTGGGCAGAAAGAGTAAATTTAATTAACTCTTTTCTATAAAAAACGTATAGCAAGATGTGTAGCAAGATCTTATGCATTCCTTTGAAGTTTGTCATACATTCCAGAATACCTTTGACAGGCTAAGAAGTTATGTGTCTGCTTCTGATTAGATAATTGACATAAATCTACACCAAATAAATTCAGATCTCTTAAAATAAACTGCAGAGGTACATGAACTTTGTAAAATGCATGTAGTACTTCAACCAAAAGGCATTTCTGCAAAAATCAGTTATCAAGAAGGAATTTATTTCTCTATTTATTTCCACTCCTGTGAAGTGGAGCTAATGTCCAAATTTTAATCCAGACTTAATTCCAGGCAGCATAAAGTACACTTTCTATTTGAACTGAAAACCACCATAGCAGAAGGAAAACACCTCTTTTATGCTCTCCATTTCACCCCTTACTGTTAGAAGTGCTGTTCATTAAACATGAGAATATTATTTCTGCCAGGAAGTTAGGAAAGTTAGATAATACTATATATCTGCCATATATACTGTAATGTAATATTCTACACAGACCCAGATGTATTACATGAACTGGAAGATGACATCAGAACTGAAGATAACAAGAAAAACCTAAAGGAGTGCAACCCAGTTAAGCAACTTTCTTAACAACTAGTTAAATTCATAAAGCTACCTAAGATTCAAAGAAAGCAAGCAAATACAACAGCTTTGCTAGAAATGTTGTGAATGCTATAGAAACTGAAGAAGGGCTGAACAGGTAGATCTTCCGACTTTGCTACCTGCTCAGGTCATCCTGCCATCACTCTGTGATGACCTACTGAAACCACCCGGGGAGGAAACACACAATGACTTTTTGATGAATCACCTTGGCAAAAATCCTGTTAAATATACATCTTACAGCAAGGATAACCACAAAGACCTGAAAATATTTCAAGTTTCAACAGAAGGAAAGGTCTTGCAAACACGTCAAGAAAGCAAATCATACTTGAAGTGGACAGAAATTTATGGAGACATGTTATTCAATTAATAGCCACGGAGTCCAGTATTCCCCCATCTCAGTTCCTAGAACAATGACACTGCCAGTTGAAACAGCAAGCAAAACAAGGCATATTTAGGCACAGAACAAGGGCCCTGTTGTAATTCTTCCCAGCTGTCCATCTGCATTACTTGGGAGCAGGTCCAGTCCAAAGCACAACTGGGGTAGACAAGACATATGCAGACTTGTGGAACATCTATGGTCACTAGGCCTCCATGAAGGTGCATAAAGCCACAGCACTGATGAAGTGCTAAATATTTACTGGGACACATCAAGAAAAGGCAATGAAAGATGCAATGGAGAAGTCTACACAAATGTTCATTTAAAAATATACCTTCAAGTCACAAGACAACAATGAAAAAGTATGTCACAGTGTCCTATAAGCAACTCAAACCTCATAGAGCAAAAAAAGAAGGACAAAAAAAAATACTGAAGATACAAACAAGATGACATATTGCTCCACATCACATGTAGGTCTCTCTCTCTCTCAAGCTAACCAGCAATCACTGTCAGGAAAGCCTTCTCAAGTCTCCTGACTTGGCAGATCTCCCTGTTACACTCCACACACACTCCACAGTTATAAATGGACACAGTCACAGTTGAAGACAGCTGTGTCATGTGTTCTGGCCCAGTGCATCAAGCAGATTGTCCAGTGACCAGGGAAAGATTTATAGAGATCAATTAAACAGTTTGGTTTGTAAATTTTTTAATGCTTTTGGAGGAAAGAAAAAGGTTAGAGGCCCTAAAATCTTGTAAAGTGAATAATATCAACACACTTTCTCTGAGCTCTGGACAAACACTGGAGCTTCTACCAGACCTATTACAAAAAATAGCAAGAGTTTTCATGCTACCTACATACACCTAACTTGCAAAAACTGATAACACTGCGTACCGGGATCGACTATTTTATACCAGTAAAGACAAAACTCATGATATCCTTCTTCTAGCATGGAAAGCCTACCTATGTCAACTTTTCCTGCATGTAAGCCATCAAGAAGGAACTGGAGGCAATACTTGCAACACGAGCCCACTGCTTCAGACAGCATTCCACTGAGGTAATTGATACCAAAGGGAATTCTGACTCATTCCCTTGGGCAAAGGCTATCCTCACCTTGTGATTTTATGCATTTGGCCAAAGCATAACGGTAAATGCACTGACAATTTAAGGGAGTTCACAGAAATGTACAGGACACAAACCTATACTACCAGAAGAGTGCATTATTTTTCCCCACTCAATCACTATTTACCTACAAACACGTGAAGCGTCCATGCTAAAAATTGAATACATATTTTGCACTAGATGGAAGAGTTAACAATACTACCCCTACTAGACTACAATATACTAAAGATTAACACATCTAAACACAAATACAACAGGCTTCAAACTAGGTCACAATGGGCCACCTCAGTAGTGCCAAGAGCTCATATTTCTGAGCTCAACTCCATGACTGCATCATTCTAATCACCTGCTCATCTTGTGCTTGTTGCTTCATTTCCTGTCAGCCACAGCATTATTTCACACTGATTCTTTCCAAAACTACTTTTTTGCCTATCACTCCTGACAGCTCCTGAACTATTCTGTCTCCCAAACAAGATCCAATGCTATCTTAATTTTTAACATTCTTCCCAAATGCAACAGCTTCTTGCTAAATTCCACTGCTATTTCTCACATTTCCAGTCTTATAATCCCCTCAGCAGTATAAATGTAAATAAAAAAAAAAAACTTTTCCAATTCTCTCTTATAGCTTGCCTCTCTGATCTCCCCCATTACTTCAGATACTAAATACCACAACAGAAACGCAGAAACAAGTCTTCCTTTTTTTTTTTTCTTTTTTCCCTTTTTCTGGCCACATCACTTGCACGCTTTTCAAAGCTTTCACAGGCTTTCCATCTCCTGCTGACACAGAATTAAAGCTCTTTTTTCCTCATATTTTCATCTCTTTCAGTTTCCAGGCTCCATCCCAACCTTCTTGCAACATCCCCATACAATCTCCCCTCAGCTAGCTAGGACCCTTCTCCCCTTTCCATAACATGAGGGGCAAAAAAAGGGCAACAGAGCAATTCCCTTGCATCAGATCTATTCACTTCTCCAAAGAAGCTCCAACTCCATAGGCTGCAAAACACATCGCCAGAAGTTTAGCGGACAGGTAACCCATGGAATTACAATGTCTATCATGTACCTTCTCTCACAGGTTCTGGAAGGAGAGGAGCTTCCTGATGCTCGCTTTTGTTTTGAGCCTACGCAGATTGGAGCAGCCTGAGCAAATATTTGCTTAATTCCTCTGATCTGCAGAATCATTCAAAGATGTGCCTTTTTTTTTTTTTTTCTTTAACTTGTCAGTTTGTACCTGGTTTTGTACCATCATGTATTACCCTGTACCACACCTTGAGAGTAACACCAAGGTCAGCTTTAAAAAGTCCAACTGGGGAATTTTGTTTCTACCACAATTTTTCTGTCACTTTCTATTGACCATTCAATTGACTAGAATGCTGCCAAATACTTCAAAACTTAGTAAAAACAAAGCCTAAATATTGAAGGTGAGGTTTCTCTCATCAGACATTGATTGTTTGTGTGCCTTCCTCTGAGCTAGTCATCTGGACTCTACAGCCAAAAGTGAATAAACACTACTGGCAGTATCTAGGATGTGAAGACCTACATTTTAAAGTGCTGGTTTCTTTCCCCACTTACATTAAAAAAAAAAAAAAAAAAAAAAAGTTCAGTGTGACGCTATGTAAGGATACATCTAAAGTAAGTTAAGATGTATATAATGCATTTCACCTTTGTTGTTTGAAGGTGTCATATAAAAAGCTGTAAAAATGCATCTGCCTTGTTTCTGCTAGTTAAAATATATAGGAGCTTCTAAAAAGAATGTTTGGTTCTTGCTGCTGTTCTTTAAGCCATGCTCACAATGTGCTATAGCACAGTTAATTATCAGAGTCTCTAATTGGTCTCATGAAAAATATATAGCATAAGACTCTCACCCTTTATTCCTAAAGCAATAAAAGGACAATTCATATGAAATGCAGATAGCTCTAAGTGAATTCCTTCCATTCTGAATAAGATATAGATTAAAATAATTATCAAGTAATATTTTTTTCTGTTATTTCACTGAGATACCTACTGTCTACTGAGAACATTTCATAATTAGGAATTATGTCATTAGTTATTAAAATAACTTGCCCTGGTTCTGGAGACCCAGCAGAGCAATACAACTCTCTTATATGATGTTATCTCCTTTTGATTTATGTTAGTGAAACATTAATGTAGCAGTTACATCTACACTAAATTCCAGCCTGAAAACTTCTATGAAAGCCCTCATTCAGAATGGCCTCTAACAGTGCACCTCGCTGATGATTTCCAGCCTCTTGCTCTTTAATTCAGGAAGCCTATTTTGGGATAGGCCTGTATTAGGCTTCACGTTTCTTTTATAAGGACTTACTAGCTCACATACATCGTGGTTTTTTGTTTTTCTTTCCAGATAACTTTTCTATAGAAACTCCTCCAGACAGACCATAGCACAGTATGAATCATTAGAAGAAAGTATTCCTATTGGGCTTTTAATTAAAAAAAGCTTAACACTCTTGTTACAACACACACTCCAGACATGATCAGAAAGATTTTAATGGGTCTAGCAGGATTCCCAGATCTAGTCTACATGAATTCTCCAAATCAGGTTTTACATAGCACACTTGAGGAAACTTCCAAACTGAAAAACAGAACAGTGGGACAGTGCAACATAAAGCCGATGTTGTATTTTGTGACCGGCATCAAGAGATGAAGGACCAACCAACCATTTTTCATCTAGTGCTTCATCACCTTGACTGTGAAAATGTGTGCCTAACTTACTTGTCTGGCTTCAGATTCCAGATATTAGATAGGATTTTCTCTGCTAGAATCACAGAATCTGTTAGTAGCCAATATTTCTCCCCAAGGAGGTACCCAAATTTGATTTTTATTAGTCTTTGATATTGTTCATACAGAGAAGATACAATCCTTTACTCTGTTTTCCTTGTTCCTGGAGATATGATTTTGCATTTGGCTGTATTACAACAATTCATATGCATAGACCCTCTTTGAGCACTACAGATTGCACTGTACAGCTGCCTTATCTTCATCACTGCTCACTATCCTCTAGACCCAATCTTTGTATCATCTGTGTGTTTTATCTGAATTGTAAGTAGTAGCAGCTGTAGTATCTCCCAGTAGTAGTAGTAGTTCTTAACTTTTATTCATTGTTTGACTTTTTCCAGAGGTTTCTGGTTCAGGTGTATTATCATAATAACTGCTGGAGAAAAATTAGAATGTTTTATAGATATTTCCCCAGATAATATCCAAAATCTAAAGGGACCATCTGCTTTCAGATTACAGAAATACTGTCAGTAAGAGCCAAGCCTCCCCTGCTAACCCATTTCACTTGAATAATCCCACCGCAGCTGTGGTACTTTTCGTATCAAAAAGGAGTGTTTATGGGAGTTATGGGTTACAGAAGCAGATCCACAGTATATTTTGTTGACTTTGGAATATATCCCACCATTGATTTTATGTACAAAGCTTCCAAGGCCTACTTCTCCGCCCACCCCAAACTGTAAAAACCTTGCAATCCTTTTTCAGGGTAAGGGGGACAGGGTAAGATTGATCTTTCCCTTAGTTCTAGCGCTACTTTAAAAGACGTTACTTTTAAAAGTGACATCTAAGCAAACAAATAACTTGCAGGTATGGGACAGGGCAGATAACAGATTTTCCACAACCACTAAGCAAGCCCCACGAAATCTTTAAAATATCATTATTGCAAATGATTTGCAAGTGGGTGGATAAATGCAAATATTTGATTAGTATTTATATTTTTCCCTAAGGTTTTAAATACAATAATGAAACTGTAAACCCAGAGAACATGGAGCACTCCCAGTGCCAACTGGACCTCCTTAACCTTTATGCTCTTAGCTATATAAATGTGCAGCATATTTGCTGAGGAGATATTTATATGCACTTCCTGTTTCAATGCTAACGTTTTAGTTACTGGAAAAGAACCAGAAGCTCTCTATTCGCTTGGGAATCATTTTCCATTAAGAAGACTTTACATCAACTATTTGTTTTTTCAGATTGGGAAAGAAAGTCCAACAGAATGTGTATTTTGAGTATTTTTAGTCTTTTTACAATAACAGTCAAAGGCTAAATAGCTGGAAAGATTTGCAAATTTATTTTTTCTCATCTACCTCGTGACACCTGATGACGTTCAGCACCAATGGAAAGTGATTTCCTTAGGCATGATCCTGACAGCTTTTTACTTTAACAAAGGAAAAAAAAAAAAGAAAAAAATTGCTATAAGTAAGCAGCTCTACTGACAGTCTCCATACATAAGGCCAATAGTTACATGAGGATGGAGCCTGCACACAGCCCTTCCTTCTTCCTAACAACTGGGCTCTCTCATGGCAGGAGGAAAGTCTGATAAAAGATTCCATTTAGGCCATCTTCTTCTACAAAGAAAACACATTTCATCTCAGTGCAGATCATCCAGCACTCCTCATACGCAGGCTTGAACAAAATCATATTTTTAAAGAAATCTGATACGAATGACACTGTTCAGCACTGGGTGCCCTACATGTTCAGCCATGAGGGAAATCAGAGGATATAGAACAACCACGTACTGAGTGAAAGACTAGCCGCTTCTTTTTATTACTGCCTTAGGCTTGCCAAATCAGAGATCGCTGTAGAAAGAACTGGAAAGCAAAAAATCCTAGGAAGGATGGTAATGAATCACCACGCTGAAACAACTTTGCAGGTATTGTTTTAAGAGAATATTCCAGATCACAGTGTTCAGAAACTTTCTTGGGTGGCCAGGATTTCAAAGGGAGGACAAACTGCAGGAGAAGAAGAGAAATGAAGATATGGGCTGGTGATTTAAGCATCCCCATCTGGACCAATATTCTGTCTTTGTTTGTATGAGTATAGATCCAGAGTAAACCAAATTATAAAACATGCATCTGGATTCTTACCAGTGAAAGCAAGAAAAGAATGTCTGCTTTTGGGGAGGTGTGACTTTGGAAAAACACTGATGCTACACCCAAAATGCCACTTCCTTTACTTTGGGTCATAATTCCAGCAGGACTTTTAGAATCAATAGCAATACCTGCAGGTGCTGGTAAGAGCAATTCTGAAGGTTTAAAAAGCTCTGCCAACCATATATCCCTTGTTCATTTCAGGCTTTTTGCTTTGGTTTGTCTTTTATTTTGTCAGTCCCTATAGTACAAGTTCTATTAGATTAATTGTGAAGGAATTAAAGACTCAAATACCACTTGGACAGCTTTAGTCAAGGGAAAAAGTTAGTCCAGCAAATGAAGGTTCTGTATTTACAGTCAATAGTCCTAATGACTCTGTGAAAACATAAAAAATAAGAAGTAGCTTCACAAGAAAAGAAGCCAGATATGTCCAGTACAACCTTAACCATGTCTAAATAAGCACACATATGCTGCTTCTTTTTTCTCTGTGGGACTTGCCTGACTTTATAGCACTGTTTCATAGCAGCATAGGTTTCACTCTTTCAGCGCAATGTTGAAGACAACCTCATTGAACATGCATACTTCAGAGATTATCGCACAACGACAGAGTGAATTCGCTGATGATGAAACATGCAGGAGAGACAGACCTGAAGGTGAAGTCCTCTCTTTAGAAACAGTTACGGCAGAGGTTATGCAATACAGATTTTATTACACTTCCCTGAACACATAACTACATTCTGAGCTATAATCTACTAATGATTAGCATGACTATAAACGGAGATAGGGGAAGAATAAGGACATGTCCTAAGAACTCTATTTAAAAGTGTTTCCCGAATATTTGCTGAAATATGTCATTTTGCATGCCTTAAATCACGACAGAGCTGTCAGACAGCAACATTTAGTAACTACATGGACATCAGCCGCATCCGACCTTGTAAATCTGCATCACACCATGCCATTCAGTCCCCCATAACTTCAGACCAAGTAGTCTCATTCAGCATATGTCTCTCTAAAAATGAGTCACACAGCCACCCAGTTCAAAGAGAGCATGTAATTAACAATCTCCTGGAGTGTTTTAATATTTTTTTAATTATCCAATTGAAAGAAACATTTTTCAAGATCTGGAGCCTTGGAAAAAAAAAAAAAAAAAAGTCAATAAAGACTCAATAAAGGCTTTGGTGAGCAAGAGCTGTTTTAATTCAAACTTAAGACCTCTCAAGAGAACAAATGCATAACTTAAACTTTACTAGACATGCTATGCTTTATAATTGCTCTTCCTAGAAGCTAAGGGATCAATCCTGCTCTCATTGAAGTCAATACAATTATATAATTAGCAGGAGGTCTTAAAATGTCAAGACAGTACTCCCGCCCTTATGAAATAAATGGCTTCAGCAGAGTCAGATTTTCTCCCCTACTGTGTAAACATATTAGACAGGAAGATGTGAAGACCTTGCACCCTCTGTCATGTTATCAGGAGTGCACACCACACGAGGCAGAACTAGCTGAGTTTAGGGAGGATGGGGGAAGTTAACACCTTTGCGCCCTGTTAAAATGCCCCCTATAAGCAATTTTAGTACTAGCTTTAGATGCCCCTTCATACACAGACGCACACCAAAAAATACTGAATGTAAAGTACATTTAATTCAGACACATTTCCAAGACACATGTATTGCTTTCTCCTTTTACATACGAGAGAAATAACGCAATACTGGTCAACTTCACTTCATATATATATATATATATTATACTCTCTCTGTATACACTCTACCCGGCTCTACTCTATCTGACTGAAACTCAATATATGAAAGACGATGTCTAGGGAAAGACAAAACCTTCTATCACACTAACATGCATAGCCATAAGGAAACAAAAAAGAAAAAAAAAAAAAAAANCTAGTAAAGTATTGTGACTGTTTGAGGGAAAAGGTTTTATCTTGTGTTAAATACAGGATTCCAAAGCAGGAACTTATTTAAAAAAAAAAAAAAAAAAGAAAAAAAAAAAAAAAAGACACTTTAATAGTGCTCCAGGCCACTTAATAGGAAACTTACAGCAGATAGAGAAGGTATTCCTAGCTCAAGGCCTTTCTCCCCAGTGGATTTCAGATGAGTCTAAGTTCCTCCAAATACATATATGGTAAGGTAATTTTTTTTTAAATGAAAATGAGAGAGAAAGCAAATATCTAACAAGTTCTGATCTTACATTGCAAAGCCACCACAAACTAACACGAACTTATGCCAGCTGAAGCGTTGACCCTTGAAGGTTTTTAATTCTGAACAGCTGCTTTAATGCTGTAGCCAGCAGCTGCATTTTCAACTGCATCCCTTATCAACTTTAAACTATTGTTCACTGCCTCAAGGACAGAACAGCTAAGGAGGAAAAATAAACATATCTCCCCTTTTTGAAAATAAGGAAAAAAAATAACAATTGTTATAAAAAATCCAATTTAACAGTAGCAACACAAAACACCATTTTCTCAATTATGTCTATGAGGGAACACAAACATTGCCTACACTTAAAAAGATCATTTGATTCCTTTGGGATATGAAGTCTTGCATACAACTCTATAAGGCTTTGGGAGAGAATATACACCTGTGTTATTTATGTTCATATTCATTTTTAAGACACTCAGTAGAGATGGACAAGGTAGCTCCTTCTTCCATTATGAGTGCTTTTATAAGGAGGCAGGCTTCTGAGGAGAGAATCAAAAATCAAAGTCACCACTGGCCAACATTCTCAAATAGTAAGGATTCCCAAAAGCACCAAAGTGTTTAGGAGCACAATCCTCTTAAATCTGTTTTATTAAAAAACAAACAAACAAAAAAAAACCCCCAACATTTTCTTGAAAGTCCTTCCAAAGCTCATATAGAAATGTACTTAAATTTCTTGTAATTCTTTTACAACGTAAAACTCAAACCATCCCATTTTCTGTTAATTAAGTGGGTCAAATATAACTTGCAAATTCCCATGAAGCTACTCTTCCATTCCTTGTCAGTAAGATGCTATAACCAAAATGCATTCTGTGCTTCCTGTGTATAGTTTTCCTGTACAATCTGCAAGGTTCCTAAAAAAGAGGTTAGCATATATTAAAAATACCTTCTGTCAATAGACATAATACCCATTGCCAAACTATACCCTTTACATTAAATTTCTCACCAAGAAATAAGAGCAGCCTTTATGTTAATTCAGAGGCTGAAGATAACAGATATTAGATAATTCATTGTTAAATAGACCCAGCTTTTCTGCCATCATACATGAGAAGAGTTATAATCATGAAATACATGACTGAATACATAAGACTCTTCAACAGGTATAATTGAGATTTTATCCTCCTTTTATCAGGATAAATTCTTCAGGCTTCTCTCAGATGGAGAGGTAAAGGGGTAGTAAAATATCTGCTCAAGTGTCCCATAACTCCAGTAAAGCCATCTCCTACCAGACAGCCTATTCTCCCCAGTTATACTCTTGCATAAAAAGCAAGCTATTTGATGAGTGAATTTCAATGAAGCTACATCAGCACAGTGGAACAAAGTAGACAGATTTCATTCAGACAGAGTATCAGCAGGCTAGACATTACCCAATTTGCCTTTTTTTTTTTTTAAGGCACCTGCAGAAATAGCCTCAAAATTGTAAAAATTAGAAACTTTTCTACTTAAATTACAAGCTGCTGCCCGTCAATATAACCTCTACTAAACCCATGCCTTCATGGATCCAGAGCAATTAGGCTTGTGTAAAACCAAAAACAACCAGATGCCCGGAGGGTGTAAATCAGTAAAGACCTATTGATGACAGCGGACTTGCAATGATTTATACAACCCAAGAACTTGACTTAGGGAAGCTTTCTGCATTTGGCATTCTCAGAGCATACTCTATTCTCTCTCCCCCTCCTCCGATTCCCATCAAATACAGCCCTGTAACAGAAGTGTTCTTTTCCTAACTTGGCTTCAAGTCATGGCTGCATCTCTCAATAGTATATAACCTGTCAAGATAAAATACGTTTGGGGACATACAATCTCTACTGAGCATTTTATTGACTTAACTCTACCCTTTCTGAAAGGCAGCCAAAATTCCTTAAGGTTTTCAAAGAACTTTGTTTTCTAAATATTATCCATGGACAGATATAAGAACACAAAAATCCTCAGTTGTTTGTGTAATTTGACTTATGTGCCATGCATTGCCCATCACGACATATTAATTTTCTTTTGCAAGCAAACAAAACAAAACTCAGCTATGAGCTGCTTGGGTTTAGGGGCCGTACACAACACAGACTGCCCTGGGAACCATCCTGAGCAGCAATTTTGCCCACTTAACATCTGTAGGTCAATCCAAAGGTGCAATTTTCCTTCTTTAAAAAGAAAAGAAAACAAACAACAACAACAACAACAAACAGTGTTTAGCCTCTACTGCAGCTTTTCTTTCCAGATGCAGCATGAGAGGATGGGAGGGATAAGGTCAGGCTGCACAGTTGCTACCAGCTCCACAAGGCACTCCCAGCAGCATCTCACAGGATGAAAAGATCTCTTGGCAAGGCCAGCACACATCAGTAAAAGAATGAGGGCAACTCTGAAATAGGGTCCAGCGTGTACTCTCCCTCTGCTAACTCCCTGTGGTGTAGCCCCAAAGAAGGACAAGCAATGTGCCTGTAGTCTAATGCACCAGCAGCTAGGTTCATGCTGGTCTCAGACACAAAACTGGAGCCAAGATAGGGAGACAGCAAGTTACGCATCACTAAATCAGAGACAGAGAAGCCCAGGCTGCTCCAGCACAGTCTAGGGCATCCCTTAGCATCGTCATTATTGCCATAAAAGTCTCCTTGGGGAACAGAATTACTGCTGGATTACAGCTGCTCCTTGAAGTGCCTGAAATGCACAGCAAGCCTCTTTGAGCCTTCTCTTCCTGTAGCTGTCACACTTCTGCTAGACTGGTTGTAATACTGAGATCCTTGCCTGCTTTAAATCTGTCATTTTTTTCCTATAGGGGAGAGAAGTACTTTAACTGATGCATGTGCTAACTACTAGTTATTTATTAGTAATCTTGTCCCATAACGTGCACTTGTATTTCAATGTAGTATTTCTAAATATTGCTGTATCTCCCAGAGTGAAATTCTAAAAGGCTTGGTGCGCTAAGTCAAGATTGAAATTGCAAGCCTAATAATTTACCCCAACTGTTTGGATTAATCACCAAAAATGGGTTAGCCCACATCACTTCAAGAACACACACTACCTTGAAAAGAAGGAATTAAAAACCTTGAAACTCAAAGAGCAAGAATAGGAAAAGCTTAGCTGTTGATTATAACCTTAACTAGTCACTAATTCTTGTGGGCATCACTTTAGTTAACAAAATGACAATGCACTTAACACCTCCAGAGCACTTTCCATGAAAGCAGCTCTAAGCACTCTGAAAACACTAATTAAATCTCAAAGCAGAACAGTCCTGTAAGAAACAGTAGCTTTAGTAGAAATTTCCGAAAGAACAGGGAATAAGCACACTCTATCATGTTACCACAGCAGACAAGAAAATACAGAGTCCCATCTACTGCTCCTTATGCTTTAGAAGAGACCAGGCTTTCAGATACCTTAGGTATACTGGAAGATTTTAATCAAGTGTTCAACTTTGAAGCAGTCCATTTAGCTGCAACTTTACCAGAGCTTTTGAAATTAAAAAGCTACCCTCCCCAAGATGCTTTAAATAGAAGAAAACAGTAGGAAGAAGTGTTAAAAGGCCAGAACTGCAACTCAGTTCAATTCACTTTAATGTACACTCAGAAGAAGGCAGGGCAATAATTTTTCTCCTTCATTCTGTCTGCATCACGCAGCTCAAGCCATCACCTCTGTCCTCTGACATGAGTCAACTATAAGAAACAGGTATCTCAACATTAAACCTGGCCAGCTGTAATACATTTGCTAAAGCAATTACATTTATTTTTACAGATTACATGTGCTTAGGTTTCACTTACTGATGTGCTACGGAATCAGAGGTTTCAATTTTGCAGATAAAGTTCAGCACTGTTATAATCAAAGACAGCATCCAGTGCTTAAAGCCGCTAACCATACACACATTTAACAAATGTAATACTGTGCTTAGCATACACTACAAGATCTGTATTTCTTACCTTGTAGTTAAAAGTACCTCATTTTCTGTTCTCTCTGTTCATGTTACGTTAAGAAGGCTACGTTAACCAAACAGCAATTAGCTTAATGTATATGTCTTTGTGCTCCTCTAAATGAAGCTTTTTCAATCTACACAATTTTATGCACAAGAATGACAATATTCTGAGTCAACACCTGAGGTTCCTAACAAAATCCGGTACTTCCAGCAAGAGAGCATGACTAAAGAGCTTCATGGTAAAGCAGTACCTGTCTCCTCTCCATCACCAAGGTGGAGTACAACTTGGCATTTTAAGAAAGTGACCACACTCATGAGTAAAAATCAAAGCCAGGGATAAGCTTCTTTGGGAGATCTGCATCAGGTATTAATACAGGGAAACAAAACTGAACAGGCATTGTTAAACCCCCCCCCCCAATGACCAGAAACCAACTGTTCTTTTAGAAAGGCAAGCAAGCAACAACCAAACCATGATACTCAGGGGATCCTAAAAATGCAGTATTGAGGCAATTCAGACTTTACTGTGCCATGGGACACTCCAGTATTGATCTGAATGACTGCTTCCAAAAGCTGTTGGAAATGTCACGTGTCAGAGTATAAATAGGCAGGGAGCGAACATACCACTTCTGATGTGCTAACACCAGTATGGTATTTCATGAACTGCATGCATTTTCTCCAAATATACTGCAGGGGATTTTCAGAATGGGCACTTTTCTCTATTAAACTTTTATTTTAGTACTCTACTATACACATGAGCTTGTTTTAATCTCTTGAGGGAGATGAGGAACAACTGTTCTTTTTCTGTTTTTTCCAGAGAGATATTCTGGATATATAGTGGATATATATAGTACCACAATTGGTTAGAAATTGAATAAGCTTTTCAACTGACATGAACCTGGTCTGTAATTGCTAGGCCAGACATTTTTCATTTGCTTGCAAAAAGCAGTAAAAGACCACAGAGTAATTGTCCAACAGCTACTAAAAGAAATTGTCCAGAAGCTTTACGCTGCTGTGATATTATTAAACCAGAAGTAAGGCCTTATCAATAAAGGTCAAGTGAAGCAAAACATATACAAGATAAAGCAGTCAGGTAAGAGAAAAAGCAGTTTTTTTAAAAAAGCAGCTTTAATGTTGTGACTCAGTTCAGTACAAGCCAGCATGTCTTAGACATGATGCACTCCTGGTACTGCTGGCAAACCCCAAGTTTTGACTCTGGCCTTGTTAGGAAGCAGTTTGCTAAGAGTATGGCTGGTTCCCAAAAGAATTTCTAGACATCACTGAATTGAAAACGTGGACATTGAATAGTAATTTGAATTCAGTCTTTAGATGCTTAATACAACAGTGTAATTCAAGGTCCAATCCTACAGAGTTAGAGAATTGTATCTCATTTTGGTGTAGAGTTTCCTCCACCTCTACTCTTGCAAGAATAAACAAACTAACAAAAACTCTCCTGACACCACCTAAGGAGCTCAATTCAGCTTGGCAAAACTTCACGTCTGCACTGAGAATTTGCACTTAACATTGGACATCCCAGATAGATTTTGTGTGAAGCATATTTTAAGTGCATGCAGTGAACAGGAACAACATTTGGGTGATGCTATCCATCTAAATGTTGTAAACCACTGTTTATATTTCTTTTTAATTGTTTGTATAAACAATTTTCATTAGAAAAAATCAGTGATTTCAGGTGGGTGTAATTCTGCAACTGCCTCTCTTCATCAAGCAGCCAAGCTACGTAGCTACTACATTCTTTATGAATACTGAATAGGGGCATTATATCCTTACAGAAAATACATAAGGGTAGAGAGGACAGGTCTTCTTTCATGCACACAACAAGAGCACCAACACAAGTGGAGTGTGTTTGTTTTCTACCACTCACATAAATGTCAAAAAGTAATTTATATCAATGATATAAATGAGACATTCCATCTTTCTTTAAAATGGTCCTTCAGTTGAAATCAGTTGCACCTGTATAAATGCAAAGTCACATCTGGTACATAAAGCTTTGCTTTCTGATATTTCAGAGGGTTATGTTTATGCTCTTGGTAGAGCACGCAGCACCAAAGTTGCATGAGAAACGCAACTGTTTCCCTATAGCTCCTTGTCCATCTGTGCCTCAGACAGGCTTTAAGATGGAATCCCTCCTAATTCCTCAAAAAAAAAAAATCCAGTAAGGCAGATACTAATACAGTTCCACACACATAGACCATCTTAATACTCTTGGCAGCAGGAAGTATCCAGCAGCAGGATTCTGATTCAACATCTTTTACCATGAAATTTTATTGATCAAAAATTAAATTGATCAAGGGTGGCCAGACTACTTTGGATGGAGTACCGTAACAGTCCACGCGAACCTTGGACTTAGCAAGCTAGTGAGAGAGGAACGGGGTATCAAATAAAAGACATCACCTCTCATAACATTCAAGTCACTAGACAACACCTATTTACATCTTTTGCCAGTAAAAATCTTCATGAAGAAGAATGTGCAGCAGATAACCTTGTATCCAATATACTGAGCTTTTTTTTTCTTCACAAAAACTTTTTTATTTACTTATCTCTTCTGTTGTAGTCAATACAATAGTCCTGGAAAATAGTCCTAGGAGCTATGAGAGAAATGACAATAAATAGTTAACCTAAGAGAGTATCTTGGGATGTGAACATAATTTAGACCTGTGTGTCTTGCTCAAGGAATAAGAATTCCTGGTTTCTGCCCCACCTCTTTCACTGGTTTTCCATGCTGCCTCAGCCAACTTTGTCTTAAATGATATGTACAATATATTTTTTTTAAATCAACTTGCATTTAGACAAGCTCTGTTCAGCTAAAGACAGCATGGATATAGCAAGAATATGGTTTGTCACAGCAAAAGGACACTGGAAGCAATCAGGCAAATAATTTGTAGTACTGTATTCAAATGAGACTATCTTATAAGGACATTTCTCTCTCATCAGCACTTAATTTGCTCGGAAGGAGGGACTAAATATCTACAAACCCTCTGAGCCACAGGGCCTTTACTTCATGCCTACCACTGTGAATCTGGCAGAGCACTGCAGCTAACAGAAGTCATTTCTGTTCGATGACAGAATAGCACCCTACGTGAAACAAGTTGGCAATTTCAGTCCAGTTCTGTGAGGACACATTTCTGCATCACCATTGGGAACAATTAACACTTGTATGAACCACAGGGATACTAGCTTTTGCCTCGTGTTTCCTATGGCTTATGCAATTAGCTTTGGCTCAGAGAGCGAACAGTAAAAACCTTATAATCGACTGAACTGACTTTCTCTATAAGAGCTCCCCTTTCCAGAAGCAGAAAGGATGATTTAAAACATTTGCCATACTATTTTTGCTTTCTCTCCCCAAGTCTGACCCAAAGATCAAACTTCACCATCATCACAGTGAGAGAGAGAGGGAAAAAAAAATTACACACAAAAGACATATTTTCAGAGCTTTCATTGAAGACACTGTAGACTTTGGTTCCAAACATGCATTTTACCCAGACACCTTTTTTGAGGAAAGGGATAGCAATGAACAAAAACACAAGAAGCAAATAACAAGACCAGTTAACTGAGAAGGTAAAACCTCTGCCCTGGACTTTCTTCACTTTTAATTGTGAAGTCTTCACATCACTTTTTCAGCTATTTCCTCATACACAGAGCAAAAGCAAAAACTATTTCACAGTTCCAGACTTAACTATAGTACCCAAAAATCATGCTTATAAAGTAACACATCTGCTGCACTTCAAGAACTTCTTCAAGCAGTTCAAAGCTTCTTATCCCTTTGGGGGGCCAAAATGATACTTTTAGTACATCTCAGCAGTCGTCCTAGAACTTCAGCTAGCTGAAGACTGAACTTTAAGTAGGATGTACTATTGCACAATTTTGGAGAGAGGTTTGAGGGAAAAAAAAAATGTAACTGGTTCTTATTTCACTGTTTGCTTTGATAGTTTCAAGGCAGAATGACTGCACATGTGGTGCTTTTGTCTGAGCTGGATCCATAATAGTCGGCACAATTTCTCTTTTAATTTGATACGGTTGAAATTAAGAAGCCAAAAAAACAAAAGTTCCCTACAGAACACACGTATTCTGCCCTATTTCCCAACCATCTCATCAGGGAAATGTCAGAATTCCAGTACGAATGCGACTAGGCATGGCACTGAATAATGAGGTACTTCTTCAGCACTCCCTGGCAAATTATCTTAGTCTCATTCTGGATTTACACTTGTGCTATTCCAAGCAGAATTTGCCCTTTCTCCCAGGTGGCCTGACACATTTACTGTGATGATGCAAGCATACCCATATATTTTATACATATGTGAAGTACATTCCCCAAACTAAACCTCTCTCTCAGAAAGTCTCCCTTGGTCTCTGACTGATTCTGGCCTCATTTACTCCCTTGCAAATGAAAAGCAGTTCCATTGAACTCAGTGAGGTAACACTTGTATTAAACTAGCGTGAGATCATGTAAGAGCCATGGTCCATAATAAAACCAGCTGCCGTTAACTCTTCTACAAGTTTCCATTCATTAGGGTTTTTTGCTTGAATTCACATGAGCAATATCCAAAGGCCAAGAAACACATTTTACAATGATAACTATTTCCCCCTGCTAAAAATGAGAAAGTATAGCAAACTATCCCAATCTTCACTGAAAAACTACAGCTATTGTATTTTGTTAATAAATAGAGGTGTTTATGGACAAAACACGTGTGAATGTACTTTAAGGAGTCATCCGGCACTGCTGAGAGAAAAGGGACAAGATGACCTAATATGTCTTTCCTAAGTTTTGTCTTGTTTTTGTTTTTTTTTTAGTGCCTATAGCCTCTGGTATTTAATTCTATATCAAGGAAAAGCTTTGAACATAAAGATTTAAATTCAATCTCAGTGACCTGTGAGCACTGAACCGAGATTGACGAAACCAGTTCCATGCCTGCTAATGCCAACAGTCTTTCCATCAGTGCCTTTCCATTGACTTGAAGGCTCACAGGAGACAGAAAAATAACGTACTCAGATTATAATGTTTTTTCCAGTTCATTGCACCAGTCTCCAGGCTTGCAGAAGGCTGTAGCTGTATTTGGTCATATAAGTCAGATTCATAGTCTGTCACCAGTTAAATCTGCTCATTATAAAGAAACATATTTCTTATACATATAGCAAATTCCTTTCATTTTTTTGCTAATGTGAACTGATCTTTATCAAATATTCTGACACAGAAGGCACATACACTGTTATTCCCTCTCTTTTTGTTAATATTAAGCTAGTTACATATTGACTCCAAGAAATGAGTTCACAGCTATTATAGAGAGTAGTGAATACGCAGAAAAAAAAAACAAAAAAAAAACCAATAATTTTGGAAGACCTTAGATGCTTAGAGTGTTGCTTAGAGTAGATGGCCCAGGAATGTCACACCAGCTTTCTGGTTTCACACTTGAAGTAATGAACAACTTTACTGAACATGGAAGTCCTTTCCTAGACAATGGACTGAGAGCTTCAAGGCAACAAGCAACACAACAACAAAGAGGATATTATGCTAAAAAACATCAGTGCAGCTCAAAACACTTATCTTGTAAAATGATGACTTTGACAGTCTTTACTGAAAGACACCAACAAACAAAGGGAGGGAGCCCCAGAGCAGAGCAGCAGGGTTGAAGAACTTCTGTAAAGCTTCTCTAGAGGAAACCAGTACAAGACTGTACAAATCCCAATTACTTAAGGCAGGGAGAAGGGTCTCCCTGAATCATGTACCATTTACACCACCTCTTAAGAAGGGAAAAAAAAACAAAACAATCTCACACTCTACATTTGGGCTCAAGAAGACTGAAGACGGGAGGTGTGGAAGAAATCAGCAGTTCATTCAATCATACATTAATACTTACTGCACTCAATTTGCTTGTTATTCAGAGGCTTTTTCTAAAGGTTCGAGAAACTGTTCAAGAAGCTGACATAATGCAAAGTTTCTCACAATCCAGCTCTTAAGTGGGGAAACTTAAAGGAGACTAGATATCCAGCAATTTTGGTCTCCAAATTGGCTCCCCAAACCTTTCAACAGCCAGAAAACAGAAGCATTCATGTGTTACTACCACATTATCGAGCTGTTTTCAGTTTTCACAACCTGACAGTGCTTTTTTTGGCCGAATTAAAGTTCCTGTAGGGCTTCAGCAGGCAGTTGAAGTCTTAGAAAGCAGAGCTGCACAACAACGATCAAATGGTGCCTTCCTGGAAGTACTGCAGTCCAGAGAGGAAAAGCAACACCATGTCAGAGCAGGCTCTGCTTTACACCCCCCACACACCTTGACTTAGAGCCTGAGCCTTCAGATCTTGGGGTGGCAGCCAGTTTCACGCATACCAAAAAAAAAAAAAAAAAGATGAATAAAACAACCATCTTTACATTGAAGAGAGGTACCCGAGACTTCAACTATTGTAAGCTGCTAATAAAGCTCTATTTCCCTTAAGGCTAGAAAGAGTGACGGTGCCCCGTGTCAAGAGGCTGGTAATGAGATGTCAAAACACTTGCAGGCTGCCAGTCAATAGCCAGCCTGGCCTGGTAGCGATAAATCTGCTGCCATCCCATGGCTGGTCACCTGTCAGAAACTCCACTTTCTTGACATGGACAAAAATTCATGTTACCAGTTACCCTTTTTGGAAATTGTAGATAGTTTGTAGCGTACAAAAAAGCTGAACCACTCCTCTCACACCAGGTGGTGCTCCCTCCACGGGGGGCACAGCAATGTTTTGGACAAGCAAAGGACTTCAGATCCATCTGTTGGTCTTGTGGCTGGCTGTAAAAGTTGAAGGGCAGATGCCCATTTCAGTCATGCCAGCTTAAGATGTTGGCTTCCAAACATGAGTAACTGGACGATGTCCAACGATGTCTCTGATTTGGGAGATCAGATTGATCAGTCAGCGTATCTGGCCACAAAGAGCTGAGGCTTTGCATCAAAATGTCAGAGGGGTAAGGAACCTGTCCATAAGCTCTAAATCTCCCCATATACCAGAAATATACTATTTCTAAGGTACTCACTTAATATAACACAAATAATAAAAATTTGAGAAGAGTCTGCAGCTTGGAGGGAACTCAGTGTTGCTCCACTGCTGGAATCACTTAACTGTCTTTCTCCTCGTGAAATAAAAATGCAACTAGGCTGCCTATTTTATCCCCACAATCTTGATGGCTGAGAGAGTACTGATCCCTAAACAAAATAAACTGAAAAGCAAGAATGTAAACACAACTGCTTCAATGACTTAGCATCTTAATGGTGTCTGCATAGGGTTTCACTACAGAACCTGAGGTGGTGGCAGTAAGATCTCCAAAAGGTGCAGGCACCAGGGAGCCCTTCCGCAGCCCCTCCGAAGCAAGGGGCAGACATTTCTCAAGGGGGGAATATGTGCACGCTGATCCTAACTCATCCCTATTGATCCATGACCCAAGCAAGGAAGCTGCCTTCACTCCTGTGGTTCCGTCACTGCCTCTGTAAAACTAGCATTTCTCACTGCTTTTGTTGAAGTCAGTGTTTTCTATACCCACAGGTGAGAATAAGGTATCATCCACTAATCCTAGCCTTTAGCTCATATAAATCCACCAACAGATACACTGGAGAGAGAGGCACTACATATATTTATACTGGTAGAGGAAATGTCTTTTTCTTGTTTGGCTTTTATGAGCAGGGAGGAGAGGAAACAGGCCGATGTGTCCAGGACTAGGGGGGGAAGGGGGCTAAACAGCAAAACAAACTGTTGCGGTTTACATGGATCTAAATAAAGGAACAAAAAACAGAAACTGCTGAATGAGCTTTTAATAACACACAGTGGAGAAACCTGCAAGCAAACTGCAAGCACACGGTGCTGCTTTTCATTGTCAGGAACGCTCCCGGCTCGCACGCCGTGTCCGGTGAATAAGCCATTTACTATTGTGGCTGCCGTGAATGAAGCTCAGGCCTTTCCCATATATGGCAGGGCCTTTTAATCACCAGGGAACAAATGAGCAATGGAATTTTACTGGCTTTCTGGTTTCGCAGTGCCCTCTCTTGTATGAAACAGCATTTGCCCAATGCATGCTCCTTATTGCTATTTTGACCCAATTTCCTGCCACTCTTGTCCTTTAGGGGATGTATAGAAATCAAAAAGGGCCAGTTTCTGACAGCAGCCAGCCCGCTGTGAATTCTGAGCAGCTCAAGGAAATCAAGCAGATTTGCACCAAGATAACTGAGATCAGACACGAGATACATATACGCATAAATATTTTAACTAGCAGTACAGTTTACATTAGTTTAACATCACTATAAAGCTGCAAAAAGTGAGATCAGATTCAGGTCAGTTTGTGTTCAGGTTCCCAGTTTTCACCAATATTGTGACAGCAAAACACAGACAATAGATGTTGTTGGTTACTGAGGACAGTGGGAGGGAAATTCTCAGCTGGGCTGCTTTTGTCAGTGTAATGTATATTAGCCACAAAAATGCTTGTCTCGGTATCACCCGGATTGCCTAAACACTCTTATTCATATTTACAGCAATTAAAATGCTGCACTTCAGTCTTTATAATCCAGGTTTGTTTGAAGTGGCAAAGCAACAGCTGGGGCTTATCGGACATCTAAGCGAAACCCCTCATTTTCCTAGCAGGGGTGGGGCTCTCCGAGCGGCTCCCGGAGCCAGACGCGCAGCCGGCTCCCTCCGCACCACCCTCGGCACCGCAGGCGCAGCGCCCCAGAGGATGCTGCCCTTGGCCTAGTGACGGACGGGCTGAGCTCTCCTGCGCGATCCAGTTCTTCCAGGGATGACCAAACACATCCTCCTGTCTCCCCCAGCTCATTCCCACTTCCACGAGTCACACCCACATCCTAGGAAATTTTTTTCCACATCTGCAAGCTTTAACTAAGATGGGAAGAGGCCACAACTCTTTTTGAAATTGCTGAGAGAAAGCAGGTTATCACAGATTGTTTTAGGGCAAACAGAAGATGCAGGCAGAGATCTTGCAGCTCATTCCAGAAGATTATAAAAAAATTTTTCATGGGGTGACTGCTTGTATTAGAAGGTGGTGATCTAGATTACCAAGCAAGCACTACTAGGTCCTCTGAAATGGCAAGGAATCTGCAGAGCTCCTGCCTTTGCTTCTGGGGTGAAAAAGAGATTTTACCAGGGTGAACACAGTGACTTTTAAAAAGAAAGAAAAAAAAAAAAAAGTCAGGGAGGGAGGAGGACCATTTCACCATCAGAGCCCTTGCTGTCAAAGAAAAGAATGAAGTGGGGAAAAGGGTAGTAACATGCCCTGTGGCAGTCCCAGAAAGACAAGGGGAACATCAAAGCCTTGCAAATAAGCAACAAACAAGGGCCTGATCACACACTCCTTCACATGGGCACAGCCCCCTTTGAAGCTGATTGCAAGCCGCCTTGCAGGAGGCTGCCGAGCTGAACCTTGACTTCCAAGAGAGCAGCATGGGCGCTGCCGTTCAAACTCACAGCAAGGGCTCATCCAGGCAAGCAGCTTCCCCAGAGCCAGGACCCGCTGCTGTGGAAAAGGATATACGAGAAACTTCCAGCAAATCTCTGAATCTTTATTTGAAGACCTGCCATGGGTCCAGTCTCCCTTAGTGGTTTGATCAGTCATGAACACTAGTGCTCCCTAACCCCAAATTATTTAATTTTTAGAAGTGCATGCAGTGATTTCCATGTCCTCTAGATCTCCACATTTGGGAGGGTCAGTGCATAGGAAAGGGAACGCAAGCATGCATGTACATGCATGTCTATCTGTAATGAAATTGTTGTGCTGTATTCAGCAGCACACTCCTGCTTCTTCCTATTTTGGGGCCTAAAGGGTTACTCTCCGGAATAGATCCAAGAACAGAGCATTTACAACAAAAATTTATCTCCACATATCTATTTATAAACTTTCTATGAGCTAAATTCCAAAGATTTTTTTTTCCATTTAAGGACATAAACCAGAAAATGTACAAACGGGTGGGTTCCACTTTGTTTCACACCATCCATTGCAAGTCTCAAGGGAAATGCTCATTATTTGTATTCTGTATACAAGAGGGTGTGGAAACGGGTAAGGACACTTCCATTGCCTGAAATCTTTCCCTTTTTCCCTGCTGTAGCCTATCCTGGCCTCAAAGAGTTCCAATTTCAAACACTCTTGTGTCAACACAAAACTGGACAAGCAGATAAGATGGAACATCATGTCAGAACCAGTCCTCTTCCAGACTTATGGCACTACTCCATAGCTTCAAGTAAAAACTGTCCGTCCTCTTCCTCAGACAGCCCTGATTTTTGGTTGGTATATGACAATTTTAGAGAAGATCATCTCAGCTAAAGCAAGTGCAAACCCTACCTGTGTGTACCAGTGCATTTTTAAAAACAGTCAGTGCAGTTAAAACTGCAATCACCCAAGAAATTCCAGTCAAACATCTCTGCTCAATGTCAATACTGAGTTTGTTCCATTTTACAATTTATTCACTGGGCTTCTGGGTTCCTACGCTTATAATCTAGAAAAACAGTTAAATTTTAGTGGAACATACAGATTTGTAAAAAAGCCAAAAAAAAGAAAAAAAAAGAAAAAAAAGACTGATATATGATTGCTGGGAGAGCAATCAAAAATAAGGATTAACCCAGTGCTTAAAGTTGATGTTTCTGGATAATGCTTTTTTTGTGTTTACAAATGAATTAAGTCTCAGTAGCCCCATGGGCTAAATACAAAATGGCACGAATTACCCCTTACCTAGAGATAGAGAAACAGACACACAGACATTAAGTGAATCACCAGGTATTTGTGACCATAGGGAAAAAAAAAAAGAAGAAATGACGGCAGCAGTTTAAGAGGCAGCCTTCTTTTTCCTTTCTCTCTTCCCTCTGCTTCCTCAGCTATTTGCTACTGCTAATCGGCAGAGAGGTTCCTGGCTTCGATGCAAAGTCCCACCGAAACCATAGGCAGGATTCTTCTGGTCAGGAGATCATGGGCAGAAGGGAAGCAGCAGATTGCAGGGCCGGGAGGGGGAAGGATGCCTGCAGCCGGCGCTGGCGATGCCTGGCCAGCCGCGGAGGAGGAGGATACCTGGCTCAGATACCGTCCCCTCCGCGGGGAGGCCAGCAAGGAGCGGGGCCGCGCGCTGGGGCAGCTGCATGCCCGGCCGCACTGCAGCACACAGGAGCAGGAGTCGGGAGGCTTGGGAGTGAGGAAGTCCAGAAGACTGCGTTCCTCGCATCCAGCGAGGGATGTGCTGGCAGAGGGATGTGGCCGGGCCTGCACTGCTAATTCTGGTATCCATTCCTAATTCTGGTATCCATTCGGCCGCCGTGCTGCCAGTCCCACACCATTTATCAGCACTAAGCACAGTTCCAAGGAAAAAGCACATGAAAAGAAGCGCTTCCTTATGCCGGATGCAAACCACACAGCTAATATACTACGGCTAGCAGCTAATTGACAGTGTTACATGCCCTAACCTTTTTGGTTAACCAAATCCCATTCCAAGAAAAGGAGCAAACTTGGGGTGGAGAGGAGATCTCAAGTTATAATACTGAGTGTCCCTAGTGAGGTCTGGCTAGCTGAACTACAGCAACGCTTCAGGAAAGGCAAAAAGAAATTGTTGTATACTTCAACTTTCATATGACCTCAGTATTTCATCCAGAAAGGTCAAAGCTAATCTGATCTTCAGATGTGTCTGAGTCAAATTTCAGCTTCAGCCAAATGCTTTACAAACTGTTTGGAAGTATGCAACGGCTACAGCTTCTTGCAAAGCACCAGCACTCAAAGAGTAAGTGATAGCAAATAGATAGGCGTCTTGTTTCCAGTATAGTTATGCCTCAAATCTATTCTCACCAGGTGACTGGGAAAAGGAAAGGCTTTAAATCACCCAGGAGGTATGAATTAAACCAGCAAACCTGACTTTGCACATGAGCATTACTGAAGGAGGGAGCTCTAGTAAGGAAGCACCTTTCTCGTTACAAGCTGCCAGGGGGTAGTTACTAATGAGAGACAATTTTTTAAGAATGAAAATCTGCTTTGAATGATAGACTCTAACTCTTTGCAGTCACGGGTCTGTCCACCTCAGGCTTTATACACCTGCAGCCCAATCCTGCAAACTCCCTATATACAAAGCTCTCCTCAAAGGCAAGGAAAAGTTTCCAGGGTTGCACATTCTGCTCTGTTACCTTTTTTGGTGCTTTCTCTGACACTCAGGAGAGTCCAGACAAAAGCTGCAGATGGAGAGCTAATGGAGCTTGACCTCTTCTTTCTTATGCATATATGGTTTCCTGTCCCTCTTTGTTCGTATGCAGTGAGCAAATGTACCAGGTGGGGCTCTTAGCAGATAGGAGTTAACACAACTCTGCTTTAATACAAATTACAACTCAGGCGACCAACAGAATAGGTTTTATGGAAGGAACTGCTAATATAGCAGGGTACTTTAAAGAGACACAGGGCATTCAAATCCTATTTGCTGTCTGGGAGGGAAGTCCTGCAGGCTTTCACTTTTCTGCAGTGGCAGAGATCCTCTTGGGAAGGAAGAGCTCTCCAGGACAAGGGGCATTTTAATGCTCCATGACAGCAGGGAGGTTTTGCATGTGACAGAGTGCCAGTCACGTAAGAAAAGGTGAACCAGTGCCAGGGTTGGCAGAAGAAGAGGAGGTGACTACTTGCTCCCAGCCATACAAGCCACCCAAAGCCAGCAGCTCCACAACAGCCACAAGCATCTGGAGATGCTCAAACACGCAACAGTCAGAGTGAGTTTTGGTGTTTGCCCAGCAGCCTTCAGCTCCCAGCACCTGCAAAAATGCAGAAGCAATGCCTAGTCAGTCCTGCTTGCCCAGATGGCTAAGACTGGTGCCCTCCAAACCCACCACTGCGCTGCTGCACCAGGCTGAGCAACCCCAGCTGTACACAGGGATGGGGAACTTGGCGGGCTTCTGGACGAGCTCTTGCCACAGTCGCCTTGCCATCCACCCCTTCATAAAATAAAAGATACCATCCCAAAGGGGCGCCTACAACAGGAGCCTTGCCCCATCTTTCTCTTCTCCCCACCTGCAGTGAGGTCCTGGAGGCACCAGGGCTCCCTCCATGCACCATCAATGCCGCTTTGCCCTCCTCTGGGACCCCACTTCTAATTGGGGCATTTCAGCAGGGTGGTGGTGCTGCCCCTAACCCTGTACAGGTCTGTGTGGCTGCTGGCCAGCACGCCTCCATGGCACGTGTGGCCTGGCCCTGCCAGTGACGCTTGGTGGAAATGGAAACCCTCTGTCTTCATGCACTTTAATTTTCCCTCTAGTGCCAGCCAAAGAGACTTAGGGCCTTTTCCCTTTCAAATCAATTAGCTTTCAGTATCACTATTGCACTCTGCATCATGGCTGGGCAAGAACTAAAATTACAAGGGAAGTTACAGTGTCAAAATACTTCTGTGAGTACATGACTTGACAGTTGCAGAAATTCTCTTATTCTCTTAATACGTGCTTGCACCGCTCGTGGTCCAAGTACATTCAGACTACGCTGAAGTGTATTCAGACCCCTTACATCCGATCCATTATTCATTCATGATGGGATTATTTCACCAAGGCTGGTCCTGTGAATGAGGGCCAAGGAACTGATCCCTGGTCACTGCAGGCTGCAACCAAGGAGAGACTTCAGGAAACACAAATGGTGTCAGCTCTCCTGATCACCGGCAACCTGTCCAGGGCTTCTCCCCCACTGTCAGGATGGCCAGAACATTAGACACTATATTAACATGCATAGGTGTGATTGACCTGCCTCATCAGGGTGCTTCACAAGGCGAGGCAGACCTGTGCTTTCCTCCAATATACTGAGAATAGACTTGCCCCACTTTGCCTTTAAGGCCATCTTAATTAAGTGGGCCACTTGCTTCCTTTAAGGATCATGCCACTGTAATTTATGTCAAGATTTAAGTCCATCTGATAGATTTTGGCGTATGTGGCTGTAGGATCCCACACTGTCTCCCAGTTGCAAGAGAAAAAGGTATGAACCTTGTTTACAGATGCATATGCTTGCAGAGCAACCTACTGCTACATTTCATGAGAGAGGGAAAAAAGTGGATGCAGGATCTCAGACCTCCTTGATGCCAAATCATACAAGCACAGACATTCACACTTTGGTATCTAAAGCAGACAAATTATAATAAAGACGTTTTCCACAAAAGAAACACTCTTCCTCTTTATTTTCTTTGAGTTGCTGCCAAGGAGGGAATGCATTATTTTAACAAGTTGTTCTCCTATGTGCGTTTTAGCAATAGGAACCTTCTCTGATGGGCAAAACTGCCAGAAAAGGACTGCACATTGGCAATAAATAACCCACAAAAAAAGGAATTTTACAGAGTTATCCTGCCTTTTCTTCCAAGCAATATGTGAAATAGGACATAGGAGAGTAATCATCCTCATAGCTGCCAGTTGGGTCAGTTAGTTTGCTTAGTCTCTGCCTGCCTCTCTTGACCCAGACATCGATCTTCGGCAAACTCCATCCCTCCCTCCATGCTCCCAGCTCTTTCCCGGTGAAGTTCCCCACTACACAGAATATCGTGCAAGGCAACCAGCCTCGCACAATGCTTTCTAACTGCCCAAGCATGTCAAAGGATCTTGAAATAAAAGCTTGCTCGCTGCTTTCCGGAGCTGCAGCCTGGCTGACACACACACAGCCCGATACTTTTAAGAGCTCCAGTCCCACCCAAGTGCATTTTCCCCCCCTCTCTTAACAGGAAAGAAAACTTCACAAGGAACATGCTGGCAATATGCTGCTGTGCAAGCCGAAGGCTGAAAACAAAAACGGATGCCGTCTATTGTCAACAAAACTTCTATGAAAGGCTGCCATGACGGACATCTGCTGCAGCGGGAATCGTTAACCAGAGCTTTACTGTATCTGTATCAGTTACACTGAAAGCCCGGGTCTCAGGTTGCAAAATAAAAAGCCATTCACCAGCCATCACCACGTCAAAAACATTTTGATTATTTAAAAAAAGAAAAAATAAAGAAAAAAAAATGACATAGAGTTATAGCTCTGCTGAAAACAAAAAAAGGATTTGGGGAGCAGGACCCGGGCGGGTGCTGCCCGTGCCCCGAATCGCAGCCCCCCACCCCTGCTGCAGGAGCCCTGTGGTCCCCACCGAACATCTGCCCAGAGGGCGAGAGGAGATGGGGGGGAGGAAGAGCATCCCACGCTCTCGGACTGCTCCCATCCCCGTTAGATTTCGCACGCTGCTTAACCGCAGCCGTCGCGGGCCGATGAGACCCCTGCCAGGCACACGCGCATCTCAAGCCCTTACCTCCGCGGCAGCAAAGGTCTCGACTCGGTAGCAAGGGAACGACTAGCGGGCAGCGCGGGCAGGAGCGCGGCACGGCAGCAGCCTCGCGCACAGCCCTATTCAATAAAGCTGCAGCCTTCCCGTGGCCCCTCCCAAAAGTCAGTGCTAAGTGAATACATATCCCTTATGTTTACCATTGGCAGGCAGCGGTATGCATTGTCCTCAATTTATTCTCAAAGGCAGCCAATGAGTACGCGCAAGCCAAGGTGGGTTCAGCCTGCCTGCAGAGATGCCTGTCATTCCCTAGGCATGCTCAGGAAGCCACTCATCAGAAAACCAAGACCTAAAAAGCTCCGAAAATTCATGCAAGCTGCCAAAACTGTCTTGCTACATGCCCTTTTTTGGTTATCCTTAGCAGGGCCTCTGAAAGTAAATCCTCTGTCAGGAACAATCATAAGAAATGTTAATCTTGGAGAAGGAGGCTGTCTTGTTGAACACAAATGGAGCTTAAAAAAAAACGAAAGGAAATACACTGAATGGAAAAGGACACAGTAAACATATTTACTTTTTGCACCAGCTTAAAAAAAAAATCAAATGAATAATTTCACCACAGCTAAAGTTCATTGTGCCTTTTTTGAAACGAGCACCACATGTACAAGGGGAACACAGAAACGCTCTGCTGTGCAAGCTTGATTCTGCAGAAAAAAGACACCAGTAGGAAAGGCACATGAAAGATGAGTGGCAGGCTTTACAGCCCATTTCCATTTCAAATAGCGCAACCAGAAGTTACATATAGAATATCCGTGTTCTGAGAAAAAACTTTATAAGGAATTCAAAACTTTGACAAGGATCCGTTGCAAGTTGGAGGAGTCAGCTGAACAAGACAGTTTCTAGGTGTACGGCTATATATCTATATATTAAAGCAGGTTCATTCACTGTGAAGATAGCCATACATATTCTGCATCATCTGGACAATGCTTTTCACAGTCCATCATTAACACAGATAAAGTAAGCTTAGATTAATTTTTATCCCAATACTTTTTTTTTTTCTTATTTCTCACAAAATTTCAAAAGAAACCTGCAGACTGATCACACAGTGCTATTGAAAGTTCTGCAAATTCTGCAGGTAGTGTAAAATAAGAACAAATGCAGATGGATGCCGGAAAGGGCTGGAAGGAGCTCCATAAACTATTTAAGAAAGCATGGAAAGAAATAAAATGTATATCTATTCCTCAGGAAAGCAATGTTGTTCATAGATGCTAACATGAACAAGCAGCAGCCAGGAGGCAAGGCTGAAAGAGAACTGCTGACTACTCAGAGAGGACAGGATTCCAGACCAGGAGGTATTCTGCTGATTTGTATTTGACAATAACACAGACAAAATCAGTTAGAGGGGAAATATGTGTAAGGTGATTTTGCCCCTGAATGCGCCAAACTATTTTAATGCCTTTCTGGGTCTTTTTCTCTCTGGTCATCGGGCCCCATGGATTTAGTCACATGCATAATGCAAAAAGGATTTGATAACACAGACAGTAAAATAATCTTTAGAACATGACAGAAATTCAACCAAGGGCCAAACTGGGGAGATTTACACCAAACAATCATATTTTTGCTACTGTTTTAATTTCTGTTTTTTCTGTTTTAGTTTTTTTTCTACTGTTTTAATTTTAAATTTCACAACTTGATGCAGAAAAAAAAAATGGTGTTTGCTTTTGGAATTACACATTTTTTTATTTTAACAATCCTTTGGAATCTTTTTTTCCTAGTATCAGAGATCTGCTATGTTATTGTGGTGATTTTAAATATTAAATCTAAAATATACAGCATATATGTAACTTTATAGTTATAGTTGCTAGGACCAACCTATAAGAGTCTATAGTAAATACATTGTTAAGCTATACCTATGACTACAATAGTAGGAAATTAGGGAATGATCATGGCAGACTGTGCCCTTGTCAGTAGGGTGGTTGTGCGCACCCTTCCCTCTGGCTTGGCTGACAGCCCCCGACAGTGACAATGTGAAGAGAGACCCTCTTCCTGGTATAATGCACTACTAGAAACATACTGGGGCTGAATCACGTATCCTCTGATTACAGATATAAGGCAGAAAAAAAAAATCACATGCAAAAATGAAATCCCACAACCAAGCCGAATTTAATATTGATACCTTATCACACACAGCGAGGGCCCTGCAAGTGCTCACGGCTAAGCTTTTCAGCTTGATAAGGCAAGACAAGGGTGGGACTGCTCACGATAAGAGCCAAAGTGGCTGTATGTGCAGGGCCATTGCAGCGTTCTCGGAGGCCTCGGCATGCAGTCGTTCCTCAGAAGAATCATGTTAGAAATACCTGGAAATCTCTGTCGAGACTGTGGCTCTCTAAGGTTTATCAGTTTTTCCTACAAAATTTACAATCTAAAGCTGAGGTAAGTCTGTGGTCTAGAAAGTACACCATAAATCATCCCCTGGGAGGCAGGTCTGGTTGCTGCATACAGTCACTCTACAAAATTTGCATTTTGGCACTCTGGAGCCGTCACGACCCTGCAGGCAGCAGTGGCCAAAGGGGCCACTTGGATTATTGCTGTTCCAGCCATCTCAGCTCCTTCTCCCCAAAGCCAGCTGCGAGGGCAGGACGGTGCTCCCGGCCTGGGAAGAATGTCTGAGATATTTGGAGAAAACTTTTTTTTTTTTTTTTTTTTTTTTTTTTTTTTGCTTTTCCAAATAAAGTCTCTTTTTGTTATTGAGCTTCCTGATTTTTTTTTTTCTTTTACTCAACTTGGCAGATGTGGCTGTTACTGAGTAGTACTGAGTCACAGACCACCTCTGCCACTACAGCACCTTCAGCGACCACTTAAGATTCCCAAAGCAGAGAGGAAATACCTTCCCCAAATCTGCACGTTCCCGCAATCTGACAGGCCCACTGAGCACCAAATATGTCATGGGGAAAGACAGCATTTCTCTGGTCTGTATCCCACACCTTAGGCCATTACTTCACATCTCCGAAGTCCATCTTTTTAGTAGCAGCTAAAGATGAGTCAAATAGTTCTAGTGCTCAGTGCCCGTTTCTGTCTTTAGAGGGGATCATCCACAGCTGGAAGAGCTGCCTGGCACGTAAGCTGTGAGACTAAAGTTCTGCTTAGGAGAGACACAGTCATGAGGTCTGTGCTAGGAATGCCCGACCATGTTCCCTGAGGCAGAGACAGAAACAAAGTGGGATGCTTCCCCCAGCACCACCGGAATGAAGATGTGTCTGTCACTCATGGGCAAGAAAGTCGTCCTTATTTCCCATCCTGACACCAGCAACAAAGGTGTGGCACACAGCCGTGCCGACACGGGTCACGGTTATAAAAGCTTATAATCCCATTACACGGTAAGGGTCGGTGTCCATTGAATCCGGCAGCAACGACGATGGTAAAACACGACTTTTGCTCCAACAACCACCCTCAGATCTGACAGGGCAGCACTTTCATCTGCCCACTTGGTGCCCCTTTGCATCACTCCTGCTGCAGCTGGGCACTGCAACTGCTGCAAAGAGCACGGCTTGCTGCTCTCTGTGTTTGAGCCAGACAGGGGAGGGAAGGGAGCTTTTATGCTTTTAATAGCAAAACATATTCCCAGAAAGGGACATGGTTGCACTTAGCAGGGGCGGGACCACCGGTGAGCTAAAGAACACACTAAAAGGCTGCATCTCGGGAAGGTGGTAGGTCCCTCTTTCCTGGCAACATTAAACCAGCCTCACCTGCTCCTCACCATATATTAGAACACCCACCATGGGACTGAGTCCACGCACCCCTGAAATTCAGGAAGGACCTGAGCGATCCATCACTTTCAGCTGCTTCCAAGTAAAAAGTGCTCATTAAAATCGCAGATAATGGTCAAAGTCGTTCAGATCAGGGGAACTGTTGTGAGGTTATATGAGACGTCCAGTCTAAAAAACGTTGTAGCATAGGCTTTCCCCCCATCCCAGCAGACGTACTCTAAATAAAGCTACGGCTATGCTGTTTCCACAGCTCATCTGAAATCAGCCTCACTGTATATACAGAGGACAGAGCGCAGATGGTGGTACGCGCAGCTGCATGCATCTGACACGAAGGTGAGTACGCGAAGATTTGTGAGCGAGCCACCCAGCTGGCAGGTCTGCCTGGGGAAGTGCGCAAGGGAGAAGCCCACACACCACGAGCAGATTTGGTCATCCCTACGGTTACCTCCTGGGCACAGACAAGCTGTTTCTGTCAGAGAGGCAGAGGTAAGCTTTTAGGAAAATTTTACACTAGCTGTTTCAGACAGCGTCTTTTGGCCTTGAACAGCACTATCCATAGGGTTTCAAAGTCACCAGTGCATTCAAAGAGCGTGTAAAAGATACCACAAGAGAGAGCTGTCTGAGAAACACAAGCACCTCTTCAGGCTTATGAGTCCATACAGAATGTCAGCCAGCTAGAAATAAGAAGCCAATCCTCTTAGACACAATGACAAGGACTAGTATATAGATTCTAAGCGAGATGTGCATCTTGCTTAACACAAGTACCTGTCTACACAAGTCTTCCTTAGGACTCCTGTATACCTAGCAGAAGAGCTGGACCCCTCCAAGGAACTGTTCACATCATCAACACTAGCAGGTCCAGAAAAGACACACTGACAAAAAGCCCAAAGCACCAAACCCCTTCTGAAATGCCACCAAATGTCCATGGCATCAAGGACAGTGCTCTCTTCTCTTCCCTTCCCTTCCCAAAAGACACCAAGTATGTTCTGGACACCAACAAAAAGCAATAAAAGAAAACACCCGTTTCAAGCATAGCAATCAAGAACAGTGTTTACAGTCCAGGTCATGTTAACCAAACAGGGAATGAAGGGTGGAAGATGGTACCAGCTTCAGCTTGCATAAAAGTATAGAGCGAAGAGACACCGAACTCTGCAGAGCTAACTGTGGTCCCAACACTCCGACAACAGGGATCAGTCCAAATTTTCCAAGAGCACTCCTTCACCTTGGGAGTGTGTAATTACATATCACTCTCTCACTTTGGCGTGGAGTATCTGTTCATTTCTGCCAAGCATGTAATTTTTATTTCTCTAGGTTTATTTGACTATATATATATATCATCAAGGCATATTTATCAATTAAAAAGTAGTCAAAGAAGGAAACCAAAACCTGCTGGAAATAAATATTTTACCCAAAACAGTACGAAAAAATAATCATGGATTCAGTGACTTCACCTTACTAAAAACAATGTAATGGCACAAATTTCAAAGGAAAACAACATACCTGCACATTTCCAGTAAGAAACTAAGGCTAGCTGCAAGTACACAGTGCCCCCCAAAGAACAGAGACCTCACAGCACCTTTGCTCATTTGAGAGAGAGGGAGAAGAGCTCCTCTGGATTACCATGGGATGCAGGACTCTTTTTCCTTACAGTTTCTTTGCAGGCTAAGATATGGCAAGAGAACTCTGCCCTTGGAGACACCTCTCTTCCTGAAGGGCATGCCCATTCTCTCATTCTCTCAGTACGAATTATGAAGAATAGATGTGATCTTTCTCAAGAAAAAAAAAAAAAAAAAAACACATTTTCCATTACCATTGAATTACTATTGAAATTAGCAAGGTTCATAAAATTTGAGTACGTTCTCTTTTTGTCCCACTTTGAGAAAATTCAGTGAGCTCACTCAAAACAATTGCATTGTGTACACTTTTTTTTTTTTTTTTTTTCCCCAAAACTGGCCTTATTTTGAGTATTGTTTTCCAGGCAGAAAAGATGGTGCATGCCATCATTTACTTTTTCAACCAAATTACAAACTGCACAGCTGCTAGTAGGGCCATTTTGAGGGTAAGACATATTCCTTGGCCTTGATTCTCCTCTCATTTAGACTAAACCAAGCGTCAGACTAATAAAATCAATATTCTCTGACGTATCCCATTGTTGCAGCAATGTGAGAACCAGGCCTTTTGTCCTCTGATGCTAATAAACTATTCAGCTTCAGCAGTTTGGCGCAGGCAATGAGCAAAGGTTAGGTCTCGGTCATTAGCTTGGACTCAGATGAAAAACATGACTTTAGTGGGCAGAGTCCATTCAAGTTCCACACATGCCCATGTTTGAAAACAATGGTTTTGATCCTCACTTAGGTCTCCTGTGCAACTCTGGCTGCTGTAACAGAATTCAACACTTGCAGCTGCTTCTCCGTGGCCATGCTGGTATGGATGGCAAGGCATGCAAGAAAGGAAGGCATCTCAGGCAGCTGAAGTCAGCATATGCTCAGCAAAATCCAGCAGAGATAACTGGTAAGCGGCTGGCAAGAATATCTGATTCCACTGGTATTTGCCCCACACTGCAATTTATTACTGTCCCCACTTTACTCATGCAGCATATGCGTAAGAGGAAGAGCTTGAACACAGTTGCTGCTTTCCATCCTGTTTATGCTAGATATCTTAATGTCATACGTATCTCTGTATGTCCCCATGACCCAAGGAACTCCAAGCAGCTCAGCTCCCACTGCACATCTATAAAGAGACACAGACCACACTGCAACAGGTTTAAGCCCCAAAGAGATAAAACCAAGAATGATAAAGCAATGATATTGCTCCCTTTTTATAGATGGGAAGTGAGATACAAAAGGGCTAGAGCTTGGATCCATGTAGCTATTCAGACAGCTAGCTCTTAGGCACTTAATTTCCCCAACATTTAAGCACTTACATGGATCTGGCTATCCACATTAATCCCCATTAAACCACCAGCATCTGTCAGAGTCAAGAAGGGAACACAGGAGTTCTCCGTCTTGGTCTGACCCTCATAAAGATGAGCAGCCTCCCTGCTGAGAAAGGAAGCTTACTGAAAGACCAGCTGTGGGGTAGCTCACACAAGGCTGCCAGCACCTACCCTCGTTCATAGCAAAGGGAGCCAGGGAAGTTAGAGAGCTGGGAAGAGGGCAAGGAAGGAGTGTGTCTGACAGGCAGGAAGAAGCTGTGGTACTATACAGGACAGAGAAAAGAAGGTAGAAGTGTACGTGGCCGAAGACGGGAAAAAATGACTTGTTGGATACCTCAGCAGCCACGGCACTAAGCAGAAGAAAGGGTGAAGAATGGGGTGTGCTAGGGAACACAACCCCCATTTCACACATTTAGGACCACACAAAGCCCTAACATTCACGCAGAAACACACATGCTGCTAAGTGGTCTTGTGCCAAATTCGTAAAAGGGATTACTGACATAATGACTATTTCCACTGCAACATTACCTAACAAGCTTGATCATGAGTCCAGTCCCAATGAAGTGCTCCCTCCATTTACGCTGCAGCAGCACGGCAAGGGATACACACAGGCGGGGTCCTCAGGCACCCCGCAATTGTCCCTGCCCAGGCTCCACTCCACACCAGCACCACCCCAAGCACGAGCTGCTGCGAAGGATGGTCAGATTGCGCACACAGTGGAATGCCCCTCTCTCATATGGAAAAGGAGGTTTGTTTTGGTTTGGTTTTATCAGTCCAGCATGAGACTCGCTCCTCTCCAAACCCAGACACACCCAGCTTCCTCTCAAGAGTTCTGGGTAATGTCCTGCGACAGGCAATTTCCTGTGGCAGCTTCATTTACATTAAAACAAATACACATGAATTCAAAAAATAGAGTCAGTACAGACCTTCCTGCTACACATTTTGAAATTGCTTTTCGTTTGCACTTCCTATCCCTCGTCTACTTCTATTAAGTGTCAATTGTGTCTATTGACAAAGTAGCATGACAAAGTTTTTCAAAGGAAAATTATCAGAAGGAAGCTGGGGTTTTGAACTGCAGACAGCTATGCTACTTGTCTATATAAGCTAAATCACTGGCATAACACATGATGAGATAACTAAAGAAGCATACAGGAAAGAAGAGTAGCAGCTAATATGGCTCTCTCAGTTCCAGTCTCCAGTTTCTCTACATTTCAAAATGACTTTTCTTCCAAGAGATTATATCTTTGCGCTATGCAATACATGTACTATAGCCTCAATTTAGTGTAAAATTAAGGCTGATACAGAGCATAGCTTGCTGCTTTGAATGCATTATATCAAATCTACTTTGGCCTGCACTTTGGTGTGAAGATGGAACTGGAAGTACTGGCTTTAAACCTCAAGGCAATGGTCATGTTTACCTGAAAAATTGTTTTACAACCTTCCACCTTTCCTGTCATCAGTGTTCTTCAGGTGCTCACTAAAATGTCTGATCTCTTCACTTTTGCTTAGTCCCCTCCTTTTGGAGGGACTAAGAGAGTACTTCGAAAAGAGTGTACTTTCTGTGAAAAGTTCTGAACTCCTGAAGTTTAGTGTGACCTTCAACATAGCGATAATTGTTTTTTTTATAATATATGCTATTGTTAAAGATAGATTAAAATAATGAAAAGTCAAACTGTCTCTTAACTGTTCCTTGAAGAGTAATTCATAGTAATTGAGCATCCCATGCCAGCTGGATGGAGTGCACTGATACCAAATAAAAACATGCCGGGCTAGGACTTTCAGTTGTACTTTCATCTTTCTCTCCTCGGTCCCTTGTATTTAAAGTCCTTTTTAAAGTGCTCATCATGATCTTCCTCCAGTTCTGTTACAGGAAGAATGGAAAAGCGATACTAATGTAGTGTTCCATTGGTTTTCAGGAATTCTTCTTTTGTAAGTCATGGCACTTTGTGAGATACCACAACATCAGACAACCCATCTAATGTAAGTGAACACTGTAATGCTCCTTGTGTCTTTTTGCAGTGGTTACTGTGGACACAAGAATTACTTCCACATATTTTGAATAACTGCTGTAAGGAATTGCTAGTTATCTTCTTTAACAACATCAATGGGAATGAAGTAATTTAAGCAGATCACAGATTTTTGTGGGACAAAACATGTTCTTTTTTTTTTTTTCTCATACTTTTTCATCATTTTACATGCCAAAGTCACATTTTTAAGAATATTTAACTAGACATTCATTATACTTTTGCCATATAGAAAATAATTTATTCTTGCATGAAACACTCTTGATTGCCAAAGCCTAGCATTTTTTGAAATAGCACCATTAACTTATTCTTCTCATTTCTAATACTCAGTCTCACAAGCCACTAAGAACAATGTCCAGTGTTGCAAATTTAGATACTGATGACTTAAACCAGTCACTAGTGGCTTATGCTCAATATCTTTATTATTTTCAGTCAGAAATAAAATTCCATAAATAAGAAATAATGAAGTTTTTCTCTAAACAATAAGCACAAACATGGAAGGAATTACGCTTGCCTTCATATAGGTCTCATCATTACCATTAAATGTTTAGGCGTGAAGGAAAGGGACCTCTCCTGGCTGGCATTTTCCATGTATGATATTGTAATGAGCAAGTTAAATAGCCATACATCACAAGTTAGAGTGGCTTCTGAGTGTCAGCATGTGTGAATACATTCCTAGCTAATAGCTATTGTTTGCATTCATTAGGAAAAAAAAAAAAAAATCACATGCGCTAGACTCTTTCCAGAACTTAACATGCCATAAGACCACAAGCAAAAAATTATCAGGGTCGAGAGGTTTTCTAAGCAGCTGTCTTTGTTTTTAAGGAGGCTTTAAACCGATCATGAGTCAGAAACACTTTCCTGCATTTAGTTGCAATCTTCTGGTGTTCAAAGCAAAGCTCAAATACTCCATATTTGACTAGGAAAAAAAAAAAAAAAGACACTTGGCTTATTTGACTTGGCCTTTCAGCATTTATATGCAACTGAATGTTTCCTTAGAATCACAAGCTGTTTTCTTACAGAGATACTGGAAATTAAAATACCAAAGAAACATACAGGCTGCCCAAGTCCCTGTAAAGTCTGACCAGTTACACTTCCCACTGTCTTTTATCACAGATAAAATCATCAGTCTTCAGCTAGATACCAGACCCATCTCAGATGGACCTTAGACCAGAATACAAAACAGTTGCATTGCTAGTGACATAAGTAGGCTGTGGGGTAGCTGAGCACACCATAAATTTTGAAAATATTGTCAACCACCCTTCAGTATATGTCAGGAACTCATAAAAATCACACTGAGGGGATTTGTTCCTTCTCCTCTGCCCCCATAGTCGGGGTTTACGCCTCAGTTTGCACAGCACTCAGCTGCAGAAACCCACAGGCGTTCATTGTGCTCTGTGTCTGTCTGAAGCCACGAAGAGTTGTTGTGAAATACCAGCAACGGAAATGTAAGCAATGCAGAGAAGCCATACTCCCCCTCTCAACAGACGTGACGTCAAAGTTAACTCAGCATTAAATAACATTTGCACAATGCCATGAATGGACAAAATGCTATTCAAACACTTCTCAGGGCTACTCAAAGTCCCAAGTGCCTGTTGCTTGGGGTATTCCAACATTTAACAACTTTCCTTGAGTTTGTTACTTAATGGGAAGAAAAATTAAAAATTTCCAATAAAAAGAAATTTCAAAAATGCTTCCTCTTGACAATAAGGACTTCCTTTCTAATTCCTCACTGGACTTTTAAATAGTGTAACTATCATAAATGGTGATAAATACCAGAAGAAAGCACTTTATTTGCATTCAAAATTTCCTCAGCAATGTTGAATCAAAAGCCCAAGTCAGTATATCTCTGTTAATTCTTTAGCTTCATAGAATCTATGCGAAGGGATTTCAGTAAAAAATTTCAGCTGCAGCAGTAATATTATTCATTGCTTATTACCACAGTCTGTTCTGAAGCCATACAGGACATGTAAAGCAGCATAAACACAGAGGAATACCCAGAAAAGTGTTTAGCAGTTCAGTGACCTATTTCCCCATTGTTTTTTCAAATTATCTTCCAGATTAGTTGTGACTGATCATAAAAATCGTATAGTATGAGTTCAGCCTTATCGATATGGACTCATATGCTCAGAAGAATTAGCAAACGACCTTTTGATTCATTTTCTCCAAGGGAGGAAAAGATTTTTAGAATCTCTTTGCCCAAATTCAATCAGGAAAAAAAATATATTGGTGACTACATACTGCAACAGTATGTGAAGTTGGATTGCTTATTGTTTCAGGCTCCGGCCACCCAAGATTTGAGAGGGTTTGGCAGCTTTCAGAGCCTATCATATGAGCAACTGGTGAAAACAGACAAACAAACAAAACAAAAACAACCCAGATGGCTCAGTTTCTCTCAGCTACAAGGCAATACCATCGTAGAAGCCTTTTCTCACACAAGAAATTTGATTTTTAAAAGATATTTTAAAATGTCCATCTTTCATCAAGTCTTTACATTGATTCTTTCTTTTAATCCAAATGTTTTCCTCATGACATTTTTTATAAATGACTCTAAAGGAATTCTGTATAAGATCTCAACAAAAAATTACCTCAAGATTTCTCTCCAGACTCTTTTTCCTTTTTTTTTTTTCCCTGTAAGATATAAGCATAAGATGCAAGACTATGCAGAGGCAGAAAGCACATGATGTGTTGTGCTCATCCAAGTACTTGGACAGTTCAGTCAAGCAATTGCTAGTCACTGAAAGTTCTGATATCACTAGATTTTCTATGTCTTGCTAATATCGACCTTTTTATACTATTATAGGATTGTTCTTTTAGTTGTATGTTATGCTCTTGATTCATTCAGAACAGAAAAAAACACATCAGGATCAAGAAAAGTACTGTTAAAGAGTGCATCTCTCTTTTTTTTTTTTTATGATGTTTCCCAAAAATAACCATTGTATCTTCCAATTCCAGTTTACTTCCTTAGCTTCTGCTTGGCTTTTGAGCACTCTCCCTGTTCAAAGTCATGTATCTTTGCAGTCATTCTTTCCAATGTTACAGTCCCAAATCCAAAAGTAGGCCTGGACTCTGGCCAGCCTTTATGCAGGTACAAGCCTGGAGTATGGCACCATCAACAGAGAGCAGGGAGAGGAAGTGGCATTTTGAATCAGATCAGAGACTTTGGAATACAACAGCATGCCACAAGATGTGTCTTTTCCTTATCTATCCCTTCTGATACATGGATTTACCCATTCCTGATTATTTCAGAACAGTGCTGATCACTTCTGTTCAATGCTGCTTGCCAGAAAACATCATTACAGAATGTTCCACACCTTTTCCTTTTCCTGAAGAAGAAAAGGACTTACCCAAACTGTGTGACACTGTTGTATCCACCTGCATGTTCACAGATGTACTCCCTAACCCGAGCTTTCAGTTGTCCTTCTTCCTCACCTTGCCTGGCTGTATAGTCCACAAACATTCCCAAACAATCTCTCGCTATGGAGACAGGAACATCAGGGTTCTCATCGACATTCTGAGTCACTCCTCATCTTCCTCTAGCTTGTATAGCACGCAGGGATATTAAGTGTGGGTATAATATGGCCAGGGGATGTGTGGACAGAAAAAAAAAATTACAAAACCTCAGCACCTGCTAAAGCTGCAGAACACATCGAGATTATGGATATTAAATGATCATCGGCCCATTACATTACTGTTACAATGTGTGCAGCATGGGCACAGGAGGTAATCCGGGCCAAGGGATTTGTGGGAAGACAGATGATGGGTGCAGATGGCCCTATCATTAAGTCTTGATAAAACAGTAACAGTTGTCAAGGGCCGCTGTCCTTCTAACTCAGCCCAAAAGAATCTGCTGGCCTGGTGCCCTTGACTCCGTAAGGACTCTACTTGACAGGAAGAGGTGCAGTCTGGAGCAGGCTATGCATGATCAATCCCAGGGGCAAACAAGAGGGAAAAAATAGCTATTAAGAGAGAAATCAATACAACAAACAGAGGAGAAATCAACAGAAATTGGGACTCAGAGGGAGGAAGAAAGGAGGAGTCCAGACTCTAGACCATCCAGACAGTGTACACGTGGTTTAAAAGTGCCTTTGCAACATCCTCACATTGCTTTTACCATCCATCATGAAGTCCCCTCAAGACAAAAAAAAAATCTAAGAAAATGAATAACAGTGGAGCTCTAGAGATGGTGTGAACTAGATAGATGACTTTGTACAAAATTTGAGGAAACTGAGTGTCAGAGTCACAGCTCCCCATAGAAGGGAACCAGAGATGAATCCTGAAACCAGAAACTTGCTGAAAGGCCATGTGTGCACATACGCCCCAACAAATCTGAACTTCACCTAGCCTCAGTTTATAGGTTGATGGCCTGCTAAGGCTCAATATAACAGCTAAGTATGCATCCCACATTGAATTACAGAGGTCCATTAATGGTGGTAACTCAATTGTCCAGAGCTAATTAGCAATATAACGTAGTGTTGTACAGCATCTCCAGTGAGTACAAGAGAACATTTACAAATATAGCACATTTTACACCTAATAAATAATAGGAATAAATCAATTAAGTCAGACACAATTTCCAAACCTCTCATTTTTAAAAAAATGTAGCTCACCTTGTTAAAATATGTAAAAATGCAGTATTTTATTTCCACCTATCATTCCTTCTGTCATCGCTAATAAGCCACTGCTTGCCTCTTTCCCCAGAGATGCAAATCCTTCACCTAAACCATTTAAAAGTGGACAGCTCTGCTTCTTTTATGATGCAAATTTCCTTTAGGCAATGCAAACGTGAATCCTGATGGATTCTTTCAGCCCAAACTGAGTCAAGGATAGTACACCACTGGTGCAGAAGAGATTTAAAAAGTGCTGGCCTCAGACACATCTCCTTGATTGCTGTAGTCCTTGATGAGGTGTCAGACTCTTCAGATTTCTTGCCTAGCCAAAGCCCACTTGCTCACGGATCACTTCTACCTAGCAAGTATTTACTGCCTGGAGAATAAGAGGAGATCCTACATCCAGCAGTCTTTGCACAGCCAAGTAAAGAGGAAACGTTAGGGAGGGGGCTCAGTCCCTCATAAAAGCCTTTGTGCTTCTCCAATGTTGTTACTCTAAGTTCATATTTAACAAGGAGTGTTCATGGTTATGAAGGGATGCTGATATATTATATGCACAAAATATGCATTCAGTGGGAATATGCACATAAGTGCAATTCTCAGATGATTTATCACATCACTCAGTGGAACTCTCAAGGTTAAATTTGTATTTCAATTTAATATTTTTGGCTCCATCTGTACTACAGCAAAAGTCAACCTCTCCCAGTACTGACATGCAGACAAGCTGAGCCCAGTCTCTGTGCTCTAATTGCTTTGGAAAAGTCTAGAAAGAAAAACTGTGACCTGAATCAGGGGAGCAAAGACTTTAACCAGTCTCTCTCACATCCCAGTACCTTAGCAACCAGCTCATCTCCCTCAAACAGCGCTTTTTGCCAAAATGGAAACTCTCCAATATTTTGGTGCAATGTTGTTCCACCCAAATGCCCTGCTAGAGCCCAGTACAAGATCAGAAGGACACTGGGATCAGGACTATTACACATTTAGATTATGTAATGTTGCATATGATTTATTTTTTAAAAAACAATAACTATTTTCTTGCTCCACAGACACTGATCTCTCAGTTCCAGACACCTACTCTGCGAGTTCGACACATGTTGCGAGCTGTTTATGCTGGTCACATCCTCTGTGTAAAACTTTTATGACTTTTTTAGCTTTTTATTGTTATGTATTTGGCCATCGTAGTGCCTGAGTGTGGCTGGCCCACCTTACGCAGTGTAAATCAAGTGGGACAGTAGTGAGTGATGAAGGATTTTATAACTCAGAGGAACTGGCTGAACTCTTTCCCTGTTGTTTTAAGACATTCATGTTGCATCTTCTAAAGATGTAGAATATTCCTACATGAAATGGAAAGCTGGATCTTTGTCTTCCTCAACCCGCCTTCTCTGGAGTCTCCTAAGGCTGTTCTTAGCTTTAACTCTTTCCTTAAAATGCACACACAAACATGACAACTGATGAGAATCCACAGGCTAATTCTCTAGAGACAATAAGCGGCTGCTTTTGTTAAATCAACAGCAAATTAAAATTTTCAAGGCTCACTCATTCTGAAACCCACTTTGCTGAGCGTGTATGATTTATAGGACACTTCAGGCAGTCTCCCATCCACCTGCCACACTGAAATCTTGTTTGGGTTCTAAGGGAAGGTTCATTCAGATCTGGTGAAGGAAAAACTTGCTCTTCAAACATATTTAATTGTATTGTGACCTATTCACCATTTTCCATACTCTTACTACACTTGCTTCTCCTCCTGTCACCATCAGGACTCCCCTCTGTACATGGCTACTTAGATAGCAGGACCCCACTTATGAATTTAAATTTCTCTAGGGCAGCATCAAGGGCTTGCAGGGAGTTATCCTGTAGAGACTCAGAAAGCTTCTTTTTAAATTGAAAATTTTTAATTTAAATATTGTACAGGAATAGACTCCGACTGAATCTGCACAGCCCAAAACCATTTTAATCATCATAAATGTATCCCATTAATAAATAAGAAAATCACATATTTTTTCTTCTCCTCAGTGTCAATAACATTGTTAGGTCTTCCACTGCAATCCATTGCCTGAAAGGATTGACCTGTTGGACCATCTTACTTTAGAGTCTTGGATATACAGTGCTGAGAAGACTAAACATCTAGAAGAGGAGGCGCACTAAGGGAGTATGAAACCGCCCAGGGGAATTTCAAGCTCTACTGAATTCAAGAGAGGCCAGAGCAAACCTTTCTAAGCTGAAAGTAGTACGGATTCTGGTGAGCAACAGTTTGTGGATGGCTACTGCGTTCTTTGAAAGAATGCTATCCACTGCTCTGAAGCTTGCACTGTGAAATAGCTGGACAGAATTTTTTTTTTTTTTTTTTACTCCTACATTCTTATTCCTTATTACAGAGTAAACTGGTAATGCTGTTACTTTGATCAGTCTGTCACAGAGACATATCAATTTATTATGACTGATTTTAAAGTGATTGCTTTTGAAAATGAGAGTTGTATGGAAAAAGAAAAACTTACAAGCTTTCATCAGGGCCTTAAGACTTTTGCAAAGCCTGATCCTGCAGATAGTTGCCTCTTCCTACATTCTCCTGTGCTCTTAAAGCAAGAGAAAAATCACTGTATCATTGTGTAAACATACATTGAGCTCAGAAGAGTCAGAGGAGAAAAGTCGCACATTCTTCATGCAGTGGTAGAAATAGCTAGAAAAGCTCTGCTATTTAGCAATGTCTGTGCCTCTTGCTCCTATAATTCGAGCATTTTGGCAAAACTAGGTCATTGTTTTCTTACTCCTCTCTTTCCCGGTTCATATGCACTGGGGAGTTTGCACATCCAGTTTCTGCAAATAATCTTCTGCTGTTGTTGTAACCCTTCATGTGTCTCTGAATTCTTTCATTCACTCTTGCTAACCCAATTCTTCCAGATGTTTGGGAGAGTTTGCATTCTGGCGAGGAGGATTACTACAAAAGGGGCAAACATAAATCTTGCAGGGTTCTTCCCTTCTTCTGTGTTTCAAACCAATTGTTGGGATCTTCATCTGTTTTGGCTTCAGTTTTCATTTCACAACTTTGGGTAGCATTGCACCACGGAAATAATTGCTTAAAAGGCTTAAGCCCTTCGCCCCTTACAAAATACCAAGCTCTTTTTATTTCCTAATTAGAAGAGTAATGGAACCTTTATGAGTGTTCAAAGTCTAAACAATTCCCAAAGGAATGGCCACTGTGGCACTTTGTAGAGAAATTATGTCATCTGCTGTGGCCCAGATGAGAAGGAAACAAGAAGAGAAGCAGGGCAGCAGAAAGTTCCATTAGACTCCCAGGCAAATTAATTACTTATCCCCTCTCCACTCTACCCTAGGATCTCTTCTCCTCTTTAACAGCTGCCCCTCTGTGATGCTGTTCCTCGGTTGATTGCCTGATGGCAAGCCTGACAAAAGAGGAGGGAAGCAGACCACTGAGTAGGGGGCAGAAGAACCCAGGACTTTGCCCCCTACACACTCCCTTTCTTGGTGTTCACAGATAGGAACTAAAGGGGTTGAAACTTCAAGCTGCTAACCCGGAAACATGAGCAACAAAGACCCCCTCAGTATCTTTCTGGAGGTAGACAGGTCTAACCAAGGAAGACACCAGCCTTTGAAAGCAATTCCAGTGACCTTTTTAGATGTTCTACATGCTGCTTCAAAAAAACTCTTTGCAGAAACTGAGTATGAAGTATTTCCCCTGCAAAGTTGGAAGGTGCTATTTGAAGATGTATTTAATTAAATTGATTTTTGGCTTTTCTATTTTTTAAACCAACTACTTTGTGATTCTCCTCCGAGTCTTACATTTTGTGCAAAAACACTTCTGTGGCAAAGAGAGGTTGTGCAAGCTGGATGGAAAGGCAGAGAAAAACAAACCATCTATTGCTTTACAGTTCTGTGTGCCAGTGGCAGCTGCACATCTACTTCAACCTGCATAATATTTTCCATTACAGGACACCCCCTTTCAGTAGCTTACAATTTTGTTCAATGTTAACTGTTTGAGCAGAAGTGTCTCATACTAAGTTTCTGAGTGTTTGTCTCATTCTACTTGATTTCTTTTTCTTTTTTTTTAAAGATATTTCAGCAAAAATTGTTTCAGCTGTTTCCAAAACTGAGAAGAAAACATGTTGTTTGGACCACATGAAAAAGTTCTTGCAACTGCTTCACCAAGATGCTCCAGGCTTTGGAGAAGAAGTTCCACATTTGACAGGAAGGCCGACTCTGCATCAGAGCTTACACTATCCACATGCAAAATTGTCTCCCTTCAACTCAGCCTAGCAGATCAGTTTGACTGTCAGAGCATGGTGCTAACAAAACGCCTGTCAACACACAGCAGTTTTTCCTAATTGCATACGTGAAAGACAGAGTATATGACCCATAACAATGTCGCTAAGCAAAACATGACTTCTGACAACCTGGCCTGAGTTTAACCAATCACAAAAAAAGCAAAGAATCAATAACTCATCAGACTAATCTCAATAGTAGTTAATTTTCCATCATCGCTTCTGAACTATTGTGCTTAAATAAGATTACCACTGCCCCAATACTCCTCCTCAAGGTCCACTCCATACTATATGATAGCATGATATATATAGATAGTATATTTTACAATATTACAAGATTACCACTGCCCCAATACTCCTCCTCAAGGTCCACCTCCTTGGGGAAGAAAAAAACCCTTGAAGGGACTTTTTTTTTTTTTTTTTTTTTTTAATGATGAATTCATTTTTCAGAGATTTTGAAACAAATTTGACATTTTTGGCAACTTTCTCCCTTGTTATTATCCTACCATGGGCTGTTCTGGGCAGCTATACAGCCTGACACATGCCTGCTGGCTTACTGTAGGCATTCAGGTTGCCCACACAGGAATCTTGCAGTGTCAGCCTCTACCCAGTGGCTACTGTGCAAGCTTAACAACCATCATTCTTCCAGGTTACTCCCTCCCAAGAGAAAAAGATCTGTTCCTAATGAAAATAGAGCAGTGTGGAACAGAACAGGAAGGGGGGGAAAGGAAAAAAAAATGAAAAAACTTTACTTCTTGGACTGTTAATCTGGAATCTTAAATTATGAGTTTTAGTCAAACCCATAGAGCCTGAAATATCTGCAAGTAACAGTGAAGTGGAGCCTTTGATGGTATTTGCCAAATGGAGTTATTTGCTCTTGCTGCTCTTGACCAGCTTTCAAGGCCATTTCAGCTATGGCTACAGGCCTGTACTTTATACTTACATGGACAGAGGGAAATCTGCTATCTGTGGGTTCACACTTCTTAATTCAATATATGGAGGACATATTTCAGAACAACAAGTTAAATGGCATGGCCAGATTCATAAAAACTAAAACACCTGAAAGAACTGTCAGTGTCAAGTTACATTTACATGTATAAATGCAATTCAATTCACTGAAGACTCTAACTGAACTGAAGTTAAGTTATTGCATTCCTGGGTGTGAAAAGATGAGTTAAGATACTAATTTTTCAACCCAGCCTGGATCTTGCTAGGCTGAAAGTGAACTTGTCAGCCTAGCCACCTGGCTGGAAAAACAAGAGCAAGGTTGGGCTTGAGATGTAGCTGTCACTACCAGGAAGCTATACTTAAATAACTCCATACTATATGATAGTATGATATATAGAGATAGCATATTTTACAAACAAGTTGCTTTTGGAGCTTCTGGACTTGGCACACATGCTTTAGGCTTAAGGTCATTGCCCATGGGTAATACTAAGTTACGTGTTTCACCTAAGTAATCAACACTGTGGCCTCCACGCAGAACAACAGCGCTATCTCTAGGGTCAACCCTCACCAGCTAATGGCGTGGCTTAGGGACAAGTGCAGCCACAAAGATTTGAACCAAGTTAGGATTTACAGCCACAATTTGTATAACCTCATACCAGCACGTTAAAGTCTCCATTCCTCCCCTATCACACGCAAGTGTCGCTGTTGATTTCATCAGGAGCAAGCAGGTGGAGATAGTGGGCTGCATCTCCACCTGGAACAAGAGTAAGAGAAATAGCCTGGCTTAGGGTTAATGCTGCTGCAGAAGGGAACACTTCTGCTGTTTCATGTTTGAACCATGCAACCCTAATTCTTTGCTATGTTATTTTCTACAATGTATTTTTTGATTTGGAGAATAAGCCATGAGCCTGTTCCTTGTTTGGCAACGGTACAAAGGCACTTTGAGCTAACCACACAGTCAGGTATGAAGTTAGCTACTGGTTGGACATAAAGCATGCGTCTTGAGCAGTGCAGATCTGGCTGCACAGTCCAGATCTGCACTGCTTTTAAAACAAACACAAACGTGCCTGTTTCTGCCTTCACATACATTGCGCAGCTCCCCTGAGCTCAGCATGCATGTAAATCAGAAGGCGGTGGCGAACCCACGTGGGTCTTTGAACAAGTTAAAGGAGAACTGTGCCTCCATTCATTCCTCCCCCCAAAGTCTGAGTATCCGTGGTGAACTGACATACTAAACTAATATTCTGGAATCTCCTATAGTTAGGCCCACAAAATAAGCCAGCGCTTTGGTCAGACAACAGTACTGCTGAGCTGTCAATTGAGACTATTAGGAGCTCTGCTTGCAGACACTTAGTAGTTTCCAAACATAAGAACAGTTTGAAATAGGGGAGTAGCAGTAGTGATTTTTTTGGTGTTTTTGGTTTTAATTGTGCATAAGCAGTATGTGGGCAATTCTGTGCTGTTCTTCCACATTTCCCCTACATACAACCCTGGTCCCTAGGCTTGAAGAACTTCAGAAATAAATACTAAAAGTTTTTATGACAATAAAAACATACCTATTAAAAACAAATAAGCATTCCAAACATTTGGACTTATTTATGGATACCCCTTTCTATAGCTCCCTCACAGATTTATACACCAGTACAAGTAAAATCCCCATTTTCATCCCAAACCACAACATCTCTTGCTGTAACATATGATGGAAAACATTTTTGTTGTTGTTTTTTGTTTTTT
>VZSV01000100.1:2800659-2873164 GCA_013398735.1 Nothocercus julius
TTTTTTTTTTTACATGAATATTAAGTTGACATTTCTCCAAATCTTCCTATTAGAGGAAGGATTGGATGCATGCATAACTACTTAAACTAAATATCATTTTACATATGGTTTTACTTGAATAAGTTAATTCTCATTTTCCTCATTTTAATTTATTTTGTATCAAATGTCTCGAGACCAAAATTCTGAAACTTCTGATAAGCCTTGACATGGAAACTGTCTGTATATTTCCTTTTTTTCCTCCTCTTTTACACTTTTCAACAGTTTGGTTCAGTAAAGATGAAAGCAAAAATTCCCAAACATTTCATAAGTTTAAGAGAAGAGAATCCATTCCCCAGATTCTATTAGGAGCTTAGAGGACCTGGAGAACATCAAAGCCCTTAAGATTTTAGAAACTGTAACTCGACTTCTGAAATATGTAACATGTATGCCAGAGTTTTGCCAAATGTTTATGTTTTGGTGCATAGCTGAACTGCTTATCAGAAGTTCAGATATTCTTTGTTCCTCATTTCCCGCTATTATTCACTCTGCATGCGCTATCAAATACAGTAACACCCTTTGCCCATGGGAGTCAGCAATGCTTCTGTCTCTCACAGCAGAGACCAGGAGACACAAATGCTCCGAACCTTAAGCATGCAATAACTCTGGAGTCTACAATCACAGTGATTTCTGCTTGCATTTTTTCCTCATTATAATCTTATATTCAAAGCTGTCTAAATTATTACAGTAAGAGAAACCTTATAAGCACCTTCCCCAAAATTGCAAAATTTCTTACAAAAATGTTCAATGCATTATGTCTTTATTTCATTTCTTATTGCAATAATTCTTGTGGATTTTTTTTCCTTTTGGCTGTGATATTTCAAGCATGTGCCCATCTTCTCTTGCAGGAGGAGGATTTTCCTAGATTTTAGCCTAAGAGGAAGACAGGTACCTTCTGGGAATAACTCTTCCCATGTTGGAATATATAATGACTTCCTCTGAAATATTTTTCTCTCTCTGTACTGATTATAGACAAAAAAATCAGTGTAGATGCTTGTTGCTTTGAGCAGCTAATGTTCAGCATGATGAATATCAGCCTAAATATTGGTGTCTGTGTCATGCAGACACTGCATTACCCAGTGAAGCAAGATGTAAACCAAAAAGAGGGAAAAAAAAAAAAAAAACACTTTTCCCCTCTATTTGTTTCAATAATCTGCAAGACTTTAGTGTTTCAAGTACATGAAGGAGGACACTAGTGATTTTTTAGGACAGGCATGACTTCTGCTGTCCCAATGCAAATTGGGATTTGACAGGCAGTCTGAGATGCAGAAGAGGAGACAGGGCAAGAAGCATGAAAAGAATCAGCTTCTGGAACAAAGAAAAGACTGGGGGTAAAATGCTTTGTAGTCCTAACAAAAGGACCCTTATTGTGGTCTTTCATTGTAACTTTGAGAAAAATTAAGAGGAAAGGGAAATTATTACAGTAGCTCTGTCTTGCAGGGTAGCTCAACAGAAATAGAACAAACAGAAGAGGTCAAGTCAGCGCGTATCAGCAGGAAATGAGACACGTATTAATCACTCTCCTTTCCAGACACAACGTGGAAATAGTCTATGAAAATATGTCAACAAACTATTTGCATGTAAATCAACAAAGCCACAGCAGCTTCAGAGGAACTACTTACTCCATTTACACCACTAGCCCGCCGACATAGTGGACAAGATGTATTTCTGACCCCTCTGACAACATTAGCATTTACTGGAGAGAGAGGAGACGCTATCACATATTCAGGAAAGGGCTTTCTAGTATCAAGAGGTGTAGGATATCAGAGGAAAGGAAGCTGCTGACAACGGACATATCTGCAAGCTTGCTTTCATAAAGTCAGGCTGGAGCTTTTCCCACTGCCTCCTGGCAGCAGAGCTTGATGGAGGTGTCTCACTCCAGTCAAATGAAACACAAAATGAGAACACACAGAAAACTCTGGTTTATCCATAGAAATGAGATGTGATGACTCAAGCAGCTTTGTACAAAAATGCAACTTTTCATATCTCATTTATTCTTTTCCATTCACTTACTGCACTGTATGAAGTATATAGCTATCCTTACGTGGTTTGATTCTTGGTCTTTCCATAGCTATCTGAAATCTAATAACCATTAAACATATCTCCCTGCATTTAATCACCAATGTCAGAAAAAGTTAAAAATAACCTCTTGACATAAATGATGGTCTTGCAGCAGAAGGCCAGGGGAAGTTTGCCATTGATCACATGACAAGTTTGCCAAAAGGATCCCAAGTCTTTGCTGTTGTTCAGCTTTGGAACAGACTCTGTGGTATGACAACTGCATTTGCATTAGGTCCCTTCAAATCCACATGCATAGGAAGATCTCCAGAATTTACCAAGTCGCAGATCTGACTGCATTTTTAACTACAATCCCACTCAGTTAAAAAACAAATAAAAGATCTCAACACACTGAGCAATGTGGAATATATTCCGCAGAGATTTTCTGAAGAGAAGACTATTTGCATCTTACAACCTGTACAGGAAGAACAACAGAAAAAAATCTATAAGACAGTAGTAAATACTAAACAGCTTTTAAATCAGGACAGCATAGCAGTAGTCTTTCAGAACTTGCCTAGCCAACAGAAGTGCTGATCCAGCCATTAAATTGTCATGTTGGACTGTCACTAAGCCTATGGACGTCCAGGAAGCTTGCATAAAGTAGCAGGATCCCTCCACTTGAAGAGCTTACTGAGAGGTCAGGCCCTAAAAGGAGCCTTCCAAATTCAAATAATTCCCTAATTGCAGTAATTAAGAGTTACAGAATAAATGGGAGTATTAAAGAACACAACAAATGTTGAGGTAACTTTCTTCTAGTTAAAATTGGTAGCTTGTTAGTGCCTTCTACCATAGTGTCTTTAATTAGCTAGCCACAAATCTAGCATAGGCTTTTAAGCTATATTTAGACTTAGCTAGAGCCACCGGGAATTTTAGCACATTTTTATTGTCACAGCTCAACTTTGAAGTATTGTCTCTCACTCCAAAGAGCCAATAAAGCTTCTCTTTCCTCACCATCCAGAACCAGAATAGCTCAACCCAGTGTTTCCAGAGATGTCAACTGTGGCAAATATAGTAACAATGAACCTGACACAAAAATACAGACAAATTAAAATGATGTGCAACACTCTGCATGTGTGAACAAGGTGGGGAAAATGGTAAGTTAGTGGTTTGGATAGGAATGTAAGATTTGTCATAACAATTAGACCATTTATTGGATGATGAAAAATTCTTTAGATGTGATCAAGACTTATGCTTTAGGTGAAGTGAAGAAATTAGAACAGTCCCATAATTTATCTTCTGCTGAAGAGTGATGGTAGAGAAGCATTCCTTTTGGACTGCTATACAACAGGCTAAGTTACCAAAAAACTCAGATGCTGAGCATGATACACAATTATTTCAGGCTTTAAGAGGCTATGAAGTGGAAAAAAAAGCAAAAAGAGCCTAGCCACACACCACAAAATGCTGGCAGATCTTAAAGCAATACCAGTTTTGAAAAATAATTTGTATTTTGCACAAATATAGCTATTTCCAGAAGAGATTCTGAAGGCCAAATATTTTTGAACATAGTTTCCTAATCGCTGGAAGGCAAAGATATTATACTTATCTTCCAATTAAAGAGCTTACAGATACAGGAAGAGCTTAAAGACCACTCATAAGGGAAGACAGAAGCCCTTAGCAGAATGGGGAACAAGTTACCTCTTTCCTGACTAGCTTCTGTGCTGTGACAAGACCAGCTATCTCTTCCATTACAGCTCTTAATGAACTCCCATGGGTGTTCTATGCAGAAGAGGTTACAAGAACATTAGTTAGGTATAAGGCGCCTATCCAATAAAGACTGAAGTGGAGAGTAATTCTATACATGATAGAACTGTCAGATAAAAAGCAAACTTCTATCAGCATAACTAGCATAACAGAAAAAGTCTAGCCTAATGGATGGGATCACAAGTGTGTAATATAAATGGTTTAAATTATTTATTGGCATTGCAATAAAACAGATCCACTTAGAGGCATATGAGTAAAAAGGAAACCCACAGCTTTCCAGACATATTTTCCAGACAGTATGTCAAGTTCCCATAATATTGTTCTATAAACTTCTACTGTTCCCTTTTTACCTCCAATATTTTTAAGGAAATAGTTACCTGAAATACAGAGGCAATTTGTACTTCAAATGCAACTCTCATGACTTTTATCAGGAAGAAAATGCCGAAGTAATAAACAAGAAAATCAATGTGTACCTATATGCCTTGTTTGTCAGAGATCTGTTTGTTTCTGGAAAGATGGAAGCTACCACAAATACTTAATCCTCTGAAGTGAAGTCACCAGCACTGGAAGTTCTGCAGGTATATGGTAACATTCAGAGCTGCTAAAGAGATGGCAACACCGAATCCTACTGAATACAGTAAAAACTTGTCAGCACAAGGAACCTTATTCCATCCATTAAATCATCCTTCAGCAATTTTATTTTCATCAAAAATACCTGACTGTCAATCTCTTACTGAAGTCTATGCTTTTATAATGATTAGACATCCACGTGCTCTGACAAGTTTTTATTACTATCCAATTCATCAGCTGAAAATGCTTGCTTAGAGATTCGAAGGGAGCTTATAAGCTGATTTATGCACAACACTGCTGCAGAGCACAATTCTTTCTACACTTAAAAAACAAAGATGGAAGAGAAAAAAAAGAAAAAAAAATGAAACCAAATAGCCCAGCCAGTCTGGAGAGCAGCAATGGAATTCAAGCAGCATTAAGAAAGTTGTAATTAGTGTGTAACATTACCAGACATTTTTGCTAGCTGAGTATATAATTTTGCTGCAGTTTAGAAAGGGAAGCAAGTTTCCCCCCTCCGCTGATTATTTTACATTTTTCCCAGACTTAATAAAGGTTCCCTGACATACCACAGAATGCTAGAGACCTAAGTGAAAGAACACAAAGCTGAATTTCTGAACTTAATTGATTTTCCTTAAAAATAATGACCATGAGGGTGGAAGGCCAGCTGGCTCAGGAGATTAGTAATGGGATATGAAATATTTCCATCCTAAGTCAATGGTTCAAAATCAGTCCAAGACAGCGGGTGCTTTGAAAGCCATTTGATGACCTATGTGAAATGAGTTGGTGGTCTCAGTAAAATTCCTACTAGACATATGTCTATGTTAGTCAGTTTTCTCATTTGAAATGTCTGCAAAGACTCCAAAAGGAAATTATCACTGAAATGTAACTATAATGTACATAATGGGGCACATTACTGCCTCTTAGCAGAGAGGATGCTTTTGGAGGACAAGCAACAAAAGCTGCTGTTCAAATAGGTCTGAAAAGAAATTAAGTTTGAATTGATGGGGGTCGTGCAATGAGGAGGAAGAGACTACCTGTTGAACTGAAAACATACTTAAACCCCCTGCTAAATAGATTTTACCTTGCACAGTGCTTGTCATTATAAACTGTCTTAAGAGTTTCAGAGATTTGCACAGGAGTCACATTGCTTACTGTTGAAATGGATCTTACTCATTGGGATACAGGAAGCGTTTAACAATGTATAGCACCAACAGACAGCTGGGCATAGAGTGCAAGGAGGAAGATGGAGGAATAATTTCAGCTAGGAAGAGCATAAGTCAGCAAACTGAAATTTGCTCCTTTCTCTGTTAAGCCTGAGAAAAATGCTATAAACTCAGTTTTACACCTCACCCAATAGAGAGCTTGTGGGTATGGTACTGTGGGAGAAAGCTCAATTTGCTATGTTCCCCAACAGAACCAAAATGGTTTCCCAGACCATTTTTGGTTCAGAGGTAAGAATTAGAGAGACCCAGGAATCCTAATCCTCAGCAGACAAATATATTGACCCCAGTCACACTCTCTTGCTGTTCTATTTCTACTAAAAACAAAGCAAAAAAAAAAAAAAAAAAAAAGTAAAAACTCACAGTCAGCACCCTGTGAGAGGGTTTTGTTTGTTGGTCTTGGTCATCCAGCATGCCAGAGAATAAGCAGTTCTTAGGATACAGCAAGAAACTCCTGCTCCACTGAAGTTAAAATTCAATGGTCCATGTATCCAACTCAAGCAAGACTCAAAGTCACCCACCTACCTATAATGAATGAACAAACATTCTGGAGACCAACTCTAAGCTTTATAACCAGCATCACTGATTGTACAAAGAGCCTATACTTTCTAATGTACTTGCTATCTGTGCTCACAGCTCTGTCATAGAAGATTTGGTCTATGGGATATTATTAATGAGAAGGGCAATTTGATGTGTAAGAGATCCTCACAACAGATTGCGTATAACTTAGAAATCCTTTGCTTTCTGAAGGGTATTTTCCCTAGGATAGCATCACAAGAAGCACATGTAAGGGAAGATAAACTGGCATTTTATCTGTGGTGCTCACGCTGTTATTTAGTAACATCAAATCTCCAAAGATAGGCTAAGTGACAGTCATTAAAATGATTAACCATCCTCAGTGTTAGCAACTGCATTAGGCATAAACGTCCAAGATTATTTCTCATACAATCCTGGAGTGCACATGCTACACTGGTGGGGTCTATTTAGTCACCCTAAGCAATCTTCCCATTGTCTCTTGCTAGCCCAGAAGGGACATGAGTGCAGACATGGGCCAAGGAAGTCTTTCCTCACACTTGGCACTTAGTTATTAGGACTCCAGAGTGGGGCTGCCCACATCTATAAAGTCTCCACGGCCTATCAGCTACAGTAGATACAGTACATCTTACAACAGTAGAATACCAAGGATAAAAATAAGGCAACTTTAGTCTCACAAAGGAAAAAAATGGACTTGACTGGCTATGACAAAACTGAAATACAGCATAGGAATATATAAGAGAAAGCTAGTCTAAAGTAAACTTAGGGAGAAAGTTCATCCTTAGTTTCAGCATTTCAACTACCTTTTAACAGGGCAACCTGTTCTTCTACTATCCCTTGCTCTTGGAAAGCCTGCTGCACTACTGCACATTTTCTCTTCCTTTGTCCCCAGGGTTACTCAGAGACAGCATAAGATTTGTCCCTTACTCTGACCGAAATGTTTTTCTCCCTTCATATCAGGTCTTTTCCTGTTCTTGTCACTGTACCCTTTACTTAGCACATTCTTTGTAGCTTCAGGCTTTCAGGCAAGTTGCAACATTTTCAAGGTTGGCAAAAACTTCATAAAACATATGCCAGAAGACATACTCACTGTACATGTTTTATGAGAGTCAAACCTTTTAGCTTGCTTTTAAACTTTCAGAGAGACCACACATGATGTATTAATAATGTAGATGAAAGACTTGACAGTTGGACTGTTTTTTGCTTAACGATCTTCCTGTTCTCATTTTGGCAGTTTGGGTCATATACCGGAGATAATTTTGGCCCAGAGGATTAGCAAAAGTATATAATAGCATTCAAAATTACATAAAGTGCTAGAAGCATGCGAAGTTATATGAGGAGTTAAATTTTTTCGTATAAATGTATATATACATATATATATGCACACAGAAATATGTATAAATGGTAGGTCAGTGGTATTATCTGTAATAATTATCTGTAATAGAAGAGAAATCTAATTGTTGATTTTAAACAGCAAATCAGTGGTTGCAGCAGGTCAGGACTTCAAACTTCATGATTTTCTTTTGGGGCTAGCTGAAAAATTCCAGTTAGAAAATTTTTGATATAGAAAATTGAGCATTCAGTAGGATAGTCTTTTTTTTTTTTCTCTGAAAATCATGTTTTCTACTAAGAACTGCTAACTTTTTGCACCCAAAATGTTGTTAAAAAAATAAATAAAAAAAAAAAACCCCACAGTCTTAGCTTTGCACCTGAAAAGTTTATCTTCAGAAATGCATCTAAAGAGTAGTAAGGACAGGAGTCTCAAAGCATAATTCACCTTGGGTGACATATTTGAGCCAGTCTGGGCTTCTCACAGCACAGTAGCGCAGCCAGCAAAGAACCTGTACTGCATCCTAGGATGATAAAGAATTGCAGGAGTAAGCATCAGTCATGAAGTTTAAGTGAGAATATTTTTATGATTTCAGTTGCAAGTTTATGATTAAGATTCTTTCCTGAATTAAACTTTTACAAAAGGACTTTTGTTAAAATTCTTCTCATTGTCATCAGCATTTTGAGAGAGGGAGAGAAGCAGGCCAATAAAGGGATTAACATTTTCCAAGCAGCCGTACTCCCCATCATGTATTCTCTTAACCAGTATAAACAAAGGTCTAGAGAAACAAACACTGCTACAAATGAGGAAAACTATGCATAGCAGAGCTTTATTGCAATTTAGTTTCACAATTAATACTCAATGTGTTTAAAGAAACACAAAGAGTACATCCATTGCTTTATTATTGTTGAGAAACCTATCAATTACTGCTCACTAGTGAAATTCCTTAGAAGAAAAATTAGTTATTTTAATTAGAGTGACAGTTTAGACCTGAGCTGAATTTCAGTGATGTGCTTTCATTTAAAAAACTAATGAGGCAACTAATAAAACGTTTGTCCTTTTCCATTAAAGGTATGAATGCCCTAAGAGCAATAAAATGATACCGTGATGATGAGCACCACAGAGGTGCCTATAAATAAACTCAAATACATTTTTTTCTGGAATGTATACAGTGAAGGAATGGATAATATATTCCTCTTCCTAGCCACAGTGTAGCTACAATGATCTAATGCAGAGTTCATTTTACATTTATTGCTGCAAGTTTCTTGCAAGGTAAGAGGGATTTTCCTTGACCTAAACTCTCAGGATTTTTGGTACCTGTCCAGAAACTTTTCCCAGTATAATTTCAGTAGTACTGTGCACTGAGAGCTCCAAGTGCTCATGACTTACTAGGATCCGTGTGTGTATGAGGTTCCCACCTGTTCAAAGAGCAGCTCTGGATTTTGTACCTTAAATTGCAAAACATTACTGGATAGCAGATACTCAGAATAAACCATTTTCAGTCTATCTCTGCTAAGAAGTAGAAACCAGATTTATCAACGAAGTCCAGAATTTAAGCAGTAAAATCCATGGAAGCACCCATTACCACATTCTAAAAAAGTGGGTTTTAGAGGCGTTTTTTTTCCACAACTACAAAAAGAGGCTTTCCATACCTACTAATGCAGCTCAATCAACAGCAGGAAAAAAATGAATGTTGACATCCTTTATTCGTGAAAAGCACTGCCTTCCTGCAGGATTAAGCCCATTACCTTTAAAGCTAAACTGACTGGCATTATTTAAGTCAACAGCAGGACTATTCTCAGTTTGAGAAGTGGGGATTTCCCACAGAAGTCTTGTTCCCAGAGGACCTTTTTTTCAAGAAAAAAACAAGTGGCAATCATCCTGCAAGCAGGGATTCAACATTGTTTGAAGCAGTGCAGCCAGCACATACAAGAAATCATGTTTTTTCTCATGATGATTTTCAGGATGACTTCCAGGATCCTATTTTTGTGCCCTGACAATTACCATTCACTACATTTTGCAAAAACAGCAGCATTGCTATAAAGTCATGACACATGACGTACTTTCACAGTGGAAACAATTCCACACAAATTCAAACAGCAAAGGAAAATGCCATTCACTAAGCAGTAGTTCCTTCCCAGTGAAATGTGAAGGTGCTCAGCTTTCAAAAACACTTCACTGAGTTTTTCCACATGTTTCATTTCACTTAGTACTGTACTGCAGCAAGACATATGCCTCAGTAACCTCCTGACTTCTTTATTTCCCCACCCTAGAAGGTGACACACTCTATGTAGTAGCAGACATTAATGTATGAAAAAAATCTATTTTCAGTTGTCTACAAAATTCTAAAAAGTTTCTAGTGCACTGACACCATAAATGTGCTGTAGGACAACATTTGCATCAATTTTCCGGTGACTTTATTCTAGCAGAGATGTATCCTACCAGTTTTATATTGAAATCAAGCCCTAAAAACCTGATTACTTCCATTCACTGTTGCCCTGTGAGAACTCACTGCAGCTCTGAAGAAACTGGCTTATAGAGGTGAAGTGCTGCAACTATATACAAACTCCAGAATTAGCATCCAAAACCATTTAAAAGGCTCTTCCTACAGTACATTTATACTGTTAGTACACTAGAACCTTTGTAGAGCCAAAAGGCTCTAAAATCACTGCTTTTCAAAATATGCACTAAATACCAGTCTAGGCTCTGAACATTATTTAAAGTCTACATTTTCAGTATGTCTCCAGCACTATTTTCATTAGCTAATCAACCACTATTTTTACCCTCTCTCTCTTATTCATACTCCAGAGCATTAAAACTGAGAGCATAAATCTTCTCTTATGATTCTCATGATATTTGTTTAGCTTCTGCACTTCCTTTGACAATTAAAAGGGGCCAAGTTTTGTTTTGTTTCCCAAGTCTTTCACTTCAGAGGCATATAAATTTTTGTCAGCATTTCCAATGAAAAGAATTCAAGAAGTATTTCTATAGTGGGACACATTCCATGAAAGCCAGGAGAGAGAGAGAGAGAGAGAACTTGGATATGGCCCATCAGATCTTTTAATATCCTGTTTTCCTTTTGTTTAAACCTACAGTTCTACTGTGCTCCAAACATGTCAGCTAAAATGATAAATTATTGTGAATATTAGAAATGAGCTTCTCCCAAAAATCCTGTACCTGAATGCTCAAATACTGTGGAGGACCTTGGATCTTGGTATAAATTTTAGAATTGGTTTTCCCACTACCTCTACTATTGACTGCATTAAACTCCCTAAGGCCAAAGCTCAGGGTCAGGTTCCATGCCTAGTTACTGTATACTTTATGTAGAAGGATTACTGCATATTTTGGCATAGAATACAACTGATGAGCACATCCTATCCATAGGAAAATGCTCTGCAGTCTCTCACATACCTTTGAAGGTTGAATTTAAACTTAAAAATTAGAGTGTCAGTAAGGTGTATTGAAGGAACAACTTCAGTATGCTGCAGATTTCTGAGGAGTCTAGGCAGTCACAGAGGTGGAAGGTATCACCTTGTCATTTTTTTCCGTGGTCTTGCTAATCAGCACCTGCTACCACACTGTAAGCTATCAGATTTTCTATTAAGAGACAAAATACCTTCCCACCACCTGTATTTTACAGAATTTATGTAACCTTCAGGATAAACTGTTGTGATCAAGTACATATAAAAGATGCACTGGGTGTTCAGTTAAAGGAGAATTGTCCAACAGTTATATATACACATCATTTTTAATCTGTCTTATCAAGGATTTTTTTAAGGATTTTTTGCACAGTAATTTTTGGTCTTAGCAACATCAAAGACTATAGTGAAATATGACTATTTAACAGAGCTGTTATGACCTTTAGCAAAAGTACTTGGGCCCAGTCATATACTTGCATGTTGATAATGTCTAAAAATTTGTAATTTTTTTCTCCTTCAGAGTTTATTGTCTTGGCAATAGATCTATTGGGAAGATGTTAACCCTAGTCTATTTGCTGTAAAGTTAATCTTGAGGAAAGTCGTGGGTATCTCTAGATAGAGAGTCTATACCATCTCCCATGGACAGACTATTGGGTTTCCTCTGATCCAGTCAGCCAACCCCTATGTTACATGGAAGGATGTGAACAGAGGTAGAGAACATCCATCACTGATAGGAATTACAGTTCAAAAAAGCCACAGATTTCTGCTAGAGCAAAGGGAAGTCTTCACTCTTGATTATTAGAGGTGCTTGATGTGTCTGAGACAGTCTATTCTCGTGGCACTTTGAGTAGAGATCCCCACGTTTCCGGGCAAGAGGTCCTTGAACCTGCCCTGAGTGACTCCTGCCTACGTGGTGCAGAGGTGAAGCACCCACCATCTTCAGGTCAGTGGTGATCCCACTACTGCTGGGTCAGACAGTACCAGGGAACTACTAGGTACTTGCTAATCTGAGGAATGCACATGCTGCAACACACACATTTATGAGTAGTAGGTCTGCGCACGTGCATGAAGAACAGCCACACAGCCATCATTTCTAAAATAGACATCGGCATAAATGGCATTCCCTCTAGCCAGTAACAGATGGGTCTTTACTTAGCCGAGGCCTCTGATGATGCTATGGCACCCTGAGAAGAATCCCAGACTCTCCAAAATTCTCATCAACTTCAGTGGCCTCTCATAACAGAGCAACTAAACTAGAGGAACATGTTAGTCAGATTACATATTATGCTTGCCTCTGATTACATGGGATTGCATATCATAACCATGCCCATATATTTGCTTGCTTCTTTCCACAGAAAGCTTTTGAAATGCCAAGGAGAATTAACACCAGTAAGTTCATCTGACGAAATATAAGTCAGTTTCCTGGATCTTCCCTACACAGAAACTGGCCAACCAGGACTATCACCAGTAAAAGTATATACAAAGTACTGCATTTTAGTTTTAAGCAATAATAAAGAATAATACCCAGCTTGTGTGCAACATCTCACCAGTACAGCTCAAGCTTATCTACCAAATGAGTTAATGACTGAAGCATTGAAAGAAGAGTCAATTTCCCCAGTATTACCCAACAAATCACTGCCAGGATCTAGCAAATGCTGAATTCTAAAGGCTTCCAACCACATGTGTTAGGACAAACAAGTTATCCTTTTCCCTGTGGCCACACAATAGTATCCAAGATCACACAGTTATTACTGTTCTATAATAGGCTGTATTATTCTTAACAGGGGAATATTTGGCAAACTCTGGGGAAATGATGACCTTTCCAGCATAGTTATTTTAGTGCAGTAAGTCACACTTTTTTTTTTTTTTTTTTGTTAAGACAAAGAAAGGATGAAAGCTGATGCTACAGGAGGAGTTAGAGAGACCTTAGGGGAGAAATACTGTAAACTAGAAAAGAAGGTATTTATTGTGGGTCACAATTCAGTGCTGCGGTTCATGAATAAACAGAGTATAATCTATGATGAAATATGATTGTCAAGTCACTTGGAAAAAAATGCCAAGAAAGAGTGTAATGACATCAGCTTCTCCAAGCAGTAAACATCTGCAAAAACAGTGAACCATTTCTGATGAAAACCACACTAGCATTTTGCTTCCTCCCCTCCCTCTTGATTAATAAAAATACAGTGCAATAGGAAAACCACTTGTATACAACAAGTATACTTAATAAATTGTATACAAGTTATTAAGTCAGGAGAAAGCACTAAGATAGCCTTTTTTAGCAGAAAGTTTATTTCAGAAGGCCCTCCTAGGAATATTCTACAAAAAGTTATGTGCAACTTATTATTTATGAACTTCTTACTGATATGCTATATAGAGAGCTTGTGTCTTACGGAACACAAAATTGTTTTCATTATTCAAGTACTCCTAATCAGATTTAAGAAATAATCTGAAAATAAACACTACAAAACTGGTATATCAATCATCTGCAAACAAAAGGGCATCCAGTGCTTTCTGTATTCACTAAGCAAAGTTCAAGGTATAAAAATCTTGACCTTGTCTTCCTCAACATCTGAAAAAGCTTCAAACTGTCTCCCCAGTGAAGCAATTGCATTTGCATGGCACCAGTCAGTTTAAAAGAAATATTTCCCCCTCTATAGGACAACAAGCATTAGAAGTATTCCTAATTTTATACCGTCATCTGAAGTCATGACACCAAGTAATTTTACAAGTACTGTGAGAATAACCAGGAGTATCTATTAACTTTACCACACAGTCTCATTACAACTTTTAAAGTATTCAACAGAATAAAAATTATTTTCATGAGTTCTTCAGATTCATGAGCTCTTGAACTGCATGTATGAAACAGTTGCAGTCCATACAAGATAGAAGTTAAAGAGATAGGATAAGGAAGAAAGCGTATTTCAGAACTTGGAAGCAGTTACTACATCTTTGGGGCTTAATTTAATGACACATCTTCAAAACAGAGGAAATAACATAACATGGTTTAACTGCAAAACAAGATTCAGTCAAACACTAATTCTCTACAAGTTTCTCAAATACACAAGAAACTGTATTCCTTGTAGTCCAAATGTTTAAATTGGCTCCTGACAGCTTCAGTTCTTACAGAGGAAAGCTCGCTTTTGCTTGAAAGCATAAATGGATCCACGCTGAAAAGCCCTGGGCTGATACGGCATGGTAAAGGGCTTTGGATTAAGGGGACAGTGAGTTCATAGCTATCTGGATTTGGGGTAAATATGGTACTTATTTGCAACTAAGGAGATAAGCAAGTTCTGAGCATTTAAATGTTCAGCTACATTAAAGACAAAGCTTGCTTCAGGAACAAAACATCTGAAAGTCCTGTAAGCATTCAAAGTTTTCAAAGCGATAAAGCCTTACAGAAAAAGAATTAACAGAGAAAGTTTTTCCTTAGCTCTTCTCCCAGAGCTGCAATAAGTTTATTTAATGCTACATGCTTGCAGCCATACCAATGCAGAGAGTTATGTAGACAGAAATATCCAAGTGCATGGTCATCAGTTCCCCCCTTGAAGGAGTAATTGAAATTCTCTAGCATACAGGGAATGTGTTGCTGACTGCTGATCTCATTTATGTTGCTATATGGGTCAAATAAAAAAAAAAATCATGTAGCTACATACAGATGTCAGACTAAATCCTGGTGAAATATGGCAGGCCTTTTGCACAGTTTTGTTTTCCACCATCTTTCTGCTTCCATTTGACAAGGCAGTGGAATTTTTGGAAAGTGGAGAGATCAGATATCTTAATCTAGCTGAGACTTCAAACCTTTCCAGCAGAGATCATTTAATGCAATACATAAGGAAATTGGCATAAAAGTTGAAAGTACGTCAGCATAAATCCTGTTCCTCTATGTAAAAATTATGTCATCACCGTCATGAAACACAGCAATAAACTTCCCAAAATGAACTCTTCCATCCTGGTCTGCTATGGGATTTTCTCTCTTAGTGAAGTGTCCATCTAGACTGTAAATTTCTCAAAGCAGGAAACATTTCATCTTCAGTAGTAAGATGAGACAGCCAAGCAGACTGTCTGTGCTAAGTAATGTACACACTGAGCAGTCAAACAGCATGCTTATGTGCGCATCTCTACCACATCCAGCTAGATATACTATTGAATAATGGCCTATTTTGAGCAGATATATGAAAGTTTTATTATTTTCTCTGCAACTTCCAAGCAGTGTTTCCGGCAGAACTTTCAAGCAACTGGCTTGTTCCCAAGACTCCTGGAAAACCCTTCCTTCCTGCAGCATGCCAGAAAACACTTCAGCATGAGCACAGATTCCCCACAAACTAAACATGCAGAAACAGGAGTATATGAAAAACTAAGAGCAAGGCTCATGAGACTGCATAATATCCTCTAAAGGCTAAGAAGCCCTTTCACACAATGAATTATCTGTAGACTAGATAAAGTGGTTGATGCTTTGGATAAGGTGTTTTATTAGCAGAAGTACTATCAAAGCAATGGGATTTGGAGAATCTTTCCAGGTTGTCACATTTATTTATGGACACATTCTGCGCACCAAGATAAGGTTGCAACTCTTGAGATATATCCTAATAGGTCAACTCATCAGAATCCTTTCTCACTTCCCAAAATGAAGGCCTCAGGGAAAGTAGTCTGTAGTAGGCTGTTGTCTGGACATCTGGGGACCTAGAGAGCAAGCCTCAGAAAAGCTGTGTGAGGACAGAGTGTGTCTTCTTCAGATCACAGCAAGACTTGGGAAGACTTTTCCTAGTCACAGCACAGCAGCAAACAGGATACCACGTTCCTGGGTCAGTTAGCTGGGCAAGAAGTAGTATGCTCCCATGCAGGAAGCCATGAACATGAACCTACCCCAAATGCCTCCCAGAGATGGCTTGATGTACAGGGGCAGCTTGATGTACAGTCAGCTTACCGCATACCTACAGCAGTCATCCTGAACACAGTCAAGAGCTCTGGATGTGTCAAGAGTAGCTGACTCATTCCAGTCAGCCTGGTTTTCTGCCATGGAAGTGTCCATGATTTCTAGATATACGGCAGGCTAAGGGCAGCACTGATCTGCAGCTATGGCCAAATATAGAAACCTCATTACACAATTTGAGGGAAGGCAGAGAATGAGAGGAAGAAAAGATGACATGTCCGGGAAGAGAGACATACAGTAGCTGCATCTGCCACTCATATGACTTTCCTCCCTAGAAGTTAATTCTGGCTGGTCAGAGCTTTCTTACAAATCAAAGCATCTACATTTGGCTGCCTCTTAGAATCTGTAGTCATTAGCATCATTATCATAGGTAGAGCAAGCTACAGGGCTGAAAAAAACTCCCTGTAAGATTGTAAGTGATGGTAGGGTCAAACAAAAATCTCTTGGCTTATTCCATGTCTACAACCTCATATCTAACTTGAGCCCAGCCACCCACCTTGATCTACATAGACGGCACCTGGATTCCCAAGTATTTTTTTTTTTTCCCCATATACCTAAGCCATGTTCATTTGCAAGCTCATGTGAGATTGCGTGCATTAAGTCAGTCCCCCGTGATGCATTTGCTGAATACAGAACTCTGCATAAGGCTATGTGGCAGTGATTACATCTATCTTCCTTGGCTACTGCTTAATAGCAAGTCAGATGTTTTCTCGTAAATCATTCTTGAAGTGACTGCCAGAATAAAAGGGAACACTAAAGAACATACAGGAATAGAAATATCTGCTGAGGAAGCTAAACAAGTCCTCACTGCAATTAGACTGAAGCAAGGACACACCAGCAATGGCCTCGAGCATGGCTTTTCTTCCCATACAAAGCTCTTTCCTCTAAGGGATATCTTTAGGTAGGGCTTCCCCAGTTAGCCAAATAGCAATAAGAGGCAAAACTCCTGAAAGCACTCTGACATTTGCCGATACTATAAGTTACCTAAATATTTCTTCATGTCCCCCATGACCACAGTTGCATGCCCAGCCTATCATCCTTTCTTATCCTGATCAGCTTTTCCTGTTGCATTGCTGCCAGTTTCCATATTTCCCAGAAAGAAGCCACAGAAAACAGCTCCTGGCATGGAAGCAGCCCTCTTATTTTAAACCTTTTTTGAACTAAACACTCAGTTGTAATATTGTTTGAATGGCATCTTTTGAAGGACATCACTACAGTGCTCATAGATTTATAAAACTGCATCAGAAAGGCCTAGCTCAACATAAAATATATCTTTCAAAAATGTAAAATCATGTAATTCTACCAGTTAAAGTAAAATTACTTCTCAAGCTCAAAGTTGAAAACAGATGACAAGTATAGCACAGAGCATCTGATAATGTTTTGGTAGCGCAGCTAAAACCACATACAAACAGTGTTTTAGGATTTTTTTCCCGCCTATCCTTACATATTGAAAATTCTCTAAGCTAAGGCTCCTGAAGTTCTCATCAGTCCTTTTCCTCCCATTGCTTGGTCACATTGAGGGCTTGTTTTCTTTCAGGATAGACATTCCCTGCTGTGCTTTTCCTGGTTTTGGACTATTTTTAATATTTACTTTAAGTTGCCATAGCAACGGGGAATCACAGATGGTAAGAGTTAGAATTATGCCTCAGGAAACATTTATCATAGCTTTGTATAATGTGAGCTCTTGTTCTCTCAAGTTTTCTCTGTACAGGACCCTCCCCTGTTTATTTTATGATGACTATACTGAGTGCATACCCCTAATGAATAATGTAGGACTTTCAAATTTAATCAGCACATGCTTAATGGTATGTGGTAATTGCGTTAATGCGAAAGTGTCAGTGTTTCTTTCCGTTTCTCAGCACTACTAAAAGAGCCATATTTCTGACCCACATTCTTACCTCAGTGCAGAAATAAGTTGCATTCATTGCGATGTCTTTTAAAAAAGCCCTCAGTACCATCAAGGTGATTAGAATCCAGACTTTATGCATGACATGAGTACTTCAAGCAGCTTTTCTCCTTCAGGGTAATTATGTACATCTCCAAAATAACCCAGATACTCTAGACAGGATTCAAGAAGAGTAAGAGTTACCAATATCATTACAAGTGTGCTACGCATCTGTGTGACCTGAGTCTGAAAGGTGGACATTACTGGACCCACACTCACTCAACATCTCTGAGTCTGAAGCCAACTTTCAAGTACTAACTTTGGAAAATATTGGCAGTTATTCTGCTTTTCAAGAAGCCTCGGAGAGCTGAGACAGTTTTAGTTATGACCAAAGGTGAGAATGTTTGGCTAACATTAAGACTAATACCCTCTCCAAGTCTTTAAAGCCCTGTAAAATTGGAAGAGTTCAGAAGTTAGTTTACAGATAGACAGTTCCCTTCAGAAACATGAAATGACTCCTGCAAGCAAATCACTAGCAAAAGGAACCCAGCTCAGGCCATGTCAGCTCCCTGGGAATCCCCACCGTCACCTCCCAGTAAGAGTCGGGTGGTGCACAGCAGAGTTGCTTGCATCTCATCAGCTTGGTCAGCTTCTGTGGTTAAATGTCTACACACAAAAGTTAGGTTCCCCCTTTGGAACAAGGCAGTTTTCTGCAATAAAAGCCAAAGTACTGGGTTGTTTCAGGCATGCATTTTTTCCTAAGGATGCAACAGTTTCAGAATAACAGGTGACTACTAGAGAATCAGTTATACAAGACAGTACTGATCAAGGCAGTGCCAGTAAAAACTCCTTCTATAGAAACCCTCAATTCAAAGCAACCCCAAATCTTTGGGTTTAATAGTACAATTTCTTCAAGTGACCACCCTTATTTAAAAAAGCCTCTGTTGCCTATTAAGCCTTTTATGGTTGCTGTCTGTTTCCTCAGCAAAAAGATACTGTTTTTAAGGTAGAATGATGTCTGAAATGAAGATCAAATGCTATACAACTATGTCAAAATCTGTATTACAGGGATTTGCTCAGTCCTTGACTATTGCATGTCTTTTTTCTCTTGAAAGATGTTAGTATTTTTTTTTGTAAAAACCAATAAAAACACTGCTCATTGGAGAAATAAAACCAAAGGATCTGGAATGTCAAAAATTGTTAGTTAAAAGGTAATAAGTAGATAGAGAAACAAGGAAATCCATATACCTACAAAAAGCCAAATTCTGGAACATGGCACAAGGCAATACCCTCACTGACTGCTGGGACCAGGGGCACAGGAAAGGAAAATCTCGAGGTGAATTCTATTCTGAGGTCATAAGAAAAGATTTAAAGAAATGCATGTTACAGCGCATTTATTGCTGGCATCCACAAAACAAGAATTCTTGTGACGTTTAGTTTCCAGGCCAAGTTTGGTCTATAAATTCAAAACATTTCATTTATACACTCAGAGCTACTAGCAAAAAGTTGCCATTTAGAAGATTAAAAAAAACAAAAAAACAAAAAAACAAACAAACAAAAAAAAAACCTCTTCTAATAGAGCTCATCCTTAAAGCAAGATCCACTTCCTGGGCAGGTGGTGCAGCATAGCCAAGATCCTCAGAGAGGACCCACCATCCCTCTGGGTAAGGAGCAGTGTAGAAGAGGACACCAGAAAGAGGGAGTAAGTTATTACACAGAACATTTGCTCCCTTATCCAGTTTAGGAGCAGGCTGGATGTGCAGTGGTGCATGGATTAGTGCCATGCTGCTGTGTCTTTGGAGAGAGAGTCCACAACACCAGGCTAAATTAATCATATACCCAGACTGCAGTTTTCAGCAGAGATCTGCCCTAGAGGCTCAGAGTACTTCCTTGCTTTCAGCTTCTTGGAAATATCCTCACTAGCCATATTTTAGAGTGACCATCTGGCAGTACATTCCAATGACAAGTTTAACCTGATCAAAAGTGCTTTTGGAAGATCTCTCTCAAGACTAACTCTAGCCTTTAGAAAGGGTCTCACCTTGCTGCTGCTGTCCACCTTGTTCACCGGTGCAAAGCCCACGAAAAACTACTACAACAAAACAGTTAAGTCAGGTGCTTGTACTGAATTAAACAAGACAGAGTGACATTAATTCAGACTCCTACATTCCTGTGCAATAAATTATTTAGAGTAGGTTTTTTGACTTTAATCCCGTGGGCAGGAGCTGACTATTTCCATAATTCTGGACAGCGGTATTTGTTGGGCCGTGCTTCAATCTGGCTGTTTAGGTGTGAAAGGAGAGTGAGGCAAACCCTGCACCAAGTGGTTAATTGGTGATTAAAAATGCTTTTCATTCTAAAAATCAGAAGTGCAAGATACTGGACCAATTTTAAAGCACGTGGTAATGTAAACCATATGCGGTTTCCTTCTCTGCAATTTATATTTACATAAAGGTTTTGTTCATGCATCTTTTCTAATCCTCCATTGTGCTGATCACTGAGCAACTCAAACCTGTACAAAGCAGGTGGGCCTAATAAGCACATTTTTAAAAGTAAAAGTTGCCAAGTAACATTAATAGTTTCTTGCCTTTCGCCTGCAGCTTGCAGAAGGCATCTATTGCGTCACTTACTGATTCTCTTGCATACGGAAAAAAAATAAGTAGCAATTTAGTATCCAGAATACTAAAATGAACTTAAGTTTAACTAGTGCTGTGCATTTCTTAATTAACAGATGCCAGGCCCAAAACCATTCCTTCCGTATAAGGAGACTGAAGAGTCTCTGTTCCCAGAAACTGGGTTCCCTTAAAATGAGTCAGCTGTGCTGGGGACATTTTTTTTAAATATACATAGTTTACTCTAAACTCAGAAGGCCTGATAGATTGCCTGGTCAGATGAGAGTCAATGCACAGGTTATTTATGCAGAAGTTGTTTAAAATGCAAGAGTCACGCTCTCTGCCAATAAGCTCTAGGAGCTAATGGTAAGACAGAGCTAGTGGCACTCTAGGAGTGGATGTGACAGATGCATTGGGAAGAGCAAAGAAAGGTAGCTAAGCTTGCTCGCCTGGAGTAGTTTAGGATCTAGATAAGCAATCTTAAGAACCGCTTAAGAAAATAATCAGGTGCCCAACAGCTTCATCAGAGAAATACTGAGGGCTGTGCTTGAAACGCGAGCAGTAAGGTTGTGTTGTCTTTATCCCAGACTTCTAAGGTCTACCTCTAAACCAACACCCCCCCAGAGCTACAACTAACCGCTTGTGTGCAGCTGTCCAAGAATAGCCTTATCGGAAGACCCTCCTCAGACTGCTGCTTTCTAAGTAACTGCAAGCAGTTTGCATTCAGAACTAAAGATGAAGCTACACCACCCTAGCTGCCAGGCCTGCAAACCCATCTTGGGATCTAATGGGCAAGCAAGCAGTCAAGCCATATCTCCTATCAACACAGCTCCTGCAAGGCAGGTGAGACCCTCAGCAAGGAGCCACAAAAATAGCCATACAGAAGTACATAAGCACCACCACTGATAATAAATAAGGACAAAAATGGCTCCTTCACTCTCCATCCATAGGCTTCTGGAGGCTTAGCAGTAAAGCTAGTAAAAATGAATTTCTCCCAGTAAAGTGAAGTACTGTATAAGAAACAGAGGACTGATCAATGGGGTAGAACAACACAGCTGATTGCATTTCCTTATCCAAATGTTTTTCAAAAGAATGAGTGCTCTGGTAGGAAAGTACACCATAAAGAGGTTACTGTCTCAAAGAGCCTGGATTCACTTTTCAGCTCTACCAATACTCTGTGGAGCTCACAACACTGCCTCAGCTGCCGGATGTAAAATAAGTAGGGACAGTATTTTAACAGTTCCAGAAAGGAGTGGTTATTTAATGTTACTCAGTTTCTGAATATTAGTAAGCCTATCCAAGAACTTGCTCTCTGCCACTTCAGAGCAACAGAAACAAGGAGGCAGACTATCCCCAAATTATCAGGAAAGCAAAGCACATAAATATTAGCATAGAACTGAGTTACAGACCTTTTTACATAATAATCTATAACTACTCAATAAAATGCAATCTGAAACAAAACCACATGAAAATACTTTGGGGCAAGGGAAGTAGCATTAATGCAGTGCTTTTGAGAGCTTCACTTTAAGCATCAAGAAAGCTCTGCTAATAGAGCTGGAAGATTATTTGCTAGATGATATATATGATACATTGTTCCCTTGCTAAGGTCCACACTAAATTTGTTTTTAACAAAACCCACTTGTCCTGGATGAGCAATGAATAACAAGCCAGCATTTTCTTTCAGCTTGTTGAGGGAGAAGGGAATGTCCCACCACCACACCCAGATTTCAAGAGTAACATGCAAACAAACAGATCATTTGACACATTTTCACTTTCTGAACACATGTACGGAGCAGAAGATACAGCTGATGGTGGAGCCCGGGATGCCGCCAGAGGCCTGCATCCAGCATGTACAGAGGCCAGCAGAGACTCCCACAGCACACAGCATATTCCAAACAACAGCCCATAGCAGCTGGACGTGTGATACACCCTTTTATTCTTCACGTGTTGAAATATAGGGGCTTGGGAGGAGGCTGCACAGCCCATGCAGTCTTTGTTGCACTTCCAGAACGGAGCAGCTGGGTAACTGCTCTGCACACACAATAGACTCATGCGGACAGACACTGATACTGTGCATTTTATAAGTCATAAATAAAGCACGCTATGCATGCTTCCATTGCTTTCAGCAATGCTCTCCAAGTAGAGACAGATGGACTGAAAAGGCCTCTTTTTGAAGACCCATTAGCAATATTTCTACATGTTTGAAGGATTCACCAAAAGTACACAAATCTGAGTTTCTGAAGTTGATCACTATTGAAGTAGAAGTTCTTCTAAATTTTGTTTTACAGTAAATAGAATTACCCCAAATTTCTGCCAGAAGCAACTGGGATTTGTGCCCAGCATGGATGGCAACACACTTGTTTTTACTGATTTCATGGTAAGGTAAAGCAGAAGAGACTGTCACTATATTCAGGCAGAAATTAGAGTATTGTCTTAGCTGAGAAGGCAGTTACTACATCAAGATATGTTTTGAAACCATAGTAGTAGAAGTGCTACAAAAATTCATGTTGTAGAAAAAAAAATCTATGGATTATCAGCTAACCACTGTATACACTTAGTTTGATTTAGTTTCCTTGTTAGGACAATCAGGGAAAAAAAAAAAAAAAAGATGTTGCAACTAAATCTTGTTTCTAAAGTGCCTTGACCTCAGAGATCCTGTAGGTGTATACCTATTTTTTCCCTGGTACATGCAACAATCTTTTAAAGTTGTTGTAATCACATACCATCAAGTGCAGGCAATCATGAAGACAGAGAGTCCTGCATTTAAAATGCTATAATATTATTTGCTGCATAGTATATTTTTACCTTTTATTCAAATTATGCTTCAGCAATATACTTATTTTGTGCACTGAATATTCCTCTTGCTATTACATACACAGAGCATGACCAACATGATATGGCCAATACCTCAGAATTGCCTATGATTAGACAGAATAAATTGAAAATGTGCAACATCACCCACCCAAGGGAAGTTGCTAAACCATCTCCAGAAAGACAGTTTGGAAAACCAATCTTTAGTAGTCTGTGCAAAAGATCCAAGCAAGTTCCCTAGTCACAGCTGGAGCTATGAGTAAAGGAAGAACTTAGTGTTTACACTCTTTAATATAAGGAAGTCATTTACATTTGAGATGAATCATCCTGCTAAAATCCAGAATTGTCAAGCCAGCTCCATACAGCAGCATAATCATGGCACAGTAGAATCATTTACATTAATGGAATTAAGAAAGCCACCCTCCATAACATGCCAAAAACCCAGCTATATGGCCCAAAGGACAAATAGTTGAATCTACTTATTTGATATTAATTTTCAAGTTTCTTGTACTTTGAAGGCTTGAATGTACATTTAACACTAACTTTGCCACTGGACCTGTGATAAGGAGTTTATGTTTTTAGACATGTAGTGGCTGGTTTTGCATTTGTGTTATTTTTCCCCTCAAAAAAAAGCAAATAGAACAGGGGTGAAGGAAAGGCTTCGTTAACACTCCAAAACAAAAGGACTTGACTCTAACTCAGTGTCAGCCTCTGCCTGGGAGAAGAGCAGCCTCAGCACATCCTAAACATTCACACTCCCCAAGCACGGAGCATCTTCTACTCCTGAAGGCTGCAGGGAGCAGGAAGCTGGACCAAGGATGGGAAAGAGGAGGTCTGATGCACAATAGCCACTGCTTAGCCCCAAGTTATTCCACAACTGTTATAATATATTAATACCTACACGTTATAGCACTTGTATATTATTCAGATATTCCACAACTGTTACTTGTTATTTTATCTTGCTGCATCCAATCCTTGTGATTCTCAAGGAGATGTTAGCAGATGAGAGAGACCACCAACCTGATCCATCATGACAGCTCAGGCATTCACATGCAAACCAAACAAGTTGCTCCATAACCAGAAGAGCTAATGAAGGCCAGCTGGTTAATATTATAACCCATAGCCAACAACTTTCCTTCCCAGCCTCACCAAAGTGTTTGTAACTTCTTCAGCCAGAGCTCCTTAACAGCTTCATCTCTTGTTCCGCCTGCAAATTCCCTTCTCGGTATCTTGTGGGCATCTTTGCACCTTCAGCCCCATTCATAGTGTCCAGCTGCTAGCTACCCTAGGGGCAGCACGTAACAGAGCTGGTTTCTGGCTTTGGGGCTGGCAGGCCAGCTAGCATTTGCAGTCCAGACAGCCAGTTTGTGGCAGAAGGCAAACAAACACTAAATTCATGTGGCACCTCCTGTTCAGTAACGATATTTGTCTTTTTTAAAAAATACGTAATAATAATATCAGAACTCACCATTTTTGAGATGCTAATCCTTGAACCAAATTAAACCTTAAGGCTTGAAGAAATCTGGAAGAAGAAGAGAGGAAATCTCTGGTCACATGCACTTAAGTTCATTAGTAAGCTAACATCTCTTTTGAAAAAGACATTTTAGCCAAATCAGCTTTGGATTTTCCAAATGCACACCATGTCCCAACCACATGGATAACAACCAGCACAGCCAGTTCTGGAAAAGGATGCCTATGCCAGGTTTTGGGGCTGGTTAGCAGTGTTTCTACGCCACAGCCAAAACATTTAGTTATCCCTAGTCTTTCAATGTGAGTTATAGCTTCTTCTGAATATGGTTGTTCGCCATTTAAAACAGATTATTCCCTCATTTGCTACCTAAGAATTTAAAACCAGCTCATACAGATTATTCCAGGCAATGCGATTCCTCCAGGCAATGAGCATTCATCTTACCCGAAGGACACAATAAGAAGGAACAATCTTGTGCTGTAATTACTACATATGCCTAGTTTTAGGGTTAGACATTCTTATTCTCTGTCCACATGGACACCATATGTGTAAGGAAATGCTTTAACTAAATTCATTGAACTACAATGTGAGCCATAATTTAAATAATAGAAAAATGAGGTATTGAATTTCCAAGGATATTTTGTAATTGGAATAAGAACAGCTGCCAAAAAGACAAAAAAGCTCTAGGGCAAACAGAGTCTATGGGTTTGGGCAACAGCAGGTAAGCAGAACCCCAGATCTGAGATTGATTACATGGGTTTGCCTTGTTTGAAGAGAGATTGAAGAATTAACAAAGTATTCTGCAATAAAACACATGTGCAAAAATACAGAATCTGAACATACTCTATTAATAAAATGAAAGCAGACGAATCCTGTCCTGCAAGGACATATTCCCCTGCGGTTAGGACAGGAGGAAGAGAGGCATTCTGTTTTGAAAATGTCGTTTCACAGGATTTAGAATTGGTTCAGGTAGAACCATTTAATATCCGATTAGATTTAGAGCACATGCTTAATTTTAGATAATTCTAAGAAACAAATCCAGTTACATCACATTTTTGTTTGGAATGGAGTCAGTGTAGATGCAAGCATTTTAGGGAAGTCTTCTAGTTTTTTTGCAGTTTCTATAACTGATTAGAAAAATGTTTCCAGTGTAAATATGAGCCCTGAAATTCAGGATTCCCGTGATTTTCTCCTGCTATTGAAAACATCTTACTGCATGATGTGGGCAAGTATCCTAGTCATCTGAGGCTACTATGAACTCATTTTTGAGGTGAGATCAGTACTTCCCCTCCTTGTGGGACACCAAGCAATTTCAGTGCTTAAGAAACAGAGACAATAGGAGCACAAAACTAAGGCAGACAGAAAGAACAAGAGCACAGAAGAGCAGGAAGCACCAAAGAGACATTCACCAGATAATCAGAATTTTACTATGCTAAGAGAAGTGTAATCTTTACTGAACAAAACTCACAGCATGATATTATTCAGAGGTAACAGAGCTAACCCTCCTTCCTCCCGTTTGGCAGCAACCATCATTTAGTCAGTAATTACATATATGTGCAAGAAACAAGCAAAGGATCTGAAAGAAACTCATTCATTTCCCACAGGCTGCCCTAATATCAATTATAAACAGTTTAACAGGACCATCGTTATTAGTAAAAACCTAACAACATTTTAGGTGTTTTCAATATATAATTGACAATATTTTGAAAACACTTGGAGACAAAAGCTCATGTGAGAATTATAGGCTTCCTTGGGAAAATATGGCTTTATTATTATACTATTGCATGGAAAGCAAACAGCAAAATGCAACCAAAGCATATTTTTGCTAGTTCTCATTAACTTAAGCCAAGGGCAGAATTGGGAGGAGCCTGATTCATAATACTGGAATGTTCAGTATTGTCAATATTGGATAAATTCACTGTCACACCTATCCTTCCTTACATTTCAGCCTGAACAGCAGAACTTAGTTCATAACTAAATTCAGATTTTGAACTCAATAGCCCAGGAATGATCAAGTTTAACTAGCCCTGTCATGAAGGCGTGAACCATCACCAGTGGTTAATCAAGACCTCTTTTCAGGTAAGCAATCTATTAAAAAAAACAACTAAAAAAACCCCAAACAAACAAAAAAAGGAACATCAAACCAAAATAAAAAGGCTGTAAGTAATACAATGGGTCCAATCGTTTTCCTTTTAACATGATTGTTTCAAGCCAAGCAGTTGCCAAAATAAACCAGAACGCCCATAATGACATAACAGAAAGAGCAATGTAAGTATAACTTTCCTGATGTAACAATATCATCTAATCAGTTTAATTCCAAATTAATAGTGCATCAATAGAAGAGGCTGGGTATCAGAGCATTAATTGTTTCATGACTTCACAGAGCCTTCAAAATTATGCCCTGGGACTGAAGTGCAAAGGATCTCCCTCAGAATCAATTAGAGCAGAAGCACATTAAAGCACATTGTTTCTTATCCAAGCATGCAAGTCCATAAGCCCACTGCATGCAAGTCCATAAGCCCCTTAAATAAAGGTATTTCTTGTGAAACCTCTTTCAGACCTTGTCCCTCTCGTTCTGCAGCCAGACACTGTCAGCTTGTGCCATGGAGGCACAAGTCTGCTTCCAGGGCTCTGTTTTTGCAGGGTGAAGCAGTCGCATTTCCTACTTAGCCAATGCCACAAAACTGACCCTTGTAATTAGCTTTGGTTCTTTTCCAGAAGTGAGGGCTTCCAGGGATCATAAGATCAGTGAAACCCACAGAGAAAGTGCAAGGACAGCTCGGTTCTTGAACCCACAATTCCACAGGAACTGATCTAGCTTCCCTGCATTGCCCTTTTCAGAAATAGTCTTAAGAAGACAAAGATAAACTTGCAGATGAATCTGCTCCTCTGCAGTAGGCCATATTTCTGGCAAGTCACAAATAAGGGCCATTCATGGAGACGGCAGCAGAGTGCACCTGGGATTTGGCTTATTGCAATTACCACTCAAAGCAGCATGATTGCTTTGTATCAACTTCAGTCTGCCTGTCTTTTGGTACAGGGGGAGGTGCTTGTTCCTTAAAAACACTTTTTCCTTGTCACCACCGTAGGTCTTGTATTTTTAAAGGAACTTTCAAGACAGTTCCTTTCATTAAGCTCAGCTATCACAACTACTTAAAACACTTCAACACAAGTCTCTTCTTGAAAGCATTCGAGAAGTTAACCCACAGCTTTCTGTCTTCCGACTCAGTACCCTTGCATCCAAACTAAAAGCCAAGATCCATATCCTCTAGATAGCTGCCTCATCCCTAACAATCAGTCTTTCCAACATTCCAGTCTGAAAATCCTTTTAATCCTGAATCTGTCACTTTTCCTTAGACCCCAATTTTCTTTATTATTAACGTGTTGAGGTTGATTAACATCCTGCAGTAAGAGCAGCCTGAAACTCTGCAGTATGTATATGTGCTCTGAGTGATAAAGCTGCCTGCAAGAAGCATCAGGCTACATAGAGTTGCCAGAGAAAAGGAGATATTAGCAATAGAACAGCCTGGGTTAGAGTTTACTTTGGGTTAGAGATTACTTAGGCAAACTGGACATCCATAAATCTATAGGCCCAGATGGGATACACTCAAGAGCATAGAGGGAATTGGCGTGGGCTCAGCCACTCTCCATCATCTTCGATAGGTCATGGAGAGCAGGGGAGGTGCCAGAGGACTGGAAGAAAGCCAAGATCACCCCAGTATTCAAAAAGGGCAAGAGGGAGGACCCAGGAAACTACAGTCCGGTCAGCCTCACCTCTGTCCCTGGAAAGGTGATGGAACAGCTCATCTCTCATCCTAGAGAACTTCTCTAGGTGTGTGAAGGAAAGGAAGGTGATCAGGAGTAATCAGCATGGATTCACCAAGGGAAAGTCGTGTTTGACGAACCTAACAGCCTTCTACAATGGGATGACTAGCTGGATGGATGATGGGAAAGCCATGGATGTTGTCTACCTTGACTTCAGCAACACTTTCAACATAGTCTCCCATAACATCCTCATGGGGAAGCTCCAAAAGTGTGGGTTAGATGAGCAGACAGTGAGGTGGATTGAGAACTGACTGGATGGCAGAGCTCAGAGGGTCATGATAAATGGGACCAAGTCTACTTAGAGGCCTGTGGCGAGTGGTGTCCCCCAGGGCATCAGTACTGGGCCCAGTGCTCTTCAACTTGTTCATCAGTGACTTGGACAAGCCAACAGAGTGCACCCTCAGTAGGTTTGCAGATGATACCAAACAGGGTAGTCACCAACATTCCAGAGGGCTGTGCTGCCATTCAGAGGGACCTAGACAGGATGGAGAGTTGGGCAGAGAGGAATCTCATGAGGTTCAACAAGGAAAAGAGCAGGATCCTGCACCTGGGGAAGCAATAACCCCAGGCACAGGTACCAATTAGGGGTTGACTTGCTGGAAAGCAGATCCGCAGAGAGGGATTTGGGAGTCCTGGTTGACAACAAGTTAACCATGAGGCAGCAGTGTGCCCTCATGGCCAAGAAGGCCAATGGGCTCCTGGGGTGCATCAGGAGGAATGTTGCCAGCAGGTCGAGGGAGGGGATCCTGCCCCTCTCCTCAGCCCTGGTGAGGCCACACCTGGAGCACTGTGTGCAGTTCAGGGCTCCCCAGGACAAGAGGACCAGGGAACTTCTAGAGAGGGTCCAGCATAGAGCAACAAAGATGATTAAGCAACTGCAGCATCTATCTTATGAGGAAAGACTAAGCGAGCTGGGCCTGTTTGGCTTCGAGAAGATTGAGAGGGGATCTGATCAATACGGATAAATGAAAAGAATGGGGCCAAACTCTCTTCAGTGGTGGCCAGTGACAGGACAAGGGGTAATGGGTATAAATTAAAACACAGGAAATTCCATCTCCATATGAGGAGGAACTTCTTTCCTGGCAGGGTGACAGAGCCCTGGCACAGGCTGCCCAGAGAGGCTGTGGAGTCTCCTTCTCTGGAGATCTTCCAAACCTGCCTGGACACCACCCTGTGCCCCGTGCTCTGGGTGTCCCTGCTGGAGCAGGTGGATTGGACTAGGTGATCTCTAGAGGTCCCTTCCAACCTCAACCATTCTGTCATTGTGAACAGGACAAGCCACTAGAAGACGGGGGGGGAGGGAGAAGTAAAATTCCTCTTTATTTAGAACATTTGTCTCAAGAGACTGAGAAAAGATATAGAAAAGTTGATTGGGTCTCATAGGCCTTTTTGTCTGTAAAGAAGGTAGAATCACTGCTTCAACCAAAAACAAGCAACCATCCTGTGTGCAGTGGCTGTACTGAATCCAGATTTGGGAGATATGGACCTCTGAGCCTAAAAGAGCCAAACAGCATACAAGCATCAGCTCAATTTGACACTTCCAACACACTGAAGAGATGCTTCTGTTTTGGTACTTCTACAACTTTCTAGTCCAGTGTCTCCTTGTGCCAAGGTCCATGCTACTTCAAGATACTTCTCACTTCAGGCAACCTGGCAGGTAAAAGGTCATGAGCCAGGCAGACACTACACCACAAATACCACAAACTCTCTTCAAAGACTGTTCAGAGAGTAGAACAGCTTTTGCAAGAGTACTTATTACCAGCAATGTTTTTGAAGCTTGCTTATCACTATCTTAAAATAAGTATTGAGAGCAATTGAAGAGCTCCTAGACATTTATGTAGATTAGATAAGCCCTTGATTTTCAGCATTTTCTCAACATCTTGTTGCTAGTAGCAAGAAGAGGTTCAGATATGGAAACCTGTGGAGAGAAGTTCTGACAAACACCAGCAATCTCAGACAACACAATAACCATTAGTATTATTACTAACCGGCACTTTGTTCTCCTCTGGCTGGACGCCAGAGAACTACTCTTGGCCATAGGACAGCCACCTTCATGAAGAAAGGAGATCCTGATACTGCTAGATATATGCTTAGCATGAAACTTTCAACAGCTACCTCATGTTTAGAAACCACAGTCACCCAGCATGCACACACATGACATCCCACACATGAGCAGACCCACCATCCTAGAAGCTGAGGCTTATTTCAGCACATGCCCCCTCACAATCTACTTCAGCCCAAGCAGTGACCTGAAGCAGCTGGAGACCCTTCTCTCCTTCACCCAATACCAGAGCTCAGACCAGAGCACTTACACTGACTAAAATATTATTCAGCTTTCTCAAATCAAGTTTTCTTCACATTTCATCCTACTTTGAACAGAGGCAGATCTTTCACCTGTCTTTATCACCCTATTCCCTAAGCTGCTCCTTTACCCTAATTCTTTTACTCTGCTGGCCCAGATTTTGAAGGCCACGCTCCTCATTCCCCATGTCCAAGAAGAAAGAAAACTCTCTAATAATTTCAAGTTGATCTTTCCCACTCCATTCTCCACTGAAAGCATAGATCCCTTTCAGCCTCATCACCTATGGAAATAATCTGTCTTCTACACATCGATTATTTTCCACATAGACACACATACACACCTGCAACATATTTGAACCAGCTGAACAGCTTCAAGTCACTTTAACAGAAATGCTCAAAAGAACTACTGAATTCCTTGAAGCTCTGTGAAATATCTGCAGCTGGACCTGAGGACAGGAATGCACACTAACATCCCATAGTGATGGCAAGGCTGCAGCTTATCTAGGCTGTTTGATTTTCCAGGTGGCCAAGCAGCACACCTGCAACTTAAAACGAGCCATAGCACATTATCTGCCTTCTCCCAAGCAGTAGATGAGGAAGATACTGAAACAACTAAGAAATAGTCTATGTAGAAAAAGGGAATGGAAAATAGCTCTAAGATTCCATAGTCATAAACCCACCAAAAGAGGCAGAAGTCAGACTTCAGCATATTAACAGATCTGCTCATTAATATATGTGACAAAACACTAGTCATTAGCAGGTCAATTTAGGATTCATATTTTTAACTTTATTAGCACCTGCATATTCTCTTCTTACCTCAGCAAAGCAGCAAGCAGCAGAGCTGACCCAAAGCAGAGAGCTCTCTAAGGGGAAGGCAAACCAAAGGGCCAAGAATGATTCCAGATTCCTGCTCACCAGAATGGCACAGTCCTGCAGGGCACTGGCACCAGAGCCCATCAACAGCTCCAAGCACAGCCTGTGACCAGGAGCCAGCCAACATGCCCCAAAGAGAAGCAAGATATAGAGCCACAGACAGGGCTGGAGGCAAGGCTACAGCATAGGGCTGAAGTCCATCCAGCAGACAGGAGCTACAGCACATGCCCAAGGAGACCCACCTAAGGCAAAGCCAAACGCAGAGCTAGAGACCAACAGACCATAACTTAAACAGATACTAAGGACAGCCTGCTGAGCTTAAATAGGACTCTTGGGTTCAGAGCCGGGTGTGGTAGAGGTCCCAGCTGAGGCTGTTCAGGGCCATTAAGGCTTATTAAGGCACTCATAACATTCTAACACCAAGCATCTGTTTACACCTTTTTAAGGACTTTATCAGAATAGATAATGGGTAAGGCAAAAGTGGTTTTTTTTTTTTTTTTTTTTTTAAAATAGCACATCATAGAACAGTAGGTGAATATACCTATTCCAAATCCAGAAATCATTAGCTTTAGTGTTTTTCCTTTTAAATAAGAAAGGAGTGTTCATCTTTCTGTGTTTTAGCCAACTGATTCCTACTCAGAGACTCACAAATAATGCAGGATGCTCTGCTACTGTTACACTGATATACACATTCACTGTCAAAGCGAGCATATCAGAGTATTGTCTAAACACTGAAAAGCAAGTCATAAACAATCCTTAGGGATATTTTTAAGTTTACTCATATTCTCTTAAAAAATGCTGAATAAATTTAAATTAGAATGAATTATTTAATAACCTTGCTAGTTTCTATAATGAGGCATGAAGGACTTCAAAGTTAGACCACAAAGACAGCCTGGCTATTCAGTGCAAAACCTGATAGAAGGTTTTCACTGTGGTCACCCCTAAACCTAGCCTATCCTGTCTAGCACATGCATCCTGTCCTCCCAAATGGCTCAGACGCAGTAAGGTGCTCATGGACATACCAAACCCCTGGGGCTCAGACTCCACTTACCTATGAGTTTGCTTCTGAAGTCACCAAGACTTTCATGGCAGATGACATGTAACACGTAAGACACCTGCAAATCGCACAGAAGTGCCATCGTGAGCAAGTTTCTTATTGCCTAGCAAAATGTATGTGAAGAAAGAGCAGCTTGCTAGAGGATGGCAGCAATGCTGGTGGAAAAAGGGACACTGCACCTCTTGGGAAAGTTATTTCCAGCAGCTTTTGTCTTCAGCTATGTTATTCCTCATTTCCTAAGACACCTGCCCTCGAGGGTGGGAGTGGCTGTAGTTTTGTTTACATTTTGGACTACTAGTACTGCCAGATGCCCCATAACCATGGCCATCATAAACAGTAGCTGTCTTGAAGATGCTCTCTGGAAATGGAGCCGGCTGATGCTTTGCAGCTGTCTGAGTCTACCCCTGTGCGTAAGAATGGCACGGCAGACAAACAACAGCCCCTGCAACACACGTTGCCCTTTGTACTGAACATAACCCAGTAGAAAGTTATTTTGGTAGCAAGTCCTCTCCTAGGGTCTTCTGCAAGTGCATGCAGATGCAACAACACATCCGTTCACACGCACAGAGTTTCATTAACAACAGGGAATCTCTTTTATAGGCAGAGAAGGATGCTGTCAATTAGAGAAATTTGTCGCTGTTGCTTCAAACGGAGTTTAGGGTTGGTTATGCCAGAGGAAGAGTATGGAGCCCAATGACATGACAAGCAGCCGGAGCGTAAGCACCTAGACAGAGTCACTATGGGGCCAAGGAATGCAGGAAATGAAAGACTTCCCAGCCAAATCATAGACCTTTTATATTTTACGAAGTTCTCAGGCTTCAGTTTTAATTGTGCTTTTACTCAGTGTAAAACAGTTTCAAAAAGCAGCTTAGAGGGAGAAAATTACCGAAGAGACACAGTTGTACGAGGGTCGGGACATTCAGAGCTGAAATGCTGGCTGTTATCTTGGGCTGTTCACAAATAGTACATAGGCAAGCTGGGAACTGCTTTGCCACTGCCAGTACTCCTTTAACTCCTGACCTTTTCCTGGACATCAGATGGGAATGATTTTTAGTCTATCCAGTCTGGACTGAATTTGATCCCAAGCACCAGGGCAAGGGAAGTGAAAAAAAAGTTTATTCTTTAAAAGCTTTACATACTGGATGCTTAAAATTTAACGCTCGCCCCTTAGAGCTATATTCCTAGTTCAGTGCTGGTAAGAAGCAACATGTTTTTCGCTTTAATCCTTTCCAAAGACACATTCCATAAATCGTTAGCATCCTTGCCAACCACTCAGTCTCTTAGTGAGCCCACATACCAGCTTTAAAGTTCTTCTAAAATCAATGCAACAGTCCTGTGGGTTAAGTTTATATTATTTCCAGATTCGTATAGCTTCAGGCTCCTTTTTAAAGTTGCAAATGATAAGTCATCTCTTTGTTGCCTGTACTTTCTTTCTTTTTTTTTTTTTTAACTTTGTTTAAACATTGTTCACTGATGCACTTAGTGAAAAACAGACTGTACTAGCTGTAACATAGCTATACATGCTGTAGCAACAGGAATACAGTGTGTATTTTGCAGCTGGAGAGGTGAAGAATCCCTGCTTGGACACTTCAGTCATTAATAATGCCAGAATAGGTACCACTGCTTAGAAACAAATTTGCACGCAGCAACAGGAGTGCATTGCCCTGGCAAAGCACCTCTCCTCGCAGAAGATACCAGCTGCATGTTTTCAACAGTGTAACCACAAGCTGTCCCAAGCAACTATCCTAAAAAACACAAGGGCACAAGGGACTTCCCTAGACTCTTGTGCTTACTACCCACAGAGAGAAAAAAGGATAATGCAGACACTCCTCTTTTGGGCACGTGGAGGTGGGTGAGATCAGTGATCTTGCTTCTTCACCAATTGCTTCTTTTTCCCCTGCCTGCCCTGACCAGTGTGAAAATTAGGGTAAAGGGCACCAAATACTTGTAAGTCTTCATTTTTTTCTCTATTTCTTGACAGATTCTAGTCTCCCATGGCATCTCCCTCAGGGCAAGGCACTGTCCTCACTGCATCCTTCTGCTGCACAGCCCTGTTAAGAAAGGATGTTAAGAATGTGTGTTAAGCCACATTGGAGGCCAGGTTACATGTTCTAGGTGGTTGCTCTTAGCCCTGTACATTTATTTCTCTATGCATCTTTTTTTTTTTTAATTAAAACTTCAATGACTTTTTTCTTGAAAAAAAGTCCCCAAGGTTCCCCAAGGTGAGCTAGGGCACAAAGGTTTTTGCTGTTTGGGGTTGGGGCTGAGAAACGCACTAGTGATGGAGGTGAAGCTACATGGGTCTGTTGTTACCTGCTTCTTGTGCCTGGTGCTATCTCAGGCCCCACAGACATCCGTGCTTGGAAGTGTCAGAAAAAAGGCAGTGTATAAAGGGTAATAAGAGTTTGAACCTCACTCAGCCTCGGACGTCTCAGCAAAGGAAATGGTAATATTTACATTGTCGTGGGGAAGGATGGAATTTACAGTATGTGAAAGATGTATGTTAAAACGCAATAAAGTAATCAAACAAGAACATTCAGGACAAAACTGATCTATCTAAAATCTCAAATATACTGGAAAGATGATACCACCCCCAAAATTACACTGTAACATAAATGCTTGAAATGTGCCTCTTTTAGCTTATGCTTCCTTTCCTGGTTTTGTCTTCCCCTGTACTCTCCATCAGTCTTATTCTGGCCTGCCAAAATGCTAGAGAAAACATTTGCTTGCCTCTCCATCAGGAATTTATTTTTGCCCACTCTCATGGAAGCCTTTGGCTTCCTTTGGTTTGAAAACCAGTGACTTTCTCCTGCTTCTCTCTAAAGTTTGGAATTGGAAGCAAGGAAAAAAAAAAGGGGGGGGGGGCGGAAACGATTGCAGAAAACCCTAAAGAGAGAAGCTACCAAGCAGTCTTCTCTTGCCTGCTCTCGCTTGCAAGGAGCTTACATCAGTCCCACACCCAGGCAGTCGGAGAGGAACTCTTGCTATATTTAAAGCAGATTCTGCTTTTGTACTTCCCACAATGTATTTGTGTGTATGGCTGCACAGTTTTCCCCAGCTAAAGGACTTATTTTTGTATTTTTTTTTCAATGATACATATTACAATCTCATTAGTTTCAAACTTAACCTGCATAAACAGCAGGGAATTGGTCCTAGAAGCTTCAGTCAGGACTGGATTGAGACTACCCAGCTTTATGTCAGTGTACTATGTTTATCAGTATACTGTGTTTGACCGTTTTTATGGATCAGCTGGGAAACCAAAGCCCCCATGCCTGCCTGTGAACTCACGCTCTGGTTCTGCAAACATTTATATAAACAACTTAATCCCACATACTTGACTGGTCTCCTAATTGAATATTTGCAAGACTTTGACCTTAGTGTAAACTGACTTCACAGGAGACCAGGCAGCAATTTCCACGCATTAAAAGGCAAGGATGGCATTAAAATATCAAAGTTCTATTTTCTCCATGCCTAAACTCACCCTGAATTTAGCTCTTATCCCTCAAAATGTAGTACATCAGGAACATCAGGATACACAGAACAGGCATGAAAGTGTAATTGATTAACAAGCATTCAAAGTTCTCCTTAGCTCTTTCCATTGCACTGGTGTCCTTATGTTGATGGCTTGGGATCCACAAAAATTAAGAGATGGCACATTTGTTTCTTAAATTTTAGATCCCCAAGCACAAAAAAATAGTCATTGGGGCTCTTCAGCAGATAATGCACTTCAGCACAAGGCAGGCAGTGGTGCTATCGCACAATTAATCTCAATATTCACCAACCATGGGAATACACAGGAGCTACTTAAGAAAACCACGTCAGCATTTTATAAAGGCAACATGTTGCCTCGTAGATTATGATGCAGCAGTGAAGTCACATAATTTTTCTGCAGACAAATGTGTGTGAAGAGGCTTTTACGACTCAGCTTCCTGCTGCCAGGGTCTGAAAGGGAGGAATGGAAGGCTGCTGGGATCAGCCTTGAGCTGGAATGAAACTCTTCCCCTTTTATTTCCCTTAAATGGTGTGTCTGACTCACTTTATTTGGGGGACATGCCTTGGTTACTCACTGAATGTTTATCTAAATTCTAATCATGTGATTAAAATAACTGTTTTATAAATCCCCAGACTGCAAGGACCCAGATCCTGGTGTCTCTCATACTGATGTAAATCCTGAACCCAGGCCTTGGACACACACTCACTTATGTGAGTATTTACTGGCTGTGCACAGCCCCAGCTCTTGCTGCTAGCCACAGGACAGACCACATTTGCTCTTTGCATTTTTCAGCACAATTGCTTGACATGGGAAGCCGACAAATTTGCTAAGGCACCTTTTGGGTCAATACATGAGAAGTCCTGCGGTCAGTCCGCTGAATGAAAAGGGGTGCCTTGTTGTGTCTTCACTTAAGGCTGCAGAAGGATGGTGCAGGAAATTCCCTTCAGCTTTCTCCACAATCCAGTCCTCTAGCTCTTAAATGGATTTTTCTTCTCTCCTTCTGCCTTTTTAGGCTGTAGTTTCCTGTGCTACCAGCAATCACTTGACTGGCATGGTGTATAACCCTGCCAGGTCAGGGTTTCGAACACTAATTAGTTGACATTTGACAGTACCAATAGCTGAGGGATGTGTCATAACATTCCAAGGAGTCAAAGTAAAAGAGAAAAGGAATGTGTTTCTGGTGTCTTTTTAACTCATAGGTAGACAGAAAAGCAAATGATTAGCATTTTTGAGAGGGAGAGCTAAAACCCGCTACTCTGAACCCTGCAGCTGTCCCTTAAAGAAGGGGCAGGTGATGGTACTCAGTAGTAATCATTAGTAATTAAATCATGTGAAGAAGAGATGCCAACTCATTAGCAAACTTAGGCAAGCCCTATTGCTGGCAGAGTCTCTCAGTGATACCTGTGGGTTTTGGATTAGGCCCCTAATGAATTGGATTTATCCCTTCAACTCTTTGGCTGAACCAACCCTTTGGCTGAAGGTGCCGAAAGTGAATTCTGGGAACATAAAAGAGGAGAGAAATTCCCACAGCAGCACTAAGTGCTTTAGCTGGTACTTGCAGAGAGTATATTTCTTTGCCAATTCCATAAAGCAGGACTGCTATGGGGCCGGGGGGAGCAACGATAGTTTGCTTTTTCGATATTGTACCACATCAGACTACATGTTGTGTCCTTGTTACCTGTATGTTAGCTTCTCTCTAGTGACATGACCTAAAATAAGACTGTCAAGGCAATATATTAACTCTTTTAAAGTGCTAGGACACAATGTGAACACTCATTATGCTCTCCTTTCAGATGAATATTTTAAATATGTTTTAGATAGTGAGTTTGGCTTACTTCAGGAGAATAATAAAAGAAGAAGAAGAAAAAGCCTCATCTTTGCTCAAGTACTGTTCCTCATTCTAAGCACAAGGGGTTGTATGTTCTGTCCCTACAGTGCAACAGGTTTTCAACACACTGAACGGAAATAGTAATTCACAGCTTAAAAATGGCAATGCATTTTAAACTTGAGCAGTATAGACATTAAAATGATCCATATCTCTGATTTTGTCATATACATGCAAAATAAGTGTGTTTATCCTGCCCTGAGAGATCTTGTTAGGAAACACATCTGACATATCTGCTAAATTTTCATTTAGTGTTACTGGAGCAAAAGCAAGCTCCAGATCACCTTTCACTTACGCAAAAACTGCAGTTGTGTGACAAAAACCTCCGGTGCTGTTTGAGTATTGTCCAGTATTAGCTGTACTGGGGCAGTATCTTGGACTTGTCCTCTGTCAACTGGACTCCTAAGCGCTGTGTGTGGTGCAGAAATAGCCTTGCTGCCCCATGCTTGTAAAACACAGCCCTGTCAGGCCCCAGGAGGGCTGCACAACGGACCTGCTCATGCACAGCAAGCCAAGTGTATCCTTGCTGGATTCCTTGTGAATGTGCAGCAGGCACTTTTTAGACTTAGGCGTGCCTGGCCATTGTAGGTGCACAAATCGATCTGGTATTATACAGCTGCCAGATGTCTAGAACTGACTAGGTCACTGGATTGCCAAGAAAAACAAAGAGCTTTTTCCAAAAATTAATTGCGTTGGCAGGTCTGCAAACTGCAGAAAGAGGGATCATCTTTTTAGTATAACTGCAGATGACCCTCATCCTCTGCCTATGAAAGGAGGATGAAACAATTTGTTCATTATCTTTTTGAACAAACTATTGAATTGTTAGCCCTAGGACACACATTATAAATTCCTAATAGCAGAAGGTGCTGTCACAGAGAGGTATAGGAAAGCAGACATTTTGAAAGTGGATTTTTGGCTGTCCAAGATCACTTTAAGAAAGCAAGGAGAAATTCAGGCAGCCTACCATTGAGTCTACTGACTTGAAGTAACCAGTTACCACACTGCCAACTGCAGTGAAAAAAGCAAACACGAAAAAAAATCAAAACAGAAACCCCCGTAACATTCATCCAAGGATGCATTACACTGAGGCTGGCAAACTCACAAACTGCTATTCATCATACTATAAGCAGGAAAATTAAGTCATTGTGGGAGGAAACTTGAAGCATCATGGAGTGGTGTTCCCCATTTAAAGGCCCCTTTCAAACAACGAAACTTTCATATGCTATCTGTTGGCGGCTACGTGATTCAAAAGGATGGTAGTATCTCAATAGCTTTTTGGTGCCCCCCACCTGCTATAGGGCCCTCTCTACGGCTAAGCAGCTTCTTATTTAGGCATTGCACATGTGGGCAGCCAGCTGCTCATACGTATAACTTCTGTGGAAATGGGATGGCTGCAGGTAAACGCAGTGCAACAGGCCAGTGTTACACACGGCCTCCCTCCTGGTGTGTAGCATTCCTCGCTGGGTGCTTGCTGTCTCCCACAGCTCCCCTTACCTGTGATACCGTTTACCGATGAGGAAATGGTTACGCAGCCCTGCATCCCTGACCACGCACCACCAAACATTCCTCTTTTGCCAAACATGCAGTTATAAAATCAAACTGGAGCAGATTCCTTGCTTCACTTGGCCTTTTTGGCGTTGCAAGGATGGTGCAAGGCAGCCAAAGCACACCAGTGGATTTTACGCACAAACTCACTCATGATCAGTTTTCTATTTTCAGCCGACCAAAACAGTTCAAACAATATTAATTCCTTGGGGGAAAGCCCACGTCAAGGTTTAAAAGAAAAAGCATTTTGGAATAATCCAAGCACACACAAAAATGCACTCAGTTGTACACAGTTGGCCCAACTCTGCAACCGGGAAGGGCTGACACCACCCACAGAGCCTGGATCAGCTCCTTCTCCTCAGGGCTCAGTGTGTCTTGCAAACACAGACCTATTTTCCTGACCATAAGAGACAACAGAAACCTCTTCTGTGATGCTTCTCTCTGTCCTGTCCTCACTTCACCGCTTTAATGCTCTCATATCTCACAGAAATCACCTTTCTGCTGGCAGTATTTCAGCCCATCCTAGGAAAAAAATCCACTCCTCAACTCCTCCGTTGAGTTTGATGATGAAGCAAGGCTGGTGTCTCCTTACACTGTTAAGGGATGTATCATCTAACTACTTCTCTTTTAAAGCCAGTAGTGGCTTTACCATGACAACAGAAGCAGCTGAACTACCCTATTTCCATCTAGATCACTACATAGAATCATAGCATGCTTAAGTTTGGAAGGGACCTGTAGAGATCGTCTAGTCCAACCTCCCTGCACATGCAGGGTCACCTAGAACATGCTGAAACTCACAATTCCTAATGGGCTGCGCAGCCCTCAGAACTGTGTTTAGGCCTGTCTTCATGGGGATGCAAACTATTTCCCTGATCATCTCAGCACTGAAGGCCCTCAGACCCTCTTCTCTGTCAGGCAGCGCCTGGGTCTCCAGGGGGACTTTGATGCCCAGCATCCTAGCGAGCGCTGCTGCTGGATGCACCTCAGCTCTTGCTCCTGCCTAACATCTCTACTTGGTCTCCAAGGCCCACATTTCATTGATGTCTTGCAGATATTCTGCCTCCCACTGTAAGGAAAGATACTATGAGCAAAACTCAGCTATTTTCCTGAGTCCTACCTGCCTTCTTCCCCTTCAGAAACTTGGGTCTTTGAACCCAGTCCCTCCTCCAGGCCCTGGGCTCTTGTCCCCTGCTCTCGTCTGTCCTCCTGATGCTCTCCTCGAGTGGACTTCCCTCTCACCTTTGACTCTCTGAGCAGCTCTCAAAACGGTAACTGTTTTGTTAGACATGAGATAACTGCACTTAGTCATTCTTCAGCTATGACGCTCCCAGACCCAGGAAGTCTGTCTGGTCACCAGAGCACTTGAAACCCGCCTGGTGCTCTGCGCGGCTATACGGCTCTGGGAAATTATAATTAGTTCAAACCATACTCTGGGGTAGCTCAGGATTAGTAGGGATAGTTTAAATATTTGAGTGCAGTGTAAGATATTTCCCCTCTGACCTGGGAACTGTCTCCCTTCATTTGTGACATTCCACATCCGCGGGAGCGTTACCCGCTTCCTCAGGATGCCTCCTGTCCAGAGGGCTGTCCTTTTGATAAACGTCCCTCGTGGAAAGTGGACACAAAAGCAGACCACGCCTGCCCCCTTCCTTAAAGAACTTTTTGCCATACCAGGGTTTGCTGTAGCGTGAACGGCCTATGATGAGGATCAGTATCACAGCCAAAGAGGAAAGGAATAAGCTCTTCTTTTTGTCTATGCAGAAATGAGAAATGGAAACAAAGACACAGGGAGAGAGTTCAGTCAAGCAAACCCTATAAATACCCATTTCCTTCAAGTAAGAGCTTGGCAGGGGCAGTTCCTGCGTTCTCACCTACTGCTTTGGTTTCCCTTCAGGTCCAGGATGCAGACTCCTACCAGTGTGTTCACCACATGCAAGAAGCAATGCAGCTGCTGACTGTCTCCCAGGGCTCCCTCTTTCGCAGGGCGCTGTATTTTTATTCAGACACAAATTAACACAACACTGGCTTTCTCTGGACACCCTTGAGTCAATCCGTCCTGTTTCACCAGCCTTTTTTCTTAAAGAAGAAACCACTACACTTCTGGGGGGGTATTATTTACTTTGTTCTCCTATCTGGTTTCAGGGACAGTTGATGAACGACTAACATTTCAAACAATCAATTCTGGACAGAGATCAAGTAAGAATAGTTTGAGCCCGAATGGTAAATCATTGGGAAACTTATTAATGCTGAAAGACAGATGGCTCCAGAGAAAGACTAATATCAAAGTTACTTCCAGCATCTTGCCCCACTGACCCATGAAGCAACTTTTAATGTGACTGTCAGCTCATCAAGCAGAGGATCAGATACACTCACCCTGTGAATAAATACTCCAGAAAACAGCTGTAATCCTTACTGTCCTTTGACATTTCTACTGCCTCCCAATATGCTTATTGCCAGTTTAAATCAATCTCCAGCTGACTTTGAGGAGAAAGGAGAGAGTGTTGTCCTACACTTGACATGATAGACTGAGACCCTGAGCATTTCTGGTTATTAAACGCCCTCTAGCACATTTCTTTTCTGAGAGGGAGCCTTGGGTGTCCCTCAGCACAGTAAATTACGCCTGAGGTAACCACTTTTCTGCCTGCGTAAGAATTTCCGTTGTCATCCAGTAGGAAAAATGATTCTTCATTTCCCCTCTCCAGGGCGATAGCAAAGTGCCGTTGGCATGATGAAATGGCACAGTGCCTTCTGCACAAGAGGTAGGTGCATGATCCCTATATATGGCCTGAAAAGTGCTTTGGGAACTTGCAGGAGGGAAGGACAGAATATCAGAGATTTCCTTTAAAAAGTTTGGTGAAAATGTTTTCATACTTTTCTGTCTTTCTACAAATTTTACTGTTGTAGTGAAATATTTGAACCTCCCTCAAATTATGCATTAGAAAAGAAGAAAAAAAAATGAAGAGGATTTGGATCAACTTAGGTCTGTAACAGGATTCCTATAAGCCAGTTTTCATCACAAGTTTTTACTTCGCACACACCCACATCTTCCCCACAAAGAGGTGGAGACCGTTGCTTGCCGCAGCATAATTTACACTTCTCCCATTCCTAATTCTCTGACTGTGCTTCTTCAGGGCTCTTGGTAGAAGCAAGCAGACAAAGTGCTGATTTGGACTTCAGGCTAATACATTTTGCATGCATTCACCTGCTACATTTGAGAGTGCTGTGGATCCAGTTATCCCTGAGGCTCAGGTTATTCTTCAGCTTTGCAGGGAGCCAAAGGCAGGAGGATAAATCTCAGCCCCCCTGGATAATCTGGCATGAGGCAAACTGTGCTGTAGTCAGGCCATGTTCTCACAGGTTTCCACAACACAGAAGGGAAGAAGAGATACAAGACAATGAATACAGAATTGAAACAAGATGAAGAAAAAAAACATCCTCCCTGATGCTTCCCCACAGTCCTCCAGAAATAAGTATACTAACATGCTAACAAAGGAATGCAAGCAAATATTCAAAGGGCAATCTGCAGCTAATAGGAGAGCAGAAAGACTAAAGAAATTCTGAGAAAGGCACAGGGTTGAGGAAAGTGTGGAGACAGAGATCCACAAGAAAGAATGACAATATAAACAGAGGTGCTACTAGGAAAGAGGGGCAGAGCAATATAAAATGGCAAAGACCAAATGAGAAACAAAGTCAAACAAGATTATGGCACTTTTTCATTATACTTGGCATTAATCACTTAAGTCTCTTTAAATGTGGTTAAGATAGAAAAGAATTATCTATAATACTCTGTTATATACTAATTTTATATATATATATAAAAGAATTTAATGTCCTGAGAGCATGATGCCTTCCTTCTGGCAGGTAACAGCCAGCTATATAATGCAGGTATATTAAATGCTCACACATTCAGTGTACTGGTTGCTTCACATACATACACACACACACGCACATGTGCATGCACACACCCATAAGGAGCCACGGTGGAATACCAGCATCCCTCTTTTACCAGGCAGCATATATTTGATAGTTATTCAGCAATACGGTTCACATGCTTATCCAGTCAGTAGACCATGCCTCCCCACACCCAAACAGAAACCCTCCTTTAACACCCCTAGACTACTGGAGACAGTCTGCAATGACTGACAAAATGGTATTTGTTTAGGTACCATTTGTCTGTATTGTAGCTCAAGCAAAGACACCTTGGCTCAGGTGACCTCCCTGGTCAACCTCCCCGAGTCTGGAGCTCAGGCCATAGTCCAAAGCCTGCGTCACCCAGAGAGTCACCAGAGTTACCATCAAGACCCTCTGGTTGCTGTTAAGACCCACCAGTTAATGTGAGTCTTAAATGTGCCAGGTGCAAACGCTGTTTCCTAAGAGTCACCTCATGATACAGAATACCTTTGCTAAACAAGAGTTATAGAGCTTGAAAGAAGATTATTTTAATACCTTTTCAAAATACACTGAGTCTAATTGGGAAACGGAAAAAACTCTCCTCTCTACACATATAAACTTTCTTTCTTTGTTTCTACCTTCCTGTGAAGATGCAAAGAACTGGATTTCAAAGTCCAGGCATTTTCATGCGCACAGTCACTGGTCACTGGTGCAGAACTTGCCCATCCGGGGCCTCATGGAGGGAAACACACATCTGAATAAAGAAGGAAAAATTTCTTCCTCACTACCATGAACTCCTTACGGGAAAATTCACTGGCATAGAACATACTAAGAAAATAAAATAAAAAAAAAAAAAAGACTTTTCATTTTTAAAGTTTGATTGTCATGACTCCACCTTTTTTAAGTTTCACTTTCTTGCAAGAAAGTCTTGAATGTTTTGTACTTTAGGGCTAAGTAGGCAAATTCTGGATCACGGTTAATCAGGTTAATGACAACTCATTGAAATTCTCACCTTTTCTCTCTCCTCTCTCCTTTTGTCTCTTCCCCAGCTGATGAATATATTATATAGGATCTTGCCCAGTGGTTGAACAGAGGTTAGACAAATGCAGAGCTGGGTGCACAGCAGACTTTCAAGCGGTTCTGCTGATGCAGTAATTTCATAGTTTTCTCAATTCCAGCCTTTCAGTTCAGTGCCAAGAATCAATGCCACATAAAAATGAAAAGTCTGTAATAATTATAAAATGCACACACAGACAGAAATGCGATACAAAATACAGCTAAAAATAAAAGAGCAAAAGTAAGCAAATAAGGAATGCTCAAAATGGGTATGGCAGTTTCCTCTGGATCAAAATTAAGGCTTAGTTACCACCCAGTCCAGTGAACCTGGAGTGGATCTGGAAGGCATTAAATATTTGGAATAAAAAAATACAGTGTTGAAAAATTACATTTAAGCTTGGTTACCAATTAAAATAAATTGCAGAAAAAAATCACAAATGGGTTACCAATATTCTTTCTACTTTTATACTGCTTCCAAATACCCTAGGCAAAACTGCACTGTTTAGTCTTTTGAAGGAGTAGAAAATGTTATTAAAAATCCATAATCAAAATTAATGATTTAGAATCAGCGTACGGGAATAAAACTGTCTGCTGCATGTTCCCAGGCTTAAAAGCCAAGTACCAGTGCTATTAGCTCTTGATGTCTTAAATGTTCGTAATGGTAGCGAGCGCAGAGCCAGATGCTGATAGCGGAGTCCATGAGCCCAGGCATGGCAGGTGATGAACCAGGGCTAGGACACAGGAATGTAACTTGAAGAAGGGATGGCACTTGCCCTTTGCAAACACGAAGGCATTTTGTCTCCCCAGCCCTGAGTATGCCGAGGTGTTGCTTGGTCTTTGCATGCCAAGAAAGCTTAGGTCCAAGATGTACGGTTCCTGAAAAGGAGTGGAAACATAAGCCTCAGATCAGAATATCTAAAATGTTCGAGAACATAAATCTGAACCAAAGCTTTACAGAGAGGGCGCAGTTGCTTGGTGGGGGAGGAAGGGTTTTGCATCAGACACTCACAAGGCTGTCTTGGTGCACATTTTCCCCTCAGAGAGCATTTCAAGAGAAAGCACCTTTTCATATTGCAGATGATTTTTCGATTTCATATAGTTTGTTTTATGTATGAAAATGTCTTTGGATACATGCTCCTTCTAAAAGGAGAAAATCAAAGTACCTGTTTTATTTTTTTTTTTTAAGCACAGCTTGGACTAAACTCATTTTTGCCAACTGCTAAATTGTTGTAGGCTCCTTGGTCTGTGACTCCGTCGGGTTAGCCAAGCTCAAAGAGAGCAGACAGAGCTCAGCTGAGAGGTCTCCCGAGGGAAAACCGAGTGCTGCCGTTGCGAGGGTGGCAATTTCCAGGCAGCATTCCTCTCTATGGATCAGGAGTCCAAAAGGCTCTTTGTGGCAGGAGATGGGGCCTTTTGCAGGAGACTGAAGACAGACCTTGTGCTCCATACAGATCCTCTTGCACATGTGTGACAGTAGGAATCTTTGCCCTGGCTTCCATTCTCCCAGCACATTGACTCCAAACTGGTCAAGAAATGCCGAGCTCCCGAGCTACATCTTGGTTTTCAGTAAGGCTTGTATTTCACAGCAGCTGTTCTATTCCCTTTGCCTGAATTCTTACAGATTTTCACCCTAAATATCTGGTATTTCCAGCTTAGTCCAAGCTGAAGAAACCATATGAACAGCCTCCTCCGGTGCTGTCTCAGCACTTCCATTTCTGGGTCAAAATATCAGACAAAGGGGTCTGGAGTGGTCTGCAAGGCAGGTTTGATTCCAGGTACATCCAACTAGGTACCAAAATGTGAAATATTTCAAGGGAAATGAATGTCCTTCAACATAAAACCATCAAAAAAAGAAAACAAAACAAAGTAAAACAAACAAACAAACAAACAAAAACACAGAAATTCTGGAAAATGATCAAATGCCTGGCTAAGTTTAACTCAGGAAACTATGGTATGCTTTAAATAGTTCCACAGACAGGATAAATTACCTAGACAGGATAAATTACCTACTGTCTTGTATACTACCTATCCCAAATGGCTGCTCAGGAGCTGCTACCCACTGTAAAATCTTGCTTTTTTTTTCCCCCTTGATCACTTTGTAATCTATCTTTCTCTGTACTTCTGTCTAGGTATCACACGAGCTTCCTTAATTCACCCTCACTTTCCCATGCACAGCTAAAAGCCTCTGGTTGCATTCACTACAGGAAATGCCTGGTTATCTGTTAGGTAAACTGAAGAATTAATCACCAAAACCTTCCAGGACAGTTTTCAGTGTTTTAAAAGTAGTTCTCTGTCCAATCCAATTGTGCTCTGTTTCCTTAACATAATCACGGCATCTCTAACCTTTGTTTGAACCCTATGGCAATGATTAAAGCACAAGCAAGCACAACACAACAAATGGTATGGTTCTTCACATGATTCCTATGAGCTCCTGGACATAGGCAGAAAACTCAGGTGACGCGGTATTTTGAAGTCCTTGATCTCCTTGATATTTTTCACCGAAGTATATCTATTTCTCTTGCACCGTATTGAAAAACGAGCAGTCAGTCAGCTCCCATACTATTTTTGATCTGCCTATCTTTTGCCCTCTGAATGCTTTCACTGTTGCCTTGTAGAAAGGGTAATACCTTATGGTCAGATTTCTACAACTTCTAATTCATCCAGAAGTTTTCCTCATCTGTAATTCCTTCCCTCTGCTTTTCTCCATTAATTCCTTAGCTCCTCCACTCCTCAACCCACAATCTGGTACACAAAGCAATCACTGGCCTCAACAGCAAACTGGTTTCACAATAAATTGTGCCTGTTTCTGCTGTTTCCAAGCAGGTAGATAGATTTTTAATTTGGGGGGCATTTTTTTTTCCTGCAAGTGGTCTGCAAATGGTAACAGTGGGTGGCTGACTTGGTCAGAAATGCAAATCTAGAGCTTTTGATGATGGGATTAAAGACCACATGGTCCATGGTAAGAAAGTAGAAATCTCTGGATCAGACTCAATGGACACTTGGGTTGAGAGTCCAGCATTTCCACTGTGAGCTGTGGAGGTCATGCAAAGCCACCAAACCCACAAAAGTAAATGAAAAAGCTCAAGTCAGGCAACCCTGACCCCTTCTAACTATGGCAATTATATAATCTATTTCTATATAATCAATTCTTTTGAGCATGGATATTTAGAAATAATAAATAAATCTCTTTACCTTCAGTGTTATGTCCATAGCATCTATATAAAACTGACAAATGAGTTACAGAGCAGATAAGTGACCTAATGGCACATAATTGCATAAATGACTATCTAAAATGGAAGAAGCAAAGGAGCAGTATCAATCTGAAGCTGCACGGTAAGAGAAACCAACTGCCTGACCTGGAATTTGGCTATGGCAGGACACCAGAACAAACACTGCTGCAAAATGTCACCCAGACATTTTCTCCCGAAAAGCAAGATTTCAGTATCCAGTTACAGTCAATAGTGACAGTAGATGCCAGAGTACTATGCACTGACCTGATATATTCCCTTCGGTGTGAGGTATTCTGGGAATCTCCCAGGGCAACAGTGGCCCAGCTCCATCCTACTTTATACAGAGATGTCTGCCAGTCGCACTGTACACAGGGAAAGGCTGAAGGTTAAATATGGGAACCGACTTACTTTATGTTAACTTCCAACCCTTGTACTCCAGAATTCAGAAAAAAAAAAAAAATTGTCAAGAAAATATGAAAATGGTGCTTTGTGGAAGAATTGCACTGCTGACATTTAACAGCACAGGGCCCTGTATAAAGGCCTGGATCAGGCCCTCTCTAGATGGTTAATATACTGTTCCCTGTTACTATGGACTTTAATTCTGAACTAATAAACTAAGCAGTAAAGGCCCTGCAAAAGCTTTGAGTTACTCTCTGTAAATTCTGTATAACTTTGGTCCCAACAGGCACAAAATAGTACTGAGATTTCTGTCAGCATTTTTGTTGGAGGGGGGGGCAGCGGGAATTTTCTTTACTTTTTTTTTTTAACTGTTTTCACTTAAAAGCAGAAAATCCAGTTAGCCATGGAAGTACTATGTCTTCAACTTGTATGCTTTCAGGGTATATACATGTAGATATATATTTTTATGCGGTGGATATCTATTACATGAACTTAACCAAGCTCAAAAGTAATAACAGGAGTTTTCAAATAAAATTAGGAAACTTCGACCCAAAGAAAACGGCACCTACTGTGCAGTCAAGTATCCCCACTGCTACCACGTTACATAGCCATGACATCTGGTTGAAATATGCACATCATGTTGTCACCACTCCATAAACCACGTGTGCTCTGACGGAGCAAATGCCACTCATTCATGTTGCCTGCAGCCTGGTCGTGCACGGCCATAGGGCTCAGGCAGGGGTGGCAGAAGGTGACCATGCAGTGCTGTTGAGCACCTCACCAGCAGGGCCACTTCACCAGCTATGGCCACCAGTCTAATTGACAGCATGACTAACCCTAACCTAGCCCTAACTCTTAACCCTAAACACTAACCCTAAACCCTAACCCCTAGCCCTAAACCCTAGCCCCTAACCCTTACCTTAACCCTAACCTTAACTGATGGCCTAATGGATGGGTTTCATCAAAGCAGGTCCTGAGCAGCTCTCTGCCACTGTGGCACACCTCTGCTCTTCTCCCAACAACGCCAGCAGGATGGAGCCTCTCCTGGAGGTCCCTGAGATGACTTCTATGGCATTAGAGATCTGTGAGCTGGTGCCCTTGTGTTCTCTCTTTTATAAAACCGAAATGCATTTTTGGCTGCTGAGCAAGAACAGAAAAAAATGGGTTTTAACAGATACAGTTAAAGTACTTAAACCTTCTTTTTTATTATTTCTCTCTCCCCCTCATTTGCTTCACATAACAAATAAATCCACCCACTGAATATAAACACAAATATATTTTCATGGGAAAGTTCATTAAACAAACAAATAAACAAACAAACTCATGTCTTTTTAAAAGAATTTAAAAGACATGTCAATGAGCAGCTGTAAGCAGAAATCACTGCCATTTTTACTCTTCCGACAAAATCAAACTTAAAATCTTCTTGGGTATGTTTGCATAGGTCAAATTTGTAAATTATGTTACTTTTCCCCAGGCCCTCCCCACAGCCAAAATGAAGTGAGGATGAGCAATAGATTTACTCACTAGATGGAGTAATAGTATCCAGATAGTAGAATATCTACCAAAGTACTATAACATGAGACTCAAAACTGGGACAGAACTGCATTTGCAAGCCTCCGAAAACCATGGCCAGTGTTTGCCCCCAGGCTCTCAGGCTTCTTCCAGCAAAGTCAACGTCACAGCAAAGTAGCTTGCTTGAGCAATGCTTGAAAGCTAGGGGCAATTCCCTGGGCGAAACTCGCATGGTAAACGTTTTTTGAATTGAGGGGGATTACTTCCACCTACTTCCTTATTTTGATGCTCTGGAGAACACTGTGAGTTGTTTAAAGCGACCTTTATTAGCCAGTCAGCTGCCAGGCTTTTTCACTTGAAAGGCATCTCTGTGCAGACATTGTTGGTGCTGCCTTGCAGGGCAACATGTCATTTTCAGTCATTAATTAAAAAATCCTGGATATCCTTGTTGGTGGATATCACCAATACAGATGATTTAGCATGAAGAATTGTCAGGTTGGAAAGCAAGCTGGATGAGAAAGCGGGAGCATTTTCATGTCTCTCAGGATAGGAATCACTGATGCTTGTGTGAAAATTTCTGTAGATTATCTGGCAGCTGCAGGTCAGGGTAGGCTTTTAAAGCCATCCCTGGGCTTATTCTTGTTTTACTTTATTTAGATCTAGGCTAAAGACCTGCACCACACAAGCCAACAAACTGGCCCCTCTCTTCCGAAGAGCATCTGCACAAGGACACAAGAGCAACAAGTCTACACCCAAGAATAGGCTCAGCACTTGTCCACCTCACACACTTCCAAAAACACCACAACAAGAGGGATGACTCAGAATCAGCCTATCCACTCTGCATGGGGATGCATCTGCCCCTTTTTTTATACGTTGAGATATTTAGAGGAAAAGCCTGGCCTTCTATAGTTCACTCATAATCACTTACCCGCCGTGTGGACAGGCCCTCAGGCTGTGGGCAATTTCCCATGCCCATGAAAAGCTGACAAATGGTTGAGGCAGGTAGCATGGCCTCCAGTCCTTCCAGAAGGGCCCAAATATTGCCTGGCCCAAGGGACAACAGCGTTCAGAAGCCCCTGCATTCCACCTATCTACAAGAACAGCACAGATGCCACAGGTGTGTCTTGAGAGACTGCTCAGCACCACTGCACGCTTGGGGCTCCAAGCTCATATAGATGTAGCCAACATGGACCACATTCAAGGGAAAAGCAATCTCCGATTTAGAGCCGCTTTTTGGCCATTAGAAAAGAAATGTTGAGTCTCAGTTGGGATCTGAGCCATCCCACCTGTTTTTCTGCCTTAGTTGCAGTTCAGTTGTCACCTCCCAGTGACTGTCCCTCCCAGTTACTAATTGTCACTGGTCTGCTCATCTTGCCACCTTCCTTCCAGCCCTTCCATGTAAAGACAGCCTGCATCTTCCTCTTTCTCCCTGAAACTTTTCACATTGGCAAAAAGAGCAGTTTTCCTAACGGGAGACTTAGCATGCTATTTGTGATTCAATTTTAGATGCTCCCGTCTGAGGCAAACTCCTGGTGTGGAAATATTGGCCTTCAGGGTTAACACTTAACAAAAATATTAACAAGTAAAACTAGGATCTAGACAGGCCTAGCTATTCTTTAAAAATGTTGGCAACTTCATTTATTGGCCTTGTCTACTCCTGCTAGCTATGCCTGCCACTGAAAGAAATGACAACACAAACAGTAATTGAGCCTACTAGCATGGGAAGTTATAAAGGCCTACAGAGACTATCTCGTGTTCAAAATAAATTACATATTGCAGTTTATTTCTCCTCAGTATTTGACAGCCCAGCATCAGAATGAGACTTTGGTGTACTGTTAGCAGTATGCATGCACCCAGACCATATGCAAATACATATACAAACATATATTGCATATACAAACAGCAATTTATCATATCCCAAACCCCAGTGCCATCTTGAACTCCCAACTGTCTATGCAGAGCTGCAATTTTACAAGGAGATACGAAGTTTCTCAATATGGAAAGCAGTTTGATGTGAGAACAATGATTTGGCAAGATGACGTATATGCTGTACTTTTAAGAGAGGAAAGGACAACTCATTGCAAACATTCTTTGTGGGAAGAAAATCTTTTATAACATTTTTATCTGCTCTGCATAAAGCTTTAGCAGAGTCTCTTGCACCCAGGAATGCTGTCTTGCAACGGCCACCTTCCTTCACTTCCCCTTTACCACCTTCCTTTGAGAGTATGACGTATTTAACAAAATTCCTTGATAAATAATATTGCATCCCAGGAAGACAATGACGACAGTTAAGATGCAGAGAAAGATGCAAACAAAGACATAGAAATACTTGTTAAATGCCAAGTATTTTTGTAGGAGTTAAGAAACTTTCTTTTTCCCCTCACAAAATGTTTTCATTTTGAACAAAGAAGACCAGATTTAAAATCAATCTCTCCTTGTTTTTTTAAACCATTTCTATTAAAAAAGAATCTTTAAAAAAACACTTCCCAAAATCATTTCCAGTTTTTATAAACAAAATATTTGTACCCCCAAGTTGTGGTTTGTCATTTCATTTTTTCGCAACAAAAAGAAAAACAAAAAAGTCTTCTGAAATACTCTAAGGGGAAAAATTAACCAAATCTTGACAATAGTAGCACATGGTGTTTGTTTGAAATATGCCTGCTCCTGTTTGCCTTTTATAGAGCTAAGCACAGCTAGGCTTATTGAGGGCTTAGATAGGAGACTTCCAAGTCATACAGGAAAGGTATAATGAGATTTATGATCTCTTTTATCCCAGTAAGTATCTGTACAAATTTAGACACAAGAGGTTTCCAACTCATGTTTGACTGCATCTTCACAGGTAAACTTCTAAATTCCCCTTGGGTCCTGCAAGGGGAAGAGGTAATACATTCAGTATCTTACAGGCTTTGGGAAGTGCTTTTCAGGAGGGGCTGAAAAGCTATTTTATCATCTCCACCTATGATTTTTTGTCCTTGTTTAATGCGGAAAGCAGGACTGTCAATCATGTGCCATGTCTGTGCATCTGATAAATTTTGAACGCACTTAAGTTCCTGCAAGTCTTTCAAGTTTGTAAAAAGTGACGGCTGGTAGCAGGAGAGACTAAAGATGGAGGATTCACAGGTATGGCCCTAATTACCTTTGTTCTTGTTGTCTAACTTTGAATGAAGGAGCAACGAAGGCCCTGACAAAAAACTCACTGAAGGAGACGTCAGGAGGGAGATTTTTATAAAATAATCAAAAATTGGATAAAATCATAGCAAAACGCAGTGAAAAACTCAACCAAACAAGATTCGGTTCACTGTTTGTCTTCTGCTTTGTGGCTCACAGAAGGATTTGTATCAATTAGCTCACTTGTGCTGACCGGGAGATTCTCACAGAATCATTCATTTTCTGTTCTTATTCATCTAGATATACAGCAAAACAACAGGAAAAGAATCCTCCCATGTTGCTGCGGACTCTCTTCACCATGTGCCTCTGCACATGCAAGAATCCCCCACTCCTGGAAACATTGCAGCCCCTCTGAGCAACAGCTCCACAGCTGGCAGCAGCAAAACAAAAAACCAAACCCAAAACCCAGACACACGCAGGACTTTTAAAAGACTTCTCTTTCCTTCTAAGTTGAAGAAACAAATGGGATTCACAGCCTCCCTGAAAGGCCAATAAAGCAGCTCTTAGGGCTCAAGGGCAAAGGGAGCAGGTTCTGATGCTCAGGTTCCTTCTGCCAGCCTTTTCTCCCAGCAGTAGAGTTCCGGCTCGACCCCCAAAATGTTGGATGATATTCAAGGAGGGGAAGGAACCAGTTTCACTTTTATGGCTAGTATGGTACAACCACTTGAAAAACCTGCTATGCCAAACTGAATGTTTCTTACATGTAAAACACATAGTTATATATACGCGTGTGTATGTATGTTGTTATGTATATATAGAGAGATAGATAAATATCTGTTACCTTCTTTGACATTTTCATGTTTGTTCTTAGCCTAGAGGGAAGAAAGGAACTTTTGAATTTTCAGAGATCTAGCTCATCTCTGGCTGTTGAGCAGGGAGATGAATAGTGTTTAAAAGTTTTGTTTTAGAAAAAAAAAAAGTCTTTTTCACTTAAAAGCACAACAGACCACTATGAGCATATGCAACAAAGCAGTGAGGTAATTATAATGCAATAACAATAGGGTATTCAGGATATACTGTTCTCCATTACAACTAATACTACGCAGTTATACAGGACAGTGTGTCTGTGTGTGTGCATACACACACACATATATACGTGCTCCTGCACTATAGGCTTGGTTTTCATTACACAAAAAATCTTCAAACATTTAATACTAGGAAATATTATTCTGAGAAGAAACTCAATTATTTGTTCATCTCAGATTTACAAGCTAAGTACCGTTTTCTCTTCCACTGTATTTTTATGTCAGTCTAGGTGGCAGCTTTTTTAGTGCTGTGCTCCCTAGAGTTCTTCTGCACCCAGCATTGTCCAAACAGGTTCTGTGAGACCAAAAACACAGTAAAAGTATTGCCAGCCCAGTGGTGTTGAACAGGCACCTTCAACCTGTAAGAGGTTACTTGCATATCATGTCATTGACTGGAACATGACAATCCTCGGCATGGTTGCTCATTAATGTCAGATCAGTATTCACCATCTCCCAGACACATGAACACTCAAGAGAGAACTGAGAAATTGCTGTGAAAAAAAGTTTGAGTTGTCATCAGTCAAAATCTCTCTTACCTATGGCTATAAACCAAACACAAATAGCCACTGATAGGTTCAGTAAAGGGAGCAGTTCTAAAAGGTTCAATGGGATCAGGATGGAGCTCTTAATTATCAGCTATATCCAGTTATACCAGCTGCAGAATAAAAGCAATGATTGAATACTGACATAAATACTGTAAAGTATGTTTCACAGTTATAACTACATCAAGGAAAACCTTAAAGCACTGATTTCCTGTGTCAGTTTTATTTACTTAAAGTGGTTTGACTTGGAGAAATGTAACCAAAAAAGCATAACAAATAGGTATTTCTTAGTGGTTTGCCTAGATTTGTTATGCAGCTGAAATCTAGACACTGGTCAAACAGTTCTTCATGGGTATTGGTCATAGGTCTTTCCTTTTTATTTTAATTTCCTGTTGCATTTTTATTTTGAATTTGAAATTGTCCTGAGAATTTCCCTTGTGGTTGCTACTTTTAATCAGAGAAATTCATGTGGGCACTTTCTGGAAGATAAGTATGCAGGTTTGAACGCTTTTTCCAAACATTCAGATTGCAGCTTTCAACGCAAGAATTTCATAAAATATATAACACCTTGGTAATGAGACAAAAGAGCCCAGTTCCCCCTAGTTTGACCCATCTTCCCAGCAGGACCTGCTGTAGGATATACCAGATGAGAATCAAAGTTTTTTCAAGCATTCAGCCTTTTAAGAAAAAATATAGACCTGTTTTTCTTCTCAGTCACAATGGATTTGCCTTAATGCAATTCCTCTGACTCAGGGAATCACAGCCTGAAAGCAGGAGGAGGATCACCATGTCCCAGGAGGTGTTTTGACACAGTGGATTTGTCCATGCCACAGCTGAGGAGGAAACACAGAGCCACAGGGTGCACAGCCCACTCGGCATCTCACTCACCTCCTAACCGCACTGTGGTCTCCCAGGCAGCTTGAGGACATCCCTTTGGGGCGCTAGCAGGCACTCGATGAATCTGCCAAGTTGGGCTGGAGCTGGTCCCATGGCCCCAGGTGGGTTGGAAGAGAAGATCATGCTGTGTGTAAGACCAAGCTTGCTGGCTCACTGTCTTCATGGACAGCTAATCCAGCTTTGAGGCAACTGAAAAAAAAAATATAGCATAGCCACCTGTGCAATGTGCTCCAGGTGTCCCTGCTTGAGCGGGGGTTGGACTAGATCATCTCTAGAGGTCCCTTCCCTTCTGTGACTCTGTGAAACATGCCCACTGTGGTTTTATTTGCATGTGTGTATATTGCTTTTCAAAATCAACTCAGCCAACTCAGAAACCCTTTCTAACCAGAAGGGGATGTGGATGCCTCTGCGCAGATGCAGACTTCTGTAAAAAAGGATGCTAAATCAAACCTGGTCACGCTGGAGCTCCCTTCATCACTGGAGAGAAACAAACAGGGGAAAACACCATTAATCTCACCTAAATTTACATTTCTAGATCGGAACAGATGAAATACATCTGAAAAGGCTTGTAAGCTCTCCATTGTCAATAAAAGATACCAAGGCAGAGCCTTGCTCAAGTGAGGAGATTCATGCTGCAGACATGTACAAAGAGGAGAGATGAAGTCTGCCCTTTCAGCCTCCATTGGTTAAGAAAACAGTGTTACATTTACCCTGAGGTGCTGTATCACAAGAGACAGGAAATCTTCATCCAGCTGCAGCTTTCTATTATGGTCTTTTAAATCTAACTTGAAAAACTCTGGCTATTCCCAATAGCACTGTAAAGATTTTTCAGAATGATCTTCAAACCTGTTGCAGAACTGGAAGTGGTCAAACTGGCTTCTTGCAGGCACTTTTGGAATGCCCATATAGTTGTATGATCAAGCATCTAAGGTGTGATTCTACTAAATGCAACGTAAAATGCCAGTAGACACTTCATAGCTTTACTCTCTATAGTAATTTTTTTGTTTGTTTGTTTTAAATGCATGTTACATCTCTTGTGGTGAGAACAGGAGGGGGCGTAAATGCAGTAAACATACACGGATTTCTTCATTGTGGTTGCTGGCCAAAACGCTGGTTTCTCTGACTCACAGAGTCCATGTGCAGCTTGTGTTGCCCTGTGCCAAACCTGGCTCAGAAGCAGTGCTCCTGGAAAGGATTGCTGCCCATGGATTATAGTTACACAAATAAATAAACAAACAGTGCTCCATGCCAGAGTGCTGCAAGCAATGGGAGGGATCTCTCCATGGAGATCTTTATTGCCAGGCGTGGGGCCCATTCTGCTGCAACGGGGAGATTGTGATTTTGATAACAGAGAAGGCAGGAAACGCAGACATCACCTCTCTCCCTCCTGCTGTCCTGCTCTATACAGTGAAAAAACTTTCTGTGGTGTTATCTACACATTTATGGGGGTCCAAACAAATTCTCTGTTTGCCTACAGTGGGTCACAGTAATGGTCCATCTGCAGAACAGGTAGGTGGTGCCATGATCCCATGGGGATGCCCACTCTCAGCAAGCCAGCAAAGGTTCCTGCTGTAGCCTCAGTGCTGGGGCTGCCTGGACATGAGGAGGGTGCAGGGAGCAATTCTTTTTTAGAAACAAATTTATCTGTATTTTAAGCACATGGAAACAACAAATGCACAAAAATGCTACAAACAAAAGACAGACCAGAGCTCTCATTCTGTCTCAGCAAACTCACTGCATTACTCAAAGCTCCATTAGGAGAGTGAACAGGCTAAAATTTACAGTTACTCATGCTTTGTGAAGTCTAGCTCTTGTCTTGTCTGTCCATCAGAGGCTGTTCTTCAGCTGTGCTCCCAGGTATCTAGAAAGAAATATGCTGACAACACATGAATGTTGCATTTAAGGTCATCATCTTTATTTCTGTACCCAGGCGGGAAAAAAAAAAAAAAATCTGTGGAAAGCCCAGTCCTCTCCCTCTACTGTCAGTGGGACTTCTACTGTTTACCGCAAGGAGCGAAGATCCGCTACCGTGTTTTAAACCAGGAGTTCTGTAATGGTCAGTAGAAACATTAAACACACAAGGGCAAGTCGTTTGTTTAGCAACCAGCCCTGCATGAGAAAGGCCCTTGCTGCTCATCCTTCCCCTCCCACACGGCCTCAGGGAGCTGCAGCAGATCACGTATTCATGGTCTCTGCAGCCAGGCAGACAGCACTTCAAGTGACCTGCTTTTTCATAAATGCTGAGCTCAGGGGAAAGCATGATGTGCAACACTTTAAAACAGGGACTTGGGAAGCAAAGCTATTAAGCACCTTTTGAATCAAGACCAAACAATCGGGTTTTGTAAAAACTCTTTTTCCTTGTCTCCAAGAAAGCCTAATGCAAAGCTGCATAAAACTGGAAAATAGATTGTACAGTGTGTTGACAGCCCTTAGGGAGTACAAGCATATCTAATATAGTGCCACTAATATTTCTGTAATTGTTTTTTCCCTTCATTATCTCAACCCGTCTTTCCTCATTCCTGGCACACTATCCTTGGATCCTGAAGGAATTAACATCAAGTGGTGTCTGTAACAAATTTTCAGGGGCATCATTAACAAAAGACCTGATCCACGAGGTGCTGAGCAACCACAAATCTCACCAGCAGTGCTGAAGGCACAGGCTGAAGTCTTTGGCAGGCTACAGTAGTGAAAAATCATTTGTCAGGCAGCACTGCTGAGCCCAGGCACGAGAAGCGCACTGCAACAGCCCATCAGGTCGCAGCACCTTCCCACTATATCCAGTTGGTTCCGCTATGTAAATAGTGTCACCGTCAGCAGTGAAAAACTGCTGTGAATGAACACCCACTTGTGGAACAGAGAGCAAAAGAAAGAATGTCATGAGCCTAGAAAAAGAGGAGAACGGACCGCTTAGTGTTTGCCTCACGTGGGTGGCTTTCTGTATAAAAACCTAATTTTCCTCTGTGTGTTACAGGAACATGGTCAGGACCATTACCTGTAAAGCAGTGATCCAGCTGGAAATTGGTACCTTAGCACAGCATTTCTCGTGCTTTTTTGGATATATCGCCGTGTGCGCACACTCCACCGCGCCTCCTCCCACCTGAGCGCCCCTCAAAACCAACTCAAACTAGCGGAGCACAAGGCCGAGGCAGGCGCTGAGCAGGAGCACCGTGAGGCAGCTGCTGGAGAAGTCTTGCCCCGTGGCGACATGGAGCCACATGGAGAACGTGGCTGGACACAGATGCTTACGGCAGGGCCACGTCAAAGGGTGGAGCAGAACCACGCGCTGGCGAAGGTGTTGGGCAACACTGCGGCCAAGGGAATTACCAAGTTCCAGCTCCCTCAAACACGTGTGAAGAAAAAAACAATCTTTCCTGCATAGAGAAAAGTTTTTATGGAAATATTTGTTGTCTGCTAGTGTTTGTTTTTTAATTTGACACATCCTGTTCCAAATAAAGCTGTTCCAGGATTTCAGGTGGATGTTAATCAGGAACCTGAGCAATGCTCTGCAAGCTGAGCAGTCAGCACCAAAACACAAGCTCCTTTTAGGTACAAGTTCCAGGCTGGCAGAAGGGGAGTGCAGAGTAGCTGGTGAGTGGAGGAAGATACAAGATACGATACAATTATCAAATTGGTGACAATTACATTTCGCCACAGTGTTAACAAGCAAAAGGGTCTGCTTAAACATTTTCATTGCTACCCAATTTGGCCTCCTGCATACTGGCGCGAAGGGGTGCACTTGCACATTATAGGCTTAATCCCAGCGCACAGAATTTCAGATTAGAACCCGTCAATAGCAGAAAATTAGTCATAGCAGGAGGCACTGAGGATATATATCAAATGACTTTACAGGATAATGAGTTCTTCTTTCCTTTTTGTTCTAAACCTTTCTGAGGCATGACACAAGAGATTGTCATTTCAAAGGAGCCTAATATATTTGTTAAAAGAATCAATGGCACTTTCTGTTTTAAGCCAGATTGGAATCTGGATTTAGATTTTGATGGCTTTTGAAGCCAAACTGAATTAACTATGGTTAATTTCAAAAGACTCAGATGAATATTTTTTTTTATGTTAAATTTGAATGGGGAAGAGAGAAAATAATAATTGCAGGCATCAATTTCTTATTGTCATATGTAAGAGCAATGAAAGCCATATGTCCGAAGGAGATACTGCAAGATATACTGTCACTAAATTAAAAACTTGGAGACAAAAAAAAAATAAGATTGTTGTAACTGTAGTAGGCATTCATCTTACTGAAAAGACAACATTGGTATAGAGGGTCATGTGTTTCCTTTTCAGAAATAACAGTAATAATACTATTTACGTTTTCTCCAAGATGATATGGACTCAATTTCTTTTCTTTTTCCACCATCAGAAGTCATTCTTTCACAAGCAGCTTTAATAATTGCCCAGTCGGAGGTCAAAGGCATTTCAACAGGGCACCCAGCTCTGGGAATCCACCCTAGAACATTTGCAATGTAGCTGCCACTGCTTAGTACACTCCGTCTGCCCATAAAGCAGGGCGGCATATTTAGTCATGGAGCTGGTGGGAGACTTTCCTTTTCAGCTAAAAATACAAACTCTTGTCACCAAAACGCATTATTATTTTATGGGTCAATTCCAAACTTCAGCAAAATAAACCAAACTTACAGATCAGAAGCACTGATGTGTGATTTAACTTCTGCTTTACATGTACAGCTTTAGAATAGAGCTTTAGAATACAGAATTCAGACTAACGCTAATGTGAAACCTACATAATGTTGTGATGTAAACAAGGACGTTCAGAGCATAAGAGGGACTCTGACCTAACACTAAAAAATAATCTATTTGTTTATTTATATATACAACACAAAAATAATCATTCATGTTTATGATCATTATTTGCATACTTCTCTGAATGTCTCTGATATCATCAATGTATGTTACATAATATTAAAATGCAATTTACTTACTGCATAAGCCAATCTGTAATTAGGATCAGAGCAAGTCCAGTTGGGCAATGAGAAGAAATGCAATTACTAAATGCAGCAGGGACTTAGTGAGAGGAACACAGTTTGCTTGCAAATAAGACCAGGCACATAGCTGTAACGAAGAATAATACACAAGTTTGTATTATTAATGATTATTCTCTACAGGTACCTCAATTATGCCCAATACTGAGATGAGGTGAAGAAACACACTTCTCCGATCTTCTTAAAAATCAGCTACTTGCAAGAAGGATTTACAGCTTCATACAGGACATTCCCGGCTCCTGGTTGGGGAAATCACTCGAGCTAGTGGCATACAAGAGGAAGAATATAAAGTTTCTGGTACTGAAAGAAAATGCTTTTCATATAATTAAGATTTCTAGATGCTTTCATCTAAGAGGGAAAACCTGTGAAAGTTTATTCTGCTTTGTTATTTTCTGACAAAAAAAAAAAAAAACAGTATCAATTACTACCACATTTCATTAAATCTGTAATTTGTGTGTGCATATACCTAGAAGACATTCCCCCACAGGCATGGGTTAAAGATGGAGTTTACTGCAAGCTCCAAAAAAAGCTCATGAGTTTTGCATCACACTAATGAGCATTTTCACACTAAAGCATGTAATGGGAGGCACTGATATTTGAGGTTTGCGATGCAAGACTAGTAGCAGCTTTGCTGGAGTCTTTTTCTAACAACTACCTCTACACAACTACATTTTTAAAGATACACATGAGGTGGTTGGAACACCTAGCTAAAAAGCTGGCACAGGCTTGCTTTTGAAAGCAATTTTGTGTTTGATTCCCGCTTAACTTCCAATGAGGGAGGCTGGAGAGTTCACAGTCCTTCGTAAAATTAGTATAAGAATGTCTGAAGCTGGATCCCAGAAACCTAATTTCTTTCAGGTATTTGGCATCTGCACATTGCTGACCCTCTCTCATGCAACAGGCACTTTTCCCCCCACCTCTTCTGACATATGCAAAGCTATTAATGTCCTGTCACTGGCTGGGATTGGTTGGGACTGGGGGAAGATCTGCCAGACTCGCCCCTGTTGAATTTACCTAGATCAGTGAAGCCGCTGATGGAAGACAAAAGACTGGCTAGCCTAAAAGATGATTGCTGCTTATTCCACATTAGATCCATGCACCACTTTTTAAATTATAGGGCCATGCTGGCAAACAGAACCAAAAGGCGCTGCCTTTGGGGAGCGGCTGAATACGCCCTGCCCTTCCTACGCGCGCATCAGAGCGTAGAAGTCTTCCTGGTTTTCCACACGTCCTTTCCACAATGCACTTGCTCCACCTGTTGTCTACTTGCATTTCTGCAAGCCTATGATGACAATCTTTGTCAAGAGCATGTGCTTTGAGCTTAAAGACACTTGGAGGGTATAGGGATACTGCCCGCTCCTACTTTAGCTATTACCTGCCGCTTTCTGTACAGGCCCTGGGAGCCATAATCGGTGGCATTCAGGAGCAGCGGCAAAACCACGGAGCTGGGCTGGGGCACCAGCTCAGCTTTGTCTGCAGCATCGCACAAACTCACTACAGCAGCTTGGAGAGCCTCTCCAGCATCTGCCAGGCAAGGGGAATTTACTAGGTACTGCCCCAGCAAGGCATCCCCAATTTGGAGGATGGGATTAATAGCAAACATACCCCCTTCCCTCCTGCTGCTTCTGCTAGGTAAGCCACCAGAGCAGAAGCAGGAAATATTTTTTATCTTCCATTGAGAAATAAACAAGACTTCCATTTATAGCTCTGGCAGTATCCGGGTCTCCACAGAAATAAGCCATGCTGCTTGCCCCAAATGGCTGAAAATGGCTGTCTGGGAAGGTAGCAGCAAAACTCTGCTGGCTCTGCAACTGGCAATTGCCTCACTGGACTTCCGAGGCCCAAAACAACCCAAAGCATCCACTTAAGTTATTGTACATAGTACTTTTTCTTTTAAGGAAGTGGCAGGCAGAACACAGAGAAATAACCTGAGCTTATACTGAGAAAGAGCATCCTGGAGCAGGTTGAGGGAAAACACAGTTACGCTAAGGAAACATACTCTGGCAGACACAGTACTTCTACGGCTAGTAACCAGTCCATGGGTCCCCCCAGGGACGCTAACGCTATGTGGAGCCTGACATTGTGGCTGCAGTATCTGTGTCACCGCCCCCAACCATTGTTCTGGCTCCTCTTATAGAAAAATATAAGCATCCAGAAGTGGCTCTGGGTCCACTTTATCGCACTAAGCTCCATTTTACAGCACAGTAATGTCTACAGCCTGAAACTCACTGCCCTCCTCCATTATGCCAACATAATTTAAGAGCAGGATTCCATGCTTCCCTTCCACCTCTCCCTTCTTACTATAGGGCGGTGACAACACCTCTGCTAAAAAGTGCTGCAATAGCCCCAAGGCGGCTTGGGAGGTTACTGGTAACTGGAAGGCTTACTGGTAAGCTACGAGCTAGGAGACACATTCCTGTTGTAGCTAGCTACTACACCGGAGAATGAAATTTTCTCCTCTACCTGGAAGTCAAATTCTTCCTCATATTTGCCAACACCAGAACCTTTGGTCACCATAACAGAAGGAAAAAGCAGCAGTACCTGTTTGCACAGGTTTCAGGTGGGATGTTTCCTTCTCTCCAAGCCTTTTCATAGTAGATTTGAATCTCTGCAATCTGTCCCTACTCTAGCACAGCTCAGAGCTTTCCTGAGCAGGAATGCTATCCTCATACCAGCTTTCTTTGCTACTCAGGGGAATTTAGGCAATGGAGAGGCTGTGGCTTGCACAGAAGACAAGCAAGGCACTTGCCAAGTGTCATTAATGACCCAGGAGTCCTCGACTCCTCAGGCTGTGCAGCCTCTGAGCTGATCAGACCACCCCCGCCTTGGAGTTGAACCTTTCCTGCATAAAGAGTAAGCACAGCTCAGCCAAGCCACCATTTATATGATCTTTCCTGACACAGGAAATAGTGGATATGACTCAGGAAGAACCAGGGGCTGGTTCACAACTAAGAATTTAGCTAAGACACAGCAAAGTACATGAGGTGACTTGTGGTCAGAACCCCTCCTTAGAACAACAAGCCTGTCAGCACCTAAGTGTGTGCAGTACCAGTGTGCAAATGGCCATCCATCACACAGCTGCCTTGCAAAAAAAGTCAAGTTTCCACAGGATTTTTTGTTTTAAATCACGTATTTTTCCTCCTCCTTTGTTCACATGAATGTCCTACCTTTTTTCAGGTCTATGTTCTGCTTCTCTTTATCCTACTATCCAAGACCTTCTGTGTAAAGGTCAAGAACAGAGTGCCCAACACACTGGGGACAATACATTTATCACTGGAGCCAGAACTCTGCTTGACAGCAGAGGATGCTGTGGACTGTTTCAGCTTGTTTTTGGACAGACCATCATCTAATAACATCTCTTACTTGATGGGTGGAAACAAGACCAAACACAGTGAGCATTTATTTAGTTCTCATGTTCTGGAACTAAACACAGAACATGTTTAACGTGTTGTTCCTGACCACATCCCCTTGGAGTTTCAGACAGGGCAGGTATGTGTTTCCTTCCAGTCCAGCTTCTTTGCATGCGAGTCGGACAGTGCGTTTGCTCTAATACTAGCTCTGGGATCCCAAAGGTCAGTTTTATTTACCAGGCAGTCCTGGAAAGGAAATAGAAAGTGGAAGGGAGTAGAAGGAAGACAGACTGACACCAAATGAAATTCTATTTCAGGTGACTTTATTGAATTGAAAAGAACCTGCAGGTCCCCATATTTACAAAGTGTTTTCAAAAGGATTGCAGAATTATTATTGCTAATACAAGTTACAAATACATAAACAAACCAAATCAATCGCATCCATGACATCAACCGTAAAGACACTGGTTAGCTTATAAGACTTTGAGGAAAACTTGCAACCACAAAGAAAAGTGTTTTCCAAGAGCTGATTTACAAATCCACCCACAAGCTTCTCATTTGCCCCTCCACCCGCAATGCAACTTGGCCTGAAGATCAGGTCCTTATGCCACCACTGATGAAACCTGGCTGCTATTCTCCAGAATAGATGCATCTTTAATGAATCAATAATTTAAATATAATGCTGTTTAGAAGCCAGTATTAAAGTAACCTTATTAAAGGGCACAGTGAAATCCCTAGCTGGTTCTAACTGGTACTTGTGAGGTGATACTGCTGCCAGATGTAGGTATAAAATCCTGCACAAACTATTTTGTCATCACTTTGGAGTCACAACCAAAGAAATCAAAGTCTGGGTTTCCAGGACACTATCAGCACTCCTACCTCAGGAAAAACTGCAGGAACAGTGCCACCTGAGAATGTCACACTGCTATACTTTCCTTCCTTCCTGTCTCTGCTCCTGTTGAAAGGCTATTTCCAATCAATTCCATCTATCCAGTTACAGGAAGATACATTAACAGTTCTTTACACTTGCTCACCTTTCCATTTTTCCCTGAAGGGCTCAGGCATCAAGGTTCTCTCCTCCCTTTATGTTCAGAAGTATCTCCCAGCTCACCTATGTTTGCTTCCAAGTATTCTCCAGCTGCATCTTAAATCCTCAGCAAGGAAGCTGTCCTACACTGCAATACTACAACGGCAAAGAAATATGAACACTAATAGCCAATGCCTGTAACAGCTTATAAGCCAACACATCCTGATACACACCATTTCCCCCTAATTTTTCCACAAATTTTTGCTTATCACTAAATTTCACACATTATTCAATGATGAGGTGGGAAAGAAACTAATCACCTGAGTAACAGTGGTCCTCCTTATGGCACAGGCAGGTAGACACTTTCTAATAAGAAAACTAACTCTGAGGTGTAAAATATCAACTAAGATTCAAAGTTACTCTATGCACAGAAAATAGTGGAAAAGAAATATAAAGGAATAAGCTGATCAGTGTCAAAGTTACAGTAGCTGGGATGGGGATGCTGACAGGATTTCTTTAGAAATAAAGATCTGATTTATCCCTGCTTGTACAAGGCAAGGGGAAACCTATCAGCTTTATGTTTTTAAAGAGAACCATCTTTGTTCCTCCTAGAGAGGCTACAAAAGCAAAACCCAAGAAAAGCCCAGGCATTGCTCAAGCAAGGGAAACTACCAACCAACAAGAAGTCTGTTAGGGAGTATATACTACTCTAATGTGAGCAGGCATCAAATCTAGAAAGGATCCCTCCACAAGGCAGGGAGACTATTAGAGACACAACACGCTGTCAAAACAAAAGCCACCCTGCTGTGCTCCGAGAGCTACAGAGCTGCTCCATGCAAAGATGTAGGAGGGGAGGAAAAAAAAAAAAAAAAGAAAGAAAAAAATCCCACACTGTTATACTAAGGGAATTCTCATTAATTTCTCATGGGATCTGTAGCTGGGCCATGCTGAGAGCACATTCAACTCTGAAATACTGCATAAGCAAGTGCCAGCCACGCTTCCAACTGAGGTCAGAATTCTGACACTCACACGTTTGGATACTGTGTCAAATCCCACATTTAAGCTACAATGGCTTTACCAAGTGAAATTAGACAAAGTCTTCCAAAGTGGAAAGTACCTGATGTCTGTGCACGTAAACAAACAGGAAAGCAAACCACCATACACACTGCACCCCACAACAGTGCACACTGCTCCAGCTTAGTGCCAAAGTTGCAAGTAAGGCTGCCCTTGGCTGGAATCTGCTACAGGTGCAAGGAGAGCTTCATAGGACACCACTTGCAAACACAGTGGAATACTCTTTGCTGCCAGCATGATGGCTGTAGGATCTGCACCCAGCAACACCTCACAGGCATTACACATCTCTACTACTGCCCTCCAAAGAAACCGACACAGACAACACCCAGTAGTGCTACTGTGGAACAGATTCCTCTGTTCTGAACAGATTTCAATGAACTCTTATTCATTTAACAGGAATAATATGTGTGTGCGTGTGTGTGTGTGTGTGTGTGTGTGTGTGTGCACGCTGGGGGGTTCACATGTCCAGTTTTACTGAGCTTAACAGGAATGCTTTCAACAGCTTTATTAAGAGATGATCAAGCCTGTAGCACATGTTATTCTACCATCTGAAAGCTATTTAGGTCAGTCATTAAAGGCTAAGTGATAGTTTACACATTGAGCAGGAAGCCTCTTTGTTCTCAGTCTCTGGACTGAAGTCTGAGTAAAATCCCATTATCACAAGCCAGCAAAATGCAGTTGTTCTATGTTTCCACAGAGATGGCAAAGAAAGAGGGGTACCTTCTAGAAAACTGGAATAGGAGCACAGCATATTAAAAGACAACTAAGTTGTCTTTCACAACTACAATGGTCTGATTATCTCTTCAAAGTTTTCAGGTGAACTATGAGCAGGCCTTGCAAGATTCAAAATAAAGTGGAGAGGGAAAGCTTTACAGCTGGAAGTATTCTGAAAGGCAGAAAACACTGTCAATAACACAAACTGTCATGGTCAGTGACATAGAAGAATCATTGGAATAACTCCTATCTGATGTCACGTTGTCAGTCAAAGTTTAGTGCCTTTAACACTAGGACTGAATTAGTCCAGTGAGCTGGTGTTTTGCAGTACAAGCACATCTCCTCATCAAGTCAGGACTGATTATTGGTAGAGGCCTTTAACACATCCCATTATTCCTTTTAGGCCTCCCTCAAGCCTAGATTTGGGTCAGATTGCCCTGCAAGCTTCCATTACCTGAACAGCTCTCTTTTTACCCCCCTCCCCAATATTCATCTCACATTGATATTTGAATTCCAGTTGCTGAAAGGGAAAGGGTTTAACTACCAAGCAAGACTCAACAACCGTCCCTTCCACTTTTTTAGTGCTTGAAATTGAGACTTCTGCACAGTGCAACCTAACACTCACACACAAAGCATCACTTACTACCACACACTTTAGAGAGGAGGACTGTCAGTCAGTGGGATTTTACTTCTCAGGAGATCTAACTTTCCCTTGATCTTCCACTTTTTTGATGGCAGCTTGGATGGCCTCTTGATCACCCAGAAACTGATGAGGGCCCAGAGGGTGTAGATTCTCATCCAATTCAAGAAGTATGGGCACTCCAGTGGGGAGAGTAACATTCATGATGTCCTCATCGGAGATGCCTGCCAAAGACAAAAGCCCACAGAGTTACACCTGGTGCAAGGTCTTCTCATTGCCTGTCCTTATTTCTAAGGTTATCCAGTCACGATACTGACAAGAACCTGCTGACAGAGGCTGGAACAACAGCAACTACTTCCAATAGCCCATTTCCTGTCAGTACCACAGCTTTGGAAGTATGGTTTAGTGAAAGCCACAGGAGGAAATTCCCAGCAAGGTGAAAACAGTTCACAGGCGTGGACCAAAAAGTGTAGAAACTCTGCCCTAGGGAGTATATATTTTCTTTATTAGAAGATTCAGGACTGTAAGCTGTCTTCTATGTCTTCCTATTCATGCTGTTCATGCTCACATAACACAAGGGTCAGGGGGTTCAGGTCTAGAGATGCTATTCCAACTTGAAAAGAACCTCTGCTAAGTAACCAATACAAACAACTGCTTCGAGTACCCAAGATATCAGAGTTAATCTTCTGCTTGAGTTTTCTCTGCATCTGCTTTTCATAAACGCTGCTTTTAAGATGAGGTTTCTAAGTGCTTAGCGTGAGAATCAGTATCTGCTCACATTTGACTGTTCAGAAGCAAGTTTAGTACATCTATGTTACTACTCCATAATTACTAGTAACAAGAGTACTTATTTCTGCTTTTAAAGGGGGGAAAGAAGAAAGGGAGGAAGAGGTTTCAGTTTCCTCAACTTGCAGCAGTTTCCTGTATTTTTCCATTTCACCAAATAAGATGTACCCAAGAATGAAAACTATTGCATCAACATTCCAGAGAAACTGCTGGTTATGCTCACATCTAAAAACACAAGCTTCCAAGCACCTAAGCAACTTTCAAGATTATCTCTGAGTAAGATTTTCACAGAAGGCCTGAACAGATGCATTAAGAAGCAAGGAATGGAAAGCAGCTACTCCCTCAGAAGTTTGGGCTAATGTCATGGGGATAATTTCCCCCTCTCCTTCCTTTTTGGGAACACCGAGATCTGATGACAGCCTCTTGTTTTAAAGCAGGGCAACTTCAAGTAACCCAAATTTAAATATATATATATATATATATATATATATATGGCAATCAAGCTTCTAAACAAATAAGCTAGACCAAGGGGCAAGAGAAAAACATCCTCTGGAGCAGCTGACAAAACAGATGGCTCTGAACGCACAGGTGTAAATTTTCCAGCTATTTTCACATTAGGTAGAACAGCAGAGCCAATATATGAACAGGAGAAAAAAAATAAAATAAAAATCACCTCTCCACCTAATCATGACTCATTATCAGGACTTAGCTCTCCTAAACCTTTAAGTACCAAAACCTTTAAGCTGACTCTCTGGTCTAAAACTGAGGAGACTCACTTTATTCCCCTGCTCCGAGACCACACAAAACAGCAATTTCTGCAGAGACTTGGTGTAAGCCAAGTATTTATTTTGAGATTAGCCCTAAGTTTCAAAAGGCCACAGAGTGTGGAAGACAGGCAAATTCTTGCAGGAGGTTTATACCTCATCTTACATTAAGCCAGTCCATTTAAAACAAAAGCAAACAAGTTAAAAATAAAAACATAACAACAACAAAAAATCCCTTCTTACAAGGGATACATAATTCAGCTCCTCTAGGCAGGAAGATTAAAGACCCACAAAAAAGCTTTCAAGAAGCTCCTGAAATATTAAAATCACATAGATGTCAACACGAAAAATACCAAGCCTATCTACCAGAAAAAGCACTGTGCTCAAGCACTTCCACTTGCAAAATTAATAGCAAAGCTGCCTGAACTCTCATTTCAAGGATTCTTAAAATTTTATTTTATAATAGCAATTCATATTTATGTTCCCATGCATCCACTAGAAATTTGGCCATCTCAGAGTGACCATACCAGTGTCAGTAATCAGTACTAGAGTACAGATTTACAAGGCTAGGAACAGCCAGTATGCTTGCTGCAACTTGCTTCTCCTCCTTAGGATTTTGTGCATTGCCTCACAGCCAGAAGGCTGGAACTGCAAGTTGAAGACAGAAGAAAATCCCAAGGAGACACATTAATGTCCTGTTGGTTTATTTCAGCACTGTTGCAGCATTTGCATAGGGAAATCTATTCTTCAGCAAGATGCTTATCAGGCTTGACACACAAGCTCTTCAGCCGCAAGTTAAATGCGCAGGGAGCGCTCCCAGCAGTGCTAGAAGCGAACTAAAGAGAGCACATCTTCCACTCCGACCACTGCAAGAGTGAGCAAAACCTGCTATCCAGTTACTTCACATGCTGTAACTAGAGCCAAATGACCTTTTCTTGCACTTCAGCACCGAAGCTAGCTCAATCCCATCCTGTCTCATAAGGAAAGAAGGGTGAAACCAGGGCAAAAACTCAACTTTCGAGTGCAAGGTGCATCGGGAAATAGGAAGGACTGTCGCAGAAGCAAATCTTCCTTCCAGGCACGGGTCTCAGAACTGCTGTACTGTGGTGCTGGCAGTAGCTTTTCCCCAAAGAGGTTTAAAATTGAGGTCTTGCCAACTTATAACCATGATATCTCACAGCATTTAGTGAGGCACTGGATGTCTTCCTCAGGACCTGAGATAAAAGGCTGACTGGGCAATTGCATTCTACCTAGTTAAAATTCCTTCCTGCAAAAGTCTCGATTTCTCATTTTATCTCATGAACACTTTTTAAACGTTGCTCCTCAACAGTAGCTGTATGAAGGGATTTTTTTTTTTTTTTTAAAGTAGTCATGACCAAGGATCTGTAGAACACAATACTAAAAAAATTAATAAAAATAAAAAAAAAAAAAAGAACACAATACTAAAAAAATTAATAAAAATAAAAAAAAAAAAAAAAACTTTCAGTCACACAGTTAGCATTCCTTCCCACTTAACCTCTGCTTCCATTAACTGAACTAGACGCAGTTAAAAATGCAAGCTGGTACTTCTTTATGGCACAGGCTTTTGTTGTGTTTAATGGTTATGGTGTAGTCTTTCACTGAAAGATATTCTTTATGACTGACTGCAGATATATTGCATAAAGAATACATCTCTGTGGATGCATAAGCATTCACCTTTATCTGATGGGCCATGAAATACTTTGAAACATTTCCATTCTAGAAAGCCCTATGAATGCAAAACCCATTGCACTTGATTTTGACCATCTAGAGCCAACTTCTAAAAGTTGGTTAAGCTTCTCCCTCTCTCCTACCTGTTCTTAACAAGCTCTTTCCATGTATCCTTATGGGCATGACAACCAAAAAACATTTATAAAAAAAAAAAAAAAAAAGAAAAAACCACAACAATTATTGAAACTAACTACACTCCACCTCCCTTGGACATCAACTGCACCTGAGGCCAGGTGATTCATCCAACAAAACATAAGATCGCATGCATAAATTCAAGTATGATGGGCTTGCTCTGTAACTTCTGCTTTGTAATAGAGATCTATATCAGCACCTTGCATCTTTCCTGTAAGTGAAGTGAAAACACTGAAGTTTTGTTGAATAAGCCAAACAGTCAGGGCCAGATTCTTCCCTTCTTAACGGGGTCATAGCTGCACACAGGCTGGTAGAGGGCATAGCTTCAATAGGGAAGACAAAAGAGGGAACTGGGCACACCACTGGAATACAGCTATAAATCTTTACTGCATCCAATCTCACTGTGCTGATTTTAAGGGGGAGAGGAGGGATTACAGGCTACCACCATGGCTGCAGCAGATTATCTACATCTGTTCCACCCTTCAGTGCCTGCCAAGATTTTCTCCCTGCTACATTATTACATCAGCAGCTTCTGATTGTTGCCCGAATTTGACAATGAGCATTACTGAGGCCCTCCCATCACCGGCTAGTTTAAGAAAACATTAAATCATTGTGTCTCCTACTCCCATGCAACAGGGAATTGCAGTCTGTCTTGAACTCCTCAGCAAGTTCAAGAGTAAACACTCTGAAGGACACAAAGTGTGCTGCTGCCTTTAGGCATTAGCTAGGGCATTCGGTGAAAAAGGCGCAGGACCATCTAGGGCAGAGACCACGCTATAATTACCACAGCCAGGAATTCAGTGACAATTCAGGACAAATGAGGAGTTCTCTGAGCATGCAGCCACAGAAGCTACCAGCATACACCTTGCCTAGACTTCGAGCTCTGGCACAGCACTACTCACAGTCTGAAGTTTTCAGCACGAGACCAGAGGTGCTTACTTTGTCATTTCTTCTCAGGTAGCGCACCATGACACACTTACCTCTTTTTTAGCCTTCCCAGGGATAGAGAGGGTGGAGCAGCAGAATTATTAAGACTTTTCCATGCAAGTATGCCTGAAATCAGCCTGCTCTAAAGTTATCGAAGGAGACTCAAACATCACCTCCAGCAAAACCTTAAAAGTAGCCAACAGCTTGTCCCCGGATCCTTGCTGTCACAGCTCCAACCCTTTTGCACTGCCTCCACAACCTGCCACCTCCTTCTCCAAACTCCACAATTCCACTATCCAACCTGATGGATGGAAAGCTACCCACTTTCTTGCTGTTTACTATCAGTTTCAAGACCAAGCACATTTGCACAAGGTTCAGCAAGCTTAGGGAAAATAAGGACAGAGCAGGAAGGGGCAAAGTCAAGGGAGAATGCAAAACCATCTCAAACCAAAAAGCAGTAAGATGTTTAGATCGTGAAGCCAACTTCTGCAACTACCCTCAGACAACACAATCACCTAAGTGGCATTTCCTTAAGGAGGCCAGGCTGCAAACATCAGCAAAACAAACTCATTAGGCAGCCATCAACACACAGCTCCCACCAGGGCTCTCTATGTGTGGAGCCAGCATGCAAGCTATGGGGCACCATGACTGTACCAACATCTACAAGGCAAACAAAAGTCATGAGGGCAACTGCTCTCCTTGCTCACCAGCTGGAGAGAACAGTATCAAATCCTCCCCAGGCACCACCTTCTCCCTGGGAGAGCACCTAAGGAGCTCTGGCCCAGCTCTGTGACCACAGGCAGCCAAGTCTGCATCTTTTTCCTCAGAGATCAATTCCTCCACTCCCAGTTTTACTGGGCCTTGTTAGCCAATTGCTCAGAAACCATCCCTCCATACCTGGAAGGCAACATTTCAACAGGGAGGAAAATATAAAATCAGGTCTCTGCAAAGCCCAGGGGTGCTGCTCCTGAGGCATTTAATGGCAGTCCCCAGGCAAAAATGGTAGGAAAAGCAGCAATATGCTGGGCCAGGTGGCAACACAGGATTCCTTCAGCCACTCACG
>VZSV01000100.1:2889216-2908588 GCA_013398735.1 Nothocercus julius
GCTGGCCGTCTTGGCCACCTGGCCACACTGTTGGCTCATGTTCACCCAGCTCTTTACCAGCACTCCCAGACCCGTTTCTGCCGTGCAGCTCTCCAGCCACTCTGCCCCAAGCCTGTAGCGCTGCATGGGCTGTCTGGTAGCCTGGCAGCCTGTGCTGATCTCTGGTTGTAGAAAAGCATAATAATGGAGAGAAACAGTATCACACAGAAGTCCGAAGCCACATGGAGGCAGAGGAGATGAGGTGGAACTGCTTTGCGTTTGTGCTGAGTCACTGCCCAGAGACCAATGTGGAGATGGGTCAGAGCAAGTATTGAGTTGCCCCCAGGCTGGGCTCAGGTTGGGAATTGCAGTTAACTGCAATGCTGTTTGAATGCAAGTGTGAAACTTGCCCTGATATAGCCTATCCATTGCATAATCCACAGCATGAATTTTGCTCAGTAGGTTCATGTTGCCTTGCACTCCGTTTGCCCCATGACAAATGCAAAAAAATTTGGCCAGAAGTCTCCTATCTGAAACAAGCAAACAAAAAAAAAAACCTCTTTTGCTTTAATATAACCCGTGAATAGTATCTGACGCGTAGCCTCCTATCATTATGAGGTAGATATGACATTGGACTTCAGCCACTCTGCATCTTGAGGCTTATCATTAACGGTTCACAGGAAAAAAAAAAACAAAAAACACTCTGTTTTGTGCTTCACCACTCTGCTGTGTTATGCATAATACTCTTAGATATCTACAACTCAAATATGTAGTATTTTCAGAGATTAATCTCATGTAGGTATTTCTACAAAAGTTTCAGAATAGAACACGCAATCCCAGGGCATTTTTCATGCTTTGGCAGAGAACTGCTAAATACTACCTATCGAATACGAGCAGCAAAAATAACAAAAGGTAGCGCTTGCTGTTCTTTTGATCAGTCATCTTAGAATTAAGTTCCTCACAGATGCTTTCCTCTTGCTGGAGCAAACAGCACAGCAAGATGCAAAACTTCTGACTGAAATCTTATGAAAACATGTGGAAACATGTCTCAGACAGGAAATGGTTAGGGAAAGCCATACACACTTCGGGAGCAGAGCAGGCTGCAGGGCCCAAGACCATTCAAGCATCTGAGAAGGAGAGGAGAAGGAGGCCAAATTGCTTTTCTCAGCTGGGTTCTCCAGCAAGCCTCATTTTTGGTCTTCACACACTCTGACCAGCTCCTTACCTCAGCATCATGAAAGCTTCAAAACTTCTCTCCCCAGAAAAGAGGCTCAGAAGAAAACAGACATAGGCTCCTCTCAGTGATAGAAAATTGTCTCTTTCTGGCCACACAGCAGGGCTCAGTGAGCTTTCGCACCTCTCATGATGCCAAGTTGCTTTTGAATCATTGTAGTACAAAGTCTGACCGACTCTGGCACTGCGCCTTGCCCACCGCAGGCAATGCCCAGCAGGAACCCTGTCACATCCCTTGGTGCCACAGCCAGCACTGGGAAGCTTCCCTGCACCTCTGCCCCACTGCACCGCCTGCATCCTGGGACAGACGTTTGCAGGGCACCTATTATTTATTTTTAAACACCTCACGCCACCGCTGCAGAACGCCCTCCATGGGCCCTGGTCCAACAGGGCGGTCCCAACCTGACCCATCCCAGCTGCTATTAAAGGGCTGTGCAGGAGGCGTCTGCAGCACTCCGCGGTGATGGCAACTTGCGTACAACTGAGCGGTGGGATGCGGATGCCCCTTCTGGGCCTGGGCACCTGGAAGGTAACGGCGACCTCCTGGGGCCCCTTGCTCTTGCGGGGGATTGCTGCAGCCCTGGGAGGGCAAAGCAGCCCTACGTGTAGTGCCGGTTCTGCCCTCGCTGTGGTTCCTCTGTGTCTCTTTCCCCCTCTCTTTCCATGCCTCCCCATGCTAAAAGCTCGCACACTGCTGCAGGGGGAGTTCAGCTCATCTGCAGTGCGAGTGCAGACTCGGTGCTGTATAACCTAAAACTCCAGGATGAGGTTACTTTGAATTGCTCAGTAATCAGATACTATCTTGAAGGCCAATTCACATGTGTCAGGGAGGTTCTGCCAAAGGACTTTGCTTTGTTGATGTGAACTGCAAGATCAGTGATCTGTGCAGCACCTGAAAGCAGGCGTTATGGGGCCTGTTGGAACAAGGCGTTTTGGCTGTTCTTTTGTGAGAGGCTCTTCCACGTGCCCCTTCAGGCCGCATTGCTTGGAGCTCTCTGAAAGTGGCAGCCGAGTGGCGTTTGGCTTAGATGTGGGGTGCGTGGAGGGGAGGAGTGGAGATGCACATCACTGTGCTCTGCACGGTGACCAAGCCACACAGAGAGCCTCCCGGCTGGGCAGCTGCCGCCTGCTTCTCCTGCTGGGAAGCAGAGCACTAGAAGAGAGGCAGTGCAGAGCTCCGGTGTAAAACTCCTTTCTTTCTGGTCCATGTCTGGAGAACTGTCCATGTGCTTGGGGCCTCTGCTCTACTCAGCCTCTGGGCTGAGCCCTGCATGGGAATGGGACTGCGTTTCATATGAATACAGTATGACAACAGTGCATGGAAGAGTTCCTCTTAAATCTCCATTGTTTGTATTTCTCTTAGCAAGGAAAAAGCCTGTATGTTTTCAACTTTTTCTTTTCTTTTCTTTTTTTTTTTTCCCCAGTTCCCAGCTGAGAAAGCATCAGCTGCGGTGATGGCTGCTATCGATGCTGGGTATCGGCACTTTGACTGTGCGTATGTGTATCAAAATGAGAATGAGATTGGGGAAGGAATCCAGCAGAAAATCAAGGACGGTGTTGTGAAGCGAGAGGATCTCTTCATCGTCAGCAAGGTAGGGATTTGGTGCCATAGAATCTACAGAAGGGAGAAGGGCTTTGCACAGAGCCTGCCTGTAGGAGGAAATTAAAGAACAAGAGAGAAACTGTGCTATAGCATGGAGCAAAACAGAACAAAGTCCAGGTCAATACTGAAGAAAGCTTTTGGCTTTACCTCATCCTATATAGAGATACACAGGTTACACTCCACATTCTGAGCCTGCATTTGACAAAAAGTGCTCAAACAAGGTCAAATGTCCCAGAAAAGGTATGCTTTCTCTTATGGAGAAAATCCAGTGTTTAGCTCATCACTGAAATTGACTGCTACCTTGAAAAGAACCCTTTAACCAATATCTGTATTGCAAAGTTGTCTCTTAAAGACTTTTAACTAATGGAAAAAGGTCAGTATTTGGGTTTATCGCAAACTCATTCCATGGGCTGTCACCACATAGAATGATTTTGGTGTCATGGGACATTTCTGCTCACAGAACAGCTCCACTTGAAGAGCAATAGGAAGACCTAATTCTACACTGACAGCCAAAGAAACTAGAAAGCTTCTCTCCTGTTCAGGAGAGCACCTGAGAGCTTTCACTTAGCAGGAGGTCACCGCAGGCCTTGGCTTTCTGTCTCCAGCTGTGGTGCACGTTCCACGAGAAGCCTCTGGTGAAGGTAGCCTGCCAGAAGACTCTGGATGCCCTGAAACTGGATTACTTGGATCTGTACCTCGTGCATTGGCCCATGGGGTTGAAGGTATGGTGTGAACAGTATTCTTAGAACCGCTGTCTCTTACAGCCGGCACTCTAGAAGCACTTTACAGCTCAGCTGTTGCTGGAGCCAAGAAAGATCATGCATCTCTCGTGTGTACCAGCACTGGATCTGCACTTCCACACAAGTGGTGTGTTTTGTCTCCACAAAATACGAAATGTATTTTGGTGAGCCATCACGTTGACTCTGATGGAAGTAACTATCTTAGTTGGTTAGTTGCTGGAAGAAAAGTGCAATAACTCTTCTTCAGGTGGAATATCTGAAGAATATAGACACAAATAAGTATATTTTCTGCACTAGACTTTTCCTTTTTTTTTGGTCATAGGTCTAAATTGTCATGACATTAAGCTAGCTTCCAAACAGATTGTTTGAAGGAGTTTTCTCTTGTGCTACCAGACAGGAGAGCAGCTGCTTCCTACAGATGACAAAGGCATGGCTATACCCAGCAACACTGATATTCTGCATACGTGGGAGGTAAGTTGAGCCACTGTGGGAGAATGATGTTTTCTGTCCTTCATACTTTTCCATGTTCTCATTACACTCAGCAGTTGCAGAATTGTCTCATGGGTGCAGAATTACTTGAGAGACTCAGTGGCACAAAAGTTGTTTTCCACATGGTATTTTGTTATGTCTGCAGCCTCAGAGAATGAGACTTGAAGTCTTGTGTGAGCCTTGAGGGAGGCTTGCTTGTACATACCAGTGTTCCTGTTTTTCTCACAGAATCAAGGGCAGCCTTTGCACATCCAAATAATCCTTTTGGTCCTTCTCAAGAACTGAAGTAAGCCATATCAGGAAGAATCTCTTCTTCAGGCCTTGTCTGGCACTTCTGATGACAACTTTGCTGCCCTTTCTGTGTTAGGCCATGGAAGAGCTGGTGGATGCTGGTCTGGTCAAAGCCATTGGAATCTCCAACTTCAACCGTGAGCAGGTTGAGAGACTCTTGAACAAGCCGGGACTGAAGCACAAGCCTGTAAATAACCAGGTAGGCTGCTATGCTATAGCAGGTGAATGCTGCTCAAGGATTATCAGGGAATGCTCTTCAAGGATTACCAAGATCTGATTACAGTCAAATGATGATTTAGAAAAAAAGAGAGTGGAGTGGAGACAGTATGTTCTCTAAATTCCACCATAGGAGATACAAGCCCCAACGATGTTTCCCTTTTTTTTTTTTTTTTTTTGGATTTGAACTTGCTGAACCACTGTTGTCATATGCTGGAACAGTTGTATAGGTTTTCTTTCTTTTTTTTTTTTTCTTTAAGAATAATGAATACAGAGACGAGCCCTGTTCCTGTAGTTGTATTGAACCATTTTTTTAATCCTTAGAGCAAAATCATGCTAAGTGCTCATGTACTTTAAACTTGGCACCCTACAGCATTATAGCTTTGTGTTACTGCACAGGCTCTGATAAAGGCAGTGTGTAATTGGAGTAGAGCAGCACGGCAATTTTTCAGCCACTGCCAGTCTCTGCTCTTGTGTTGGCAGATTGAATGCCATCCATACCTTACCCAAGAGAAGCTGATCAACTATTGCCAATCCAAAGGGATTGCTGTGACAGCATATTGTCCCCTTGGACGCCCTGACAGGTAATTTCCAATCTACAAGTGAGTTAGTACATCTTAAACTTGAAGCCATCAGACAAACTGAATAAGCAATGGTGTGGATGTGTCTATGTAATTCTAACTCTTTCTAGGTAGAATCTTTCTGCAGAGGCCCGCACTTTCTTTTTTTTCCTCAGTAGAAGTGAAGGCTCCTCTGACGTACTTCTTGATGACCCCAAGATTAAAGAGATTGCAGCCAAGCACAACAAAACACCAGCCCAGGTAGGCGAGAGAAATAAAATGGGTACTGGTTCCTCGGACACAGCTGTAAGGAAATTGTGCTCGAGGGAAGGGTGCCTGTGAACCTCTACCATGCGAAACATGACTCTCTCCGGTGATTTTTAGTAGCAATACAGGTTGGATGGGAGAGGAGAAAGGAGACCTTGTGGGTACTATCAGCTCCCTCTTTGCTCTTCTGGCAGTGCTGTGTAAGCATCAAATACAGCACAGACATCTGCTCTCTGACTCAGTGGTCTGTTCTTGCAGGTTCTTCTTCGATTTCAGATCCAGAGAAATGTGGCTGCAATTCCCAAGTCTGTCACACCACAGCGTATTGTGGAGAACTCCAAGGTGGGTGATTACAGGCAACCTGAGTGCTGCCCTTAGGGATGGCAGTCCTTGCCCCTGCAGAGCAAGTAGTGATCCTCTTACCCTTCCCAAATCCTTTTCACACAGGAGGACCTGGCTTTTTCTCTGCAAGTTTACCTAAGGTCTAGTGAGCACTAAATTAGCTGCAGTTCACGGAGCAGAAATGAGCAGAGCTCCTGGAAACTGTGTGTAACCTTAGCAGTCACATTCCGTGATGTTCCTCTGTGAGTTCAGCCATCCCTGACTGACAGTGGATATCAGGATTTCAAATAAAACCTTTCTGGATTAACTGGTTATAGAAAAATTTTCCAATGTTCCTTTGGAGTAGGACAGATAGATGAAGCCTCCACAGATGTAGGCATGCTACAACACTAACTGCTGCCCCAGCTTCTTGCAACAGCAGACATTGCTTGTAACTTGGGCAGGGGGAAAGGAAGCGATCTTCCTCTGCCAGTGGAGTCTAGGAAATGCCGTTGGAATTTTCCCGTTCCCTCTTGCATGAGACCATCGCTTCTGACCAGTATCCCTCCAGTGTGGACTTGCTCTTGAATCTTACGAATCTCAAATCTTTGAGTTTCTCCGAGATATGACCTCTAGCTGTTTCTCCTGTTAGGTGTTTGACTTTGAATTGACTAAAGAGGAGATGGCAGCCATTTTNTTTTTTTTTTTTTTTTAAATGATGAGCTTTGGAAAGCCCACAGTCTGCATACACAAGAGAAAAACCCTGTTCCTTTGATAACCATGCCTACCAACAGACTCTAAACAGGAATGTATGTCTGGCATGAGCAATTTTTCCATTTGTTGACCAGCTGTGTTTGGAGGTTGCCCCCAGTGACCTTCCTAATTAAGTTGCATATCCCCTCATTACAAAGTACACTCTTCTACAGAAGAAACTGAAAAAGGTATGTTTTTTGCTGGTGCTTAGGTACTCTGATGCTGGTGCTCTTCACAGGGCAGGATTTTAGTCTGGAGAAAATTAAGCAAAGGTTTTCTTCGCCAGTCTCACATTAGCCCACTCCTCCTGTCTGTTATCGAAGGTTTTCTTTTTAAGTGTTTGTGAGAAGACACAAGAAGATACTGACATGTTTCTGCTCCCACAAGAACCAGCCCTGGCTTGTGCAAGGAAGTTGCAGTTTAATTAAACCAGTTCAAAAACTAACATTGTTAAATAGCTGTTAAATGCTAGCTCTGTGGGAGGATATGTGATATTTTGCTGTGGTGTGCTTTCTACTATTTAACTGAAGCAGGTAAGGAACAGATGTAAGCTAAATCAAAATAGAACATACTTCAACTGATACATTTCCAAAAAAGGCATTTGCATTGACAAAATGAAACCTTTTCTACACAGCATGTTTTTTTTTGCATAGAGAAGCCTTGGGAGAAGATGCAACCAAAGTTTGGCACTGCCGTGGACGTGCCTTGCTTTGTCTGTATCGGCTGCCAGCACCTCCTCCAGAGCCTGCCGGGGGGCTGCTCCCTGCTGCTTGGCACAGCTCTCCTAATTCTCCCTTTCCTGTCTCGCATTCCCTCCAATACCCACTTGTTGGCAAGTCACACCTCTTTTTTTTTTTTTTTTTTTTTATCACCAAACCACCCCATTTTATGTAGCTCTCACTATCTTAACCTGTTCTGGTTCTGCTAAGCTGAAAGCTTCCTCCTCAGCACAGGCCAGGCTCATGTTGGAGGGATGTACCAGCAATTCCCTGCTGTGCAATAGTAGTAGTTACTACAGCCTCAAAGCCAGGCTGGCTGCAGCTCCCTTGGGAGCTGTCATGGGCAAAACAGTCTCTACTGGGGGAATTTCACTTAATTTAATTTGTTGCCAATTAGCATAAACTTTTAATTACTGAATCAGGCATTGAGAAACAACTTAACGTGCAAGGAAATGCCCTTCCTACCCTTTCCCAGGCTCAGTTTTGAGCCCAGACTCCTCTCCATCATCTCCCTCCTTGGTCTCAGCTCCCCTGGTTTTTGCCACGCGTCACCGCCACAGGCGCTTTGTGGCCTGCTGCTGCCCGGGACACCCTGCCAGCCATGCCCAACTCAGGAGCCAGAAATACATCCCTCGGGGCGTCTTGCTTGCCCAGTGCTGTGGCAATGTGAGGCCGTGACTATCGTCTCTCCCCAGAGGGTCACGCACAGGGACTGAGCAAGAGTATAAGCGATGCCAGAAAGCATTTTAGCCAGCTCTGTTTTCCTAGCCTGGAACGATACTCAGCACCTGTTCAGTCAGCTTCAGCCCAACGGTTTCAACTTCACAGAGCAAGAAGTGCTCAGGTAAAGGTTATTTCTTACTTTTCTCGCTTTTTGGTGTCTTGTTGCCCTTGGTTCTTTCCCTCAAATGCCAGCAGCTCGAGCCAAGGCCGTGATGCAGCTGCTGTGGGATTTCATGTCTCCTTCTGTGCCAGCGCCACCGGCATGGCCGCACCATGACCCGTAGCCCTCTCTCCAGGGATGAGCGCTGGAAAACGCACACGCTGCTGAACTCACGACATCCAGCCACTCTGAGGACACCGGGGTGATACCCCAAATAGGTCAGATAGAGTTTGGCATTAGACCCGCTGCACCAAGAGCAATTTGGCACTGCTGGCCAGTGTTTTAAAGGCGTGCTGCAGTCCCAGAGATCCAACAGCCAACGTGGCAGGGAAGCCACGTCCGTCTGCAAATGTGAACTCAGCAGCCCAGTCCTGCGCAGGGCTTACTGCTCTGTGCGGGCTGCAGGCAGCCCACGGCGCCCGCTGACTGCTGCAGCCAAACAAGCTGGCACTGCATGGTACAGGGCTACCGGCCATCATAAATACAACTGTTCTGAATCTTAGTCTTTCTGCTGCCCCTGGGATATATGACACGGGGTAAGTAAGTGCCCCGATAACAGGAGGTAGAAAAGGGACTTGATTTCCCTCATACACACAGAGTTCATAAAAGCGCCAGTTATGGAACATCTTTCAGATAGGGTGGTGAGCTCAGGCAGGAAGGGCAATCTCATATATTTCAGTTAAAAAGGCAGCAGAGAAAAAGAATTCTTTTTTTTCCTTTTTCTCTCTCTCTTTTTTTTTTTCTCTGTGCATTCAATCCAAAGACAACTCATCAGGCAGTAATTGCTAATTTTCTCTTCAAACCTCAGATTGTACCTTTGAGCCCCTGATAGAACAACTTAATACCTATTTTTTTTACTAAGCCTAAGTCACTTCTTTTTTTTACTGATTCCTTTCCCTGAGAAGAGGCAAAGCAAGAGAGATTTCTACCTTCTCATTGTTAGAAAATCTACAGAATACAGTATGCAATACAATAAGAGATAACTGAGGAAATTCAAAAGCACAGTTGTCCCACACAAGCTTCATTCTGCCCCCATGTGTGCAAACATTAAAGTACAGCCTCCCATGCTCCTGTCTGCATCCTATGCTATTTGTCTGCACAAGAATGTATTCATGACACTAATTGTACATGACATTCATCATGATTATGTAGCTAAAGGACATTTTCTCTCTTTTCACATGCCTTCCTCTGCATTATGAAACCCTCATCTAAAGGCACTGATTGATAAAAAGCAAAACCAACTCTATACTTGTGTTGCCTCCATGGGAAGAGATAAAAGCAAACAGAAAAAAAAGGCAATTCTAGAATTTACCTGAAGAAGGATGGCCCCATTTAGATCCTGAATGTTCTGGAGACGGAATTTTGCTTCTCAGCTTTATCACACATGCCCTACCTGAACTTCAGTAGGTCGCACTCCCCTGGTGCCTCATTTCACAGTAGGTAAAGTGTAAATATCACTTTCATCTGCCTAGGTGAAAAGGAACCACTTCTTTCTCTGTAAGCCCATGCTAAGCTTTCCCTAGCTGTCTGCTTATCAGGGTCACAAGGTCAAGGTAGGGGACACGAGCCCTGGGCACCATCGCTGTGATGAGGACACCTGATACCGCATTGCATCCAAAAGCCTTTCTGCTCCACTCTTCTACTCCACTCAGGCCTAGTGAGGCCGCACCAGGAGTACTGGGTGCAGTTCTGGGCTCTCCAGCACAAGAGGGATGTGGAGCTTCTAGAGAGGGTCCTTCGTAGAGCAATGAAGATGATTAAGGCACTGCAGCATCTATCTTATGAGGAAAGATTAAGTGAGCTGGGCCTGTTTAGCCTGGAGAAGAGAAGCCTGAGAGGAGACCTGATCAATATGTACAAGTACCTGAGGGGAGGATGTAGGGAGGATGAGGCCAAACTCTTCTCGATAATGGCCAGTGACAGGATTAGGGGTAGTGGGTACAAACTGAAACACAGGCAGCTCCATCTCCATGTGAGGAAGAACTTCTTTTCTGGCAGGGTGCCAGAGCCCTGGCACAGGCTGCCCAGAGAGGCTGTGGAGGCTCCTTCTCTGGAGATTTTCCAAACCCGCCTGGCTGCCGCCCTGTGCCCCGTGCTCTGGGTGTCCCTGCTGGAGCAGGGGGGCTGCACTAGGTGAGCTCTAGAGGTCCCTTCCAACCTCAACCGTTCTGTGATTCCTCATGCTCAGCTCGGCCCAGGCTGCAGCCAAGCAGCAACGGAGCAGTGAGCGAGACGCTGTGTGGCCGCTGTCTCATGCCTCACACTCGTGCTCAGTGACTCATTTCATAGCACGTGTGGCTTTACCGAGGCAAAGTCGCAAGGCCAAAGTGCTCCTGACTCCCACATTCTCCCTACGTGGTAAGCAGTGGGATGAACTTTGGAAAGGAGTTGTAAGAGCCTAGCGCTTACCCAAAGCGAGATACCGTAACACCAAGCGGTGGCATGCAGAGGTGTTGCGGGATCTGCAGAGCCAGGGGCCGCAGGCTGCACCGCTGCCTGCCCCAGGGCGCTGATCAGCTCCACAGGCAACGTGGGGTCTGCGGTGGAAAGCGTCCGGGCTGCAGAGCCCTGGCCCAAAGCTCGCATGCTCCCAATCCCGCTCTGGAAAACTGTCCTCATGTCTGGGGCTTCTGCTCCGTCTGGCCTCTAGCCTGCAGCCTGCACAGCCACGGCATTGCGGAGGGATGGTCAGGAGGAGGCTTTGAGCCCACGACATGGTTTTTGTGAGACGAATAAAGCCTCCACTGAATGGAACACACTTCCTGTAAAAAAAAAAAAAAAATAGTGGGAGGAAGGCAATGATCTGCATGAGGTAGTTTTTCTCTACTTTTTTTGTACTAAACAGACACTAAGTATGTACTGATTTGAAATTCGTAGACATATCTCTTATTTCCTCGTCTGCACCAGGGAGTGTAAAAGCTGTGATGTAAAAGCCATGGCTGCTTTTACATCGATGCAGGATACCGCCACGTGGACTGTGCCCATGCCAGAATGACAACCATGTTCCCAACGTGAGATTACAAGGCACCTGCTGCTTATTTCCACACTTGTTTTTTGTTTTATTTTTTATTCTGAAATGCCTTGTTGCACTTGCCTACAGGCAGAGGGGCAGTGCAAACCCAGTGACACCCGTCAAAAAAACAGGTTTGTTGCTGTTGTTGTTTTCCCCTGCAACTCAGACGTTCAAAACAGGTTTTATTCCCAAGTCGTCCTCACAACACTTCAACTTTACAGCTGCCAAAGCGCTCCCGGCCGCCGGCGCGGGGCGAACCGTTGGAGACACGGTCGCTTAAGCGGAGGGAGGCGCCATCCTGCCGCCCGGCGCGGCGCCGCACGGGACCCAGGCCCCAAAGCGCGCAGCCCGCCCGCCCGCACCCCCCTGCGCCGGTGGCTCCTTCCACCGCAGCTCTCCCACGGCAACCTCGCGGGCCTCCCATTGGTTGTGCGGCTTTCCCGGTGGCCGCCATGATTGGGTCGCGCACCCAAGAGGGGCAGGCCCGGCGCGGTGATTGGCCGCATGCAGCCGAGGGGGGACGGAGGAGCGGGTGCTACCATTCTGCAGGGCGGGGGGGAGCTTCCCTCTCGGCCGGGGCGGGAGGCGGCGGCCATGTCGAACTGCGTGCGGCTGGGCGGCGCGGCGCGGATGCCGCTGCTGGGGCTGGGCACCTGGAAGGTGGCGGCGGGAGGCGCCGGGGCGGCTGCAGCCGAGCGGGGCGGCGCGGGGGGAGCCCGCAGCAGGGAGGCCGATAGGGGCGGCGGAGCGCGGCGGGCAGCGCTCCCCCGCCCACCGCGTGTGTGCGTCTGGCCGGGGCTGCCTTGGGTGGAGTGGCCGTGTTATTATTGAAAAAAAAGTATTTTATTATAAGCCCATATATGTATATTTAATTTTAGTCTTCGCCGGGGAAGGTGGCCGCCGCGGTGATGGCCGCTATCGACGCTGGCTACCGCCACTTCGACTGCGCTTACGTGTACCAGAACGAGCGTGAGGTGGGCGAAGGGATCCGGCGGAAGATCGCGGAGGGCGCCGTGGCGCGGCAGGACCTCTTCGTGGTCAGCAAGGTGGGTGCGCCGGCGTGGCCGCCCCGCACGGCCGGCTTACCCGCAGGAGCTCCGCCGGAGGCGGCGAGGGGGCTGCGGAGCGCAGTTGCCTTGCAGGAGGGAGCCCGAGCGGCGCTTGTCCCAGCAGCGGGGCTTGTGCCCTGCCATCGGGGCAGCCCTCTGCCGCGCCCTGCCTTTCGGCATACTGGCACAAAGCAGTGGCTCGGTACATGTCCTAGGAAAGCTGTGGGTTTTCTTTCTCTTGCTTATTAAATACTAAGCTGGGTTCTGAAGTTGCTTCTTGCATTGCTAAACACTTGCTTCAGACTTTCTGTGTGGTTTGTATTGCGTGCTTACGGATCTACCTGCTAAATACATTGCAGGAAACTTATGAATAGTTATGTCTAACAGAAGACTGTCCTCATATATGCTGTCCTCTTTACCCAAAATCCGACCTTGCAGTCAGTGCCTTTAAAGGATGAGTGAACAAATGGAAGCAACTGCCTACCATCACTGCGTTCAAATGTATGCGTTGCCATGGCACATACTGCTCTTACTATCATGGTCTAACTCTGCTGGTAGAGCAGGTACTGTTAGAAGACCCGTAAGATGACCTAATTCCATGTTGACAGCCAAAGAAACTAGAAAGCTTCTCTCCTGTTCAGGAGAGCACCTGAGAGCTTTCACTTAGCAGGAGGTCACCGCGGGCCTTGGCTTTCTGTCTCCAGCTGTGGTGCACATTCCACGAGAAGCCTCTGGTGAAGGTAGCCTGCCAGAAGACTCTGGATGCCCTGAAACTGGATTACTTGGATCTGTACCTCGTGCATTGGCCCATGGGGTTGAAGGTATGGTGTGAACAGTATTCTTAGAACCGCTGTCTCTTACAGGCGGCACTCTAGAAGCACTTTACAGCTCAGCTGTTGCTGGAGCCAAGAAAGATCATGCATCTCTCGTGTGTACCAGCACTGGATCTGCACTTCCACACAAGTGGTGTGTTTTGTCTCCACAAAATACGAAATGTATTTTGGTGAGCCATCACGTTGACTCTGATGGAAGTAACTATCTTAGTTGGTTAGTTGCTGGAAGAAAAGTGCAATAACTCTTCTTCAGGTGGAATACCTGAAGAATATAGACACAAATAAGTATATTTTCTGCACTAGACTTTTCCTTTTTTTTGGTCATAGGTCTAAATTGTCATGACATTAAGCTAGCTTCCAAACAGATTGTTTGAAGGAGTTTTCTCTTGTGCTACCAGACAGGAGAGCAGCTGCTTCCTACAGATGACAAAGGCATGGCTATACCCAGCAACACTGATATTCTGCATACGTGGGAGGTAAGTTGAGCCACTGTGGGAGAATGATGTTTTCTGTCCTTCATACTTTTCCATGTTCTCATTACACTCAGCAGTTGCAGAATTGTCTCATGGGTGCAGAATTACTTGAGAGACTCAGTGGCACAAAAGTTGTTTTCCACATGGTATTTTGTTATGTCTGCAGCCTCAGAGAATGAGACTTGAAGTCTTGTGTGAGCCTTGAGGGAGGCTTGCTTGTACATACCAGTGTTCCTGTTTTTCTCACAGAATCAAGGGCAGCCTTTGCACATCCAAATAATCCTTTTGGTCCTTCTCAAGAACTGAAGTAAGCCATATCAGGAAGAATCTCTTCTTCAGGCCTTGTCTGGCACTTCTGATGACAACTTTGCTGCCCTTTCTGTGTTAGGCCATGGAAGAGCTGGTGGATGCTGGTCTGGTCAAAGCCATTGGAATCTCCAACTTCAACCGTGAGCAGGTTGAGAGACTCTTGAACAAGCCGGGACTGAAGCACAAGCCTGTAAATAACCAGGTAGGCTGCTATGCTATAGCAGGTGAATGCTGCTCAAGGATTATCAGGGAATGCTCTTCAAGGATTACCAAGATCTGATTACAGTCAAATGATGATTTAGAAAAAAAGAGAGTGGAGTGGAGACAGTATGTTCTCTAAATTCCACCATAGGAGATACAAGCCCCAACGATGTTTCCCTTTTTTTTTTTTTTTTTTTGGATTTGAACTTGCTGAACCACTGTTGTCATATGCTGGAACAGTTGTATAGGTTTTCTTTCTTTTTTTTTTTTTCTTTAAGAATAATGAATACAGAGACGAGCCCTGTTCCTGTAGTTGTATTGAACCATTTTTTTAATCCTTAGAGCAAAATCATGCTAAGTGCTCATGTACTTTAAACTTGGCACCCTACAGCATTATAGCTTTGTGTTACTGCACAGGCTCTGATAAAGGCAGTGTGTAATTGGAGTAGAGCAGCACGGCAATTTTTCAGCCACTGCCAGTCTCTGCTCTTGTGTTGGCAGATTGAATGCCATCCATACCTTACCCAAGAGAAGCTGATCAACTATTGCCAATCCAAAGGGATTGCTGTGACAGCATATTGTCCCCTTGGACGCCCTGACAGGTAATTTCCAATCTACAAGTGAGTTAGTACATCTTAAACTTGAAGCCATCAGACAAACTGAATAAGCAATGGTGTGGATGTGTCTATGTAATTCTAACTCTTTCTAGGTAGAATCTTTCTGCAGAGGCCCGCACTTTCTTTTTTTTCCTCAGTAGAAGTGAAGGCTCCTCTGACGTACTTCTTGATGACCCCAAGATTAAAGAGATTGCAGCCAAGCACAACAAAACACCAGCCCAGGTAGGCGAGAGAAATAAAATGGGTACTGGTTCCTCGGACACAGCTGTAAGGAAATTGTGCTCGAGGGAAGGGTGCCTGTGAACCTCTACCATGCGAAACATGACTCTCTCCGGTGATTTTTAGTAGCAATACAGGTTGGATGGGAGAGGAGAAAGGAGACCTTGTGGGTACTATCAGCTCCCTCTTTGCTCTTCTGGCAGTGCTGTGTAAGCATCAAATACAGCACAGACATCTGCTCTCTGACTCAGTGGTCTGTTCTTGCAGGTTCTTCTTCGATTTCAGATCCAGAGAAATGTGGCTGCAATTCCCAAGTCTGTCACACCACAGCGTATTGTGGAGAACTCCAAGGTGGGTGATTACAGGCAACCTGAGTGCTGCCCTTAGGGATGGCAGTCCTTGCCCCTGCAGAGCAAGTAGTGATCCTCTTACCCTTCCCAAATCCTTTTCACACAGGAGGACCTGGCTTTTTCTCTGCAAGTTTACCTAAGGTCTAGTGAGCACTAAATTAGCTGCAGTTCACGGAGCAGAAATGAGCAGAGCTCCTGGAAACTGTGTGTAACCTTAGCAGTCACATTCCGTGATGTTCCTCTGTGAGTTCAGCCATCCCTGACTGACAGTGGATATCAGGATTTCAAATAAAACCTTTCTGGATTAACTGGTTATAGAAAAATTTTCCAATGTTCCTTTGGAGTAGGACAGATAGATGAAGCCTCCACAGATGTAGGCATGCTACAACACTAACTGCTGCCCCAGCTTCTTGCAACAGCAGACATTGCTTGTAACTTGGGCAGGGGGAAAGGAAGCGATCTTCCTCTGCCAGTGGAGTCTAGGAAATGCCGTTGGAATTTTCCCGTTCCCTCTTGCATGAGACCATCGCTTCTGACCAGTATCCCTCCAGTGTGGACTTGCTCTTGAATCTTACGAATCTCAAATCTTTGAGTTTCTCCGAGATATGACCTCTAGCTGTTTCTCCTGTTAGGTGTTTGACTTTGAATTGACTAAAGAGGAGATGGCAGCCATTTTCAGCTTAAACAGAAACTGGAGAATCTGTGAAATNTAAGGTAGCTTTCCAAAACATACATGCTCAAGTTGAGCTGACAGCTTACCATGAGCTGCGTTATTGCTTTCAGATGACCATAGGCCAGACTGAAGCTAGAAAAAAGTTCTTTGCTTGTCCTTAACAACCAGACAGTTGTCTTCACTGCAGCTGTAACACAGTTCTTGGGAAGTGTCCAAACATACTTTGCAGGAATAAAGACATTTTAAGGTGTGATCCAGCCTACAGCTTGGGGCACTCCACCCTCTGGTGCTGAAACAATAGCAGGTTATCAAATAAACATATTTTCCACATACAGTTTCTGGGTAAATTTCCGCAGTCTCAAGGAAGCCTTGAGGCTTTGGTCTGAGGTGGGATGGGAGTTGGGACACAAATACCCCTGTGCCCCCTTTTCCCTCTGAGACTCAAGAACTCTGTGCATATTGAGACCGTTATTTTGATCCTTCTCATGATGGAAATAAGTCGTGTCAGGAAGAATGTCTTCTTCAGGCCCTCTCCGGTATAGCCCATGGTGACTTTTTGTGTTAGGCCATGGAAGAGCTGGTAGATGCTGGTCTGGTCAAAGCCATTGGAGTCTCCAACTTCAACCATGAGCAGATTGAGAGAATCTTGAACAAGCCAGGACTGAAATACAAGCCTGCAAATAACCAGGTAGGCTACTATGTTACAGCAAGTGAATGGTCTTTGAGGATTATCGAGATCTGACGGGTTAAATGAGGATGTTATAAATTTTCTGTATCCTGATAGGGGATGAAGTTGTGGAACACAGGGATTGTAACCGTAACTTCTCAAAACACTTGCAACTGCTCATCTGTTATTAGTAATAAACAGCCTGATTCTATTATTAGCGGCAGATAACTGCTCACATGCGTTTATTCTCTCATGCATGCACATACTTCCATGCATCATTCATGTATGGCTACCCAGCTGGAGTAAATTAGTAAGTAAACTTAAATTCTTTATGCAGAAGAAATGCGTGTAATGGGCCACTAGTTACTTCCTGGTGGCTGTTCAAAAAATCCCTCAGTCAGGTCCTTGTGTCATGGTGTGGAGGGGGTTGTATACACACTTCTGTAGTCTTGACTTCTTGGATGCCGTTTTAAACTGTTGTCAATGTTTATTCGTCCAAGAGGCTTTCTACAGATATGACAATCTTTTAGAGCTCCGAGTTCAGCAGTTCTTACAGATTCACTAAGACTGCCAGCCTCTAGGGTTTATCATTTCTAAGAAAACTTTCACACAATTTCTCTGCATGTGGAGTTGCCAAAAATAGCAGGCTGAAGAGAAACATGTCTACATCCAAACTTATAAATTTGGAAGGCTATGCAAGGCTTTTATGACAAGGACAGAGGAAAAAGGGAAAATGGAATAGATGCAACATATTGTCTTCATCTCATCCTACAGGAAATATGGTATATGAAAGTACATAAAAGGCTGGTCTTTACTGAATATTTGCTGAATGGCCCAGAAGTCTTAGAAGAACTTCAGAATGATTTCTGAAGGGACAAAGAACCCAGAAATGGGCTCTGTGGAACTCCTTTATTCCGTCACAGTAAAGACCAAGGTGCAGGAAGACTTATTATAAAAATTGGTGCCATAAACATCTGAGGCTGCATAATACCATGGAGACTGACAAATTAGGACAAAGTAATTGGATTAGGAGATAATCCATGAAGCAAATTACAGCAGTTCTGTCATTGTTGGTCTCTGTGCTTTTGTGTTGACAGGTTGAATGTCACCCATACCTTACCCAGGAGAAGCTGATCAAGTACTGCCAGTCCAAAGGGATTGCTGTGACAGCATACTGTCCTCTTGGCTCTCCAGACAGACCTTCGTAAGACTGCTTTGGAATTGGCAAGGCAGATGGCATGACTTACGCTCAAAGCATTGACACTACAATTGCACTATTTCACCCATTCAGCTAGACATGGGCTTCTGTTTCTAGATAGGGTCTTAATAAAGGGGTTTCTCACCATGGGCCTTCTGTTCTCCATGCAGAGCTAAGCCAGAGGATCCTTCCCTTCTGGATGACCCCAAGATTAAAGAGATTGCAACCAAGTACAATAAAACCACAGCACAGGTAAGAAGAGGTGGAGCAGGGGATAGAGCGCTGGCTCCTGGAACACAGCTGTGTGGAAGCTGCAGGCTGTGAATACAAGGCTGAATCTTCATTCCCTGTGAGCTCTGGCCCTCCTCTGGTATACAGTAGCAAAGCAGGCATGTCCTCTGTGGCCTGTAGTGCCTCCTTAAACGGACTCTTTTACTCAAAAAGCAGCAGATTCTCAATCCATCTTCACATGTTGTTTTCCCATCTCAAGTACTGTTGCAGAGAATGAAACTCTGGCATAGACTGCTTCAAGTCTGGGTATGAAGGGCAGGAACTGACTGTCCCAAAAGTGGATGAGGGAGGAGAAAGGAGACATTTCTGTGGACTCTACTACTCCTCTTTGCTCTTCTAGAAGTGCCACCTAGGCCTTGGGTATAGGAATAATTTGAAATGCACTTCTGCAGAAGTGGGCTAGTTCTACTTTAGAGCAAGATGCTACTGGAACAGACTCTCTTTCTTACAGAACAGACGAAGACTTCTTTTCTGACCCATCAATATGCTCTTGCAGATTATCCTTCGGTTTCAGATCCAGAGAAATGTGATTGTGATTCCCAAGTCTGTCACACCACAGCGTATTGTGGAGAACTCCAAGGTGGGTGATTACAGGCAATCTGGGTGCTGCGCTTTAGGGATGGCAGTCCCTAAGCCCCTGCAGAGTAAGCAGTGATCCTTTCTTACCCTTCCCAAATACTCTTCATACAGGAGGACTGGGCTTTTTCTCTCTGCATGTCTAGCGAGGGCTAATCTAGCAGCTGCAGTTCACAGAGCAGAAGTACTGGGCTCTCAGAAGTTGAACACTGGTAACCTTAATAGTCACCTTACATGATGTTTTGTGTTCTGGTGCTGGTGCATGAATCAGCAGGCCGGACTCACATGGAGGACACGTACATAAACATGGGGAAAAAATAAAAGTCTTATATAGGGCAAAGCAAGACAAAGAAAATAGTTCTGGTGTCTAAATGCCAAGATGCTTCTGTGAATTCAGCTGTCCTTGACTGACATTGAATGTCAGAAGTAACATACTTGGATTAATGGGTTACAGGAATTCTTCTAGATGTTCCTTTGGAGTAGGACAGATAGATGGCACCTCTGCAGATGTAGGTCTGCTGCATCACTAACTGCTCGCCCAACTTCTTACAACAGCAGACATATGTGCAACAGGGGTGAGTGTGAGGCTGTCCGTGTGTTTTCCTCACACTGCCAGTGGAGTCTTGGAAATGCCTACGGAATTCTACCTTTCTCTCTTGCATGAGGCCATTGCTTCTAAACAGCACCACTCCAGCATGGACTTGCTTTTGAATCTTGTGAATACCAAATCTTTGAGTTTCTCCGAGATATGACCTCTAGCTGTTTCTCCTGTTAGGTGTTTGACTTTGAATTGACTAAAGAGGAGATGGCAGCCATTTTCAGCTTAAACAGAAACTGGAGAATCTGTGA